>CM029597.1:16569523-17006357 GCA_017311375.1 Mytilus coruscus
ATTAGTTTCTATCAAGATAAATATTAATATACATGTATATGTTATAAGATGTCGGTGGTTGTCTTGTTGTCATTTATCGATGTTAGTCCTTTTATTTTGTTTTAGTTGATTCTTTGGGAAGAGATATAACTGACTGTGTTGTTCTTTCTCATACGTCTAAGTACTAAGTCATTACGATTTGTAATGTATAAAGACAATAAGTTACTTAAAACAGCTTTACATAAAGACAAAACGATACAGGTGATATAAATAGAGATCAATCTAATAACAATCATGCTGCGTCGGATAGAAATCGACCTTATGCAAATGAATATCAATACATCTGTAGACTAACCTATTTCGGGTTGAAAAAATCTCTATGGAAAGTCGGTAACTGTTTGAAAATTGGGTTGTTATAAAAAAACAAACAGACCAAAATTCATTTTTATTCAATTTTATTTAAGAAATAATTCTTTCAGGCCATGCTTTATGCTATTTTAACATGGGTATGCATTATATTTGTCAATATCTTTATACCGAGCGTTAGCGAGGTGTAAAATATTGACAAATATAATGCCTACCCATGTTAAAATTAGCATACAGCATGGCATGATAGAATTATTTCGATTCTGATAGGAATATTTAGAGCTTTTGTACTTCGAAGCGGACCTATAGTCGCCGTCATGTAAAATTGGCACCATGTTTTGGGTCGAAAATTTTTAAACTATCAACCGCATTCATTCAAGATGACGTTTTTCAATTAGCGGAATCGAAAACCTTTTCAAAAAACCAGTACTGTCCTACCTTATATTGTGATTGCACTGTATAATCCTGACCTTCACATTATCCAAGATTTATTTCATTGTAAATCCGCCATCTTGGTTTCTATGAGGATCCTTTATTTACATAACATTCGTTACTCTCCAGTAATAATCGTGTCATCGATGTGATACAGTTTCCCGCGCTTTTTGAATGTTAACAATAAATATGAAGGAAAGATCCGGATGCTTCCGAGAAAATAGACTGCACGTGGAACTCCACGGCAACACTTCCGGTAATAACAATGTCGGATTCCACCATTGAAAGTAATCTGGGATTATGTGAAGGTCAGGATTATACAGTGCAAGCACAATAAAAGGTAGGACAGTAGTTGATTTTTGGAAAGATATTTGATACCGCTAATTGAAAAACGTCATCTCGAATGAATGCGGTTGTTAGTTAAAAAAATTTCAAACCAAAACACGGTGCCAATTTTACATGACGGCGACTATATAGTACACATTCAAAAGGCAGCCGTTTTGATTTGATGAACGTTATAGAAAATCAACAGTTGAACGATAAAAAACTTAACATATATACGTAAACTTACTTTTAGAATGATTTTATTTAATTTCCTAGCAAGCAATACCAACAAAACTGTCCATTTCGACCTCTGGCGTTGTTCAAAATACAACTGACGTTGCAATATCAATTGTGACGTCAATCACGTGCAGCACATGTTTTATTGTAATTAGAACCTGATGGCTTTGTTTCCAAAGCGAAAGAAGGACGTCATATTAGAATTCGTATTTGAATGTTCCAAAATCAATCAAAGTCTTATACATGTACATGTATACGTGCAGTAATTTATTATTTATTGATATTGGACACCGATTAGAGAAACTACAATCGATCGGACGTCGTTTTGGCAGTATATGACGTCACATTGGACGTCAATTAGAGGGTCAATATATTGGACACTGATTTGAGAACGTGACGTCAGATTTGGACGTCGATTTGAGGAACGAATGTCGATTAGAGACCGGACGTCGATCTGAGTCTAACAAATATATTAAGCTTGTAAACAAAGATCTCTCCCAGATGCATCCAAAAAGCTAAAATATTGAAGAACCGACGTTCTTGAAGAAACTGATTTCGATGGATGTTTGTTAAAGCGTCCTACAGTCCCTTGAAAAGTTACATATAACGGACATGTTTAAAGTGTTTTGAAAATGCGAAGATGAATTTGGGTAACCTAGATGTACATATAACAAATCACTCTGAAGAATAACGCTTATTATGATAATTTTTCATTAAAATCCTACACTTTATTTTATATCGCTAGGTTATCACCATTCCAAAACAAATTATTGTGGCCTAACCTTTTTTGTTGTTTCTAGAAAGAACCTCACAAGTTTCTTCATTTGTATAAGTGCCGCCAATAAAATTGTAAGAATTGGTACTATCAATACGTAATTTATTTGTATGACAGAATAACTAATGACAATAATGTGACATTTCTTATTAAAGAAATACTTCTGTCATGTCAAGCTTACACTGATTTTAACATATATAGTGCTTGTCCATGTTAATATAAACATAGATCATGACATGAAATAATTACGATCCTAAATGAAAAATTAAAACACTTTTAGACACGTTCAAAAGGCAGCCATTTTCGATGGATGAAACAAAATCCTTCTGAAATAACCACGATTTTCACGATTTAAAGTGTACAAACACAAAAAAAAAAAAAAAAAAAAAAAATCCACCTTTTTTTAGCAAATTTCGTTGAATTTCATAGACAGCAACTCCCGCAGAAATGCCCATTTTGATCTCCAGCGTCATTCAAATACAGCTGATGCTATAATTCAAGCACGTGTTCCCCATCTTTCATTTGAACAAAAACATGGCTTTGTTTACAAAGCAAACAGAGAGTGGCATAATATTAGAGCTTTATTTTTCTATCGACAGTGTAAATTTGTTTTTCCGAGAGCAAAAAAAAAAAAAAAAAAAGAAAAGAAAATCATACATTCCCATTCCCAATAACAAAAGATGACGAAAACCATTATATTTACCTTCAAGACAAATAACACATTATATTTACCTTCAAGACAAATAACATCATCTGGTGGTTTACACAGCAGTTGCTTCTGGTCCCAGAACATACCAGCTGGACAATTTCTGGCAACAGTTTGAAGTTTTCCACCAAGATAGAAACATTGTACCAATTTATTACATTTACCAGGGAATGGTGCGTATCCAATGGAGTCGATGAATGCGCCCAGGTATAGCAAACACAAGGCTTAGATAGAAAAGAAGAACAAAATTGCAAGTTCGAAAATCATCAAAAAAATGTGTGTTTTTAAAATATTGAGACAACCAATTTAACATAATTAAATATAACTAAAACGGTTTATGGAAGTTGAAACTCTGGTGTATTAAATATCATTTGCCTTTCTTGAAATGGGCAGTTATTTGAGTTATACTTGTACATTTGTCAGAACGTTAACATTCAAATTATTTTTGGATCCATATTTGACTTATTATCAATAATACATATACGCTATAAACAGATAAGATAGGAAAATTTACCAACCTTCTAAGTTAGGAGAAGCCGTTGCTGCTACAGGCGCTGAAGGAGCCGCTTTTGTAAGCAATGGTTGTTTGCCTAAAACTGCAGAGAGAAGTCTCTTTCTAGATAAAACTTCCACATCGTTAGTTTTCAATTTTAGATTTATTTGTTTTGCTAATTTTTCTGATAGTGTATTTAGGCTTCCACCATTTACAGGTAGTTTATATGTTGTATCAGGCAATGTTGGTTTTAACCTTATACTTCCTCCTGCTATAGCTTGATTTGTTGCCTGTAATTTCTGTAGGGCTGTGAGTGCTTTCACTGCTTCTGCTATCTTTGTGGTTTTTGATGAGTCTGAACCTATACTCACTGACGCGGCACCAGTCGATAAATCATGTTCTTTTCCCTGTCTTATTGTGTATGTATTATCACCGTCTTCTTCATGTTTATTATACTTATCAGTTTGCTTCCCGGCTACCGTTATCTGGTTCGTATTAACATGATTACCAGTATGAACAAAAGATGATCTCTCCATTGAAATAGTTTTATCCCCAACCTGCTTTTCAACCTGAATATCTGGTGTTATATTGCCGTATTTATCTTTTGTCAGTTTTATATCTGTTTTTGCTTTGTTATCACCCTGTCCTGTTTGAGTTTTTATTTTGTATTTTAACTTTCCGTCATCTTTACTCTTTTCAATCTTGACCTGAGTAACAGGATCAGAAGGAAGTACCTTAGACTCGGACATAATAAAATCTGGTTTTCCTGGCGTTAACATGACACTTGTAGACCCCTTCTTTGAAAGGACATTAGGTGTGACAGATTTGACTTGACCAGCTAATGCTTTTAATTTTTTATAATTTGCCAATTTTGAGTCTCTTTCAGATTTGACTTGACCAGCCAATGCTTTCAATTTTTCATAATTTGCCAATTTTGAGTCTCTTTCAGATTTGACTTGACCAGCTAATGCTTTCATTTTTTATAATTTGCTAATTTTGAGTTTGAATTGTCCTTGTCTCTTCCAATGCTTTGAGCTGTTTTCACAACATTGGTTTCGGGATTAACATCGGTCTTTTTCAAATCGGCTTTGATCTTAATTTTAAGCTTCCCATCATCTTTGCTTGTATCAACACTTATTTTGTCTGATTTTATCTTTGATAAATTGTCCTTTATATCAGATATCGTCGAATCTTTTACATTTTTAGCTTGAATCTTAATTTTCAATTTCCCATCATCCTTACTAGTATCAACGGTAACCTTTGCACCTGTGTTTGTATCGGATGGTTTATTTATAGTTAAATCGCTAACCTTTGCACCTGTGTTTGTATCGGATGGTTTATTTATAGTTACATCGCTAACCTGTGTACCTATGCTTGTATCTGATGGTTTATTTATTGATAAATCGTTAAGCTTTGATCCTATGTTCGTATCATCTGATGGTTTATTTATAGTTAAATCGCTAAGCTGTATACCTAATTTCGTAGCTGATGGTTTATTTACATTTAATTCGCTAACCTGGGTACCTATGTCTGCATCAAATGGGGTATTAAAATCTAAATCCTTCTTTGAACCTTTAAACATCTTTGAACCCAGTTTAGATCCTTTAGGTAACATTGCAACAACCAGTATATCCGAGTCGTCAGTCGAGTCTGTTCCGGTGTTCATGTTCATGCCGAATAATTCAGATGGGAAGCAATTTTTTCAGTAAGTGTAGGCTGTATTATTAAGTTAGGAAATTCTAAGTGAAAATCACCCTTTCCATCTGCATCTACAACTTTTGCTCTAGGCATTTTTGCTATAAGAACATTTCTATCTCCAACAATTGCTAATTTTGCCGTGGCCTGTATCAGCTGAAAAGAATAATTTTGTTTCAATCTAAAACGGTTGAGAATTTTTTTGTAGCAAACAGTCGATTTTCTAATGGAAAAATTCAAAATTCAAAATTATGAATAAAGAGAATTTTATTGAAATATTGGTTTTTTTTTTAACATAAAATTACATTTTAGTTCACTATATGTAGTATATGTTAATCAACCTAAAAAATTTTTATTACGAGTGTAAATATAAACTAACTAAAGATTTGACATAATGAATTCGCATGCTGTCTTTGATGATTTTGTTTTGTTGACGTGACTTATTGATATATACCCCACATTTCTTTCATTGGTATGATACATAATAACTAAAGTTATCCAAAGAAACTATATCTTGTTTAAAGCTTTCATTGGTAGTAAGATTGTTTTCGCGCGGGAGCTTTAAAGAAAGTATTTACATTTTATGTCAAGCTAAATGTAAATTAAACCTTTTCAAAGTACAATGTATATATGTTTGCATTATTATTTGTATCTTATAAAAGACAATCCATTGGTATTATTCATTACATTCCCAAGTATAATTTCAACTAAAGGTAGCAAAGAAAAGTATTTAAAACAGTTTTGATATGAAACAAACCCAATATTTTAATAAAAGTATTACCATACTAGAAAGTTATGCCTACTCTCTCTGTCTGTCTGTCTGTCTGTCTCTCGCTCTGTGTCTGTCTGTCTGTCTGTCTGTCTGTATCTCTCTCTATCTCTTTCTCTCTGTCTCTCTGTCTGTCTCTCTGTCTGTCTGTCTCTCTCTCTCTCTCTCTCTCTGTCTGTCTCTTTTTCTCTCTCTGACTGTCTGTCTGTCTGTCTGTCTGTCTGTCTGTCTGTCTCTCTCTCTCTCTCTCTCTCTCTCTCTCTCTCTCTCTCTCTCTCTGAAAGATGTTCCTGCATATGCATACGGTATATGTAACTGGGCGTTTAGCAAACAACAACCAATCAAATTATCATTGAATCAGAATTGGCTTGGTTGCTGTCACAAATGTTTTGTTAATTCTACTGAATTCTGATACCAACTTAAGCACTTATCTAGTTTAAAAGACTATCGTGAGACTTAAAATATGATCTCTAAACATAAGGTTGTGAAATCCAATAACTCTGTTATACAACTAAAGGTCTGTAAACGACAATTAACGCAAAATCAACCTTAAAAGTCAAACTTTTAAAAATTGGAGATTTTTGCCATCTATAGATTTTTGTTTGTTAAGATTTTCATGTTTATGTTAATTATAAAAAGTCTAATTTAGAAACATTAATTTATAAAATATGTAAACATGTTCAGAACTTATTTTCCAATGCCTTTTTATACAGGAATTAGTTTCCACATTAAAATATAGATTTAAGTATAGTTACATTAATATTTTTATAATTAGAAATTCATTGCTTTTATGACGTAAGATACTTAAATCTATTTATAAATTAAACTCTCTTCTGATACTTTCTTTGTACATTATCAAGAAAGGAGCTATTTTCTATTGTTATTAACTAGTTTGTAGTCTATGACATAACATTAGAGTAATTATTCGTTTTATTGTTGTAAATTCACATAGACTATGGAATATATGAATACAAATGAGTGAATCACTGGTTTAAATTAAGCATTAATTAGCTTAATAATTAAAAGTCTAGTTGTTCTACTTACATATAGGCATTTAATATTGTTAGATGACAATTGGTCTTAGCACATGCGAGACATTAATTAACGAGCAAAAATTATTCGGAATAATAATTTACTTGATGTCGTAGTCGTTTATGTGTTTATTTGAATGTAAAAATTTGTAAACTGTAAAAAAAAAAAAAAAAAAAAAAAGATGAGTACCGAATACTTTAATAGAAAACAAAGGATACGCGGTATCCATCCATGACACAAAATCAGTACGTGCATAGCAAAAAAAAAAAAAAAAACACAAAAGCAAAGGAACAGCGCTTTGCACACATTAAAAAAAATATACAACTAAAGGTCAACTTTAAATGGAAATGGAAACTTTATATTAGGAAATATAACGCTCTATCAATTAAAAACCCATACAAAAAAAAACAAAAAAACAAAAACAAAAACAAAAAACATACATGTAATTCGTTTAAAAATCTTAAGGCAAAGTATAAATAATTTGGAGGTATTTCTGATCAATATATATAATTTTGGATGCATTTAAACCCCGTTTAGCTTCATCCACATATCGGAGAAAACATTCTATGTAAATATTTTACTCCATTTAAATTGTTAATAGATCCATAAAGGTATAGAAGACACGTAAAAAAGTTTCCGCTTTGAATACCAATTTTTCGAAATTCTGCCCTAAGCATTCTTCTGAAAATTATATATTATTGTTTTGTTTAAAACCTTGTTGTTTTAATGATATGAAAATTACATGGGACCACCTGCTTCGCTTTGTTTGCTAATCATTTAGGTTGAGTGATGTGTTAAAAAAACATGAAAAACTACCATTTTCAGCATGACGCTGTCACGGCGTAACACTTATTTTTGTGCATTTTATATATTTTAAGATCAATACTAGAAAATTTTAGTTGATTGTAACGTTGGAATTATGAATACTAGAGATATTTTTTTTCTCTTTAGATGCAGATCAACGAACTCTAAATAACTCTGCATACAAAATTTCATTAAAGGTGGCAATACCGTGTATTTACTATGGCTAATTCTAAGTTATAGTATTGGTAAGGACAATTGCCGGTAGTAATAATAATACAACCATTTTCGACATTTACATCGGCCACAGCAGTTCATTACAAAGAAATAGTGAAATATTTTCGTTGATTCAAAAGACTGTTGTGAAAGTACACATCTTTATAACCTCGTCAGCGATTGTCTTTTGTCATACTTTAAAGACTTTTTCTTTTTGGAGAACTTGGTGTTGATTGTAGATCTTTGATAAGTTCTGTTACATTTATTTTTAGACTCGTTTCGATTTAGAACTTGAAATGAATAGACATCTGTCTACTATCATAAATTGTAAAAGAGAGGCGAAATATACCAAAGGGACATTCAAACTCATAAGTCGAAAATAAACTGACAACGCCATGGTTAAAAAAGAAAAGTCAAACAGACAAACAACAGTACACAAAACACAACATAGAAAACTAAAGACTGAGCAACACGAACCCTACCAAAAACTTGGGGTGATCTTTGTTGACCTCAAGATGTTTTATTTTGGTTATATGTTGTCGTTAGATTGTTGTATCATTGACTTATACCCTACATCTTTTTAAATCATATTCAATGTAAAAACTTACTTGTGGCTTGGACGTTTGCGAAGTTGCCTGAGCACAAGAGCATCCTTGTATACCATTTCCTGGCGCATCATGCTTGGTTAGCGGATCTGATGGAAGAGAAGACTTTAGTATTTTTAATTCTTTTGGAGATGTTCCGGAAAAATCATCTAGAAATGCGGGTCGTGGTCGTTTTGTATCTACTACCGGGACTAAAGGTCGTTGTATGAGCGGTTTAGATGGCCTTATAGACTGAACCCTTGCTGCTGAATTAAGTGCTGCTAGTATTTCCATGTTCGTAGATTTAGAAGTAGTATGAGCCGATGACGCGGCAATTCCTTGAACTGGCATAGACCTCGATTGCATTGGTTTTGAAGGCTGTGGCACCCTTTTCAAAGGCCTAGGTGATCTCATATGGTTGGCTACTGTCTGTTCGTTTTTAAGTTGACGGGTAACAGCGGCATTCCTGATGCTTTGCGAAGGTCTTGATGATCTCATTTGGTTGGCTAAAGTTTGTTGGTTTTTAAGTTGAAGATTGATGGCTGTATTTCTAATATTAGGGTTGACACCTTTCGCAGCCGCATGCATATTCAAACTCATCGAAGGCTGTTTGGGTTGGTGTGATGCAGTAGCTGAACTTTGGGACATACCCAAATTTTGTGATGAACTTCCAGTGTTTGTATTATGTCCAATAATAACCCATGAACTTTTTCTTTTATCTTGATCCTGATTTTTTCCTTGTGAACTGTCCTGGTTTTGTCCTCGTGAACTGTCCTGATTTTTCCCCTGTGAACCGTCCTGGTTTTGTCCTTTAGAACCATCTTCTTCTCTTAATTTATTCTTTCCAGTTGATTTTTGTTCGTCTGGTTTGGAAACACCGACCTGTTTTATTTCAATTTCTATTTTCTGTATTGTCTGCTTATCTTGCGTGTCTTGTACTTCGTTTTGTTTTTGTTCGAATTCAAGCTTCTGTATTTTATTTTTGTCTTGATTGAATCCTTTAGAGTCGTCTTGATTCATTCCTTTAGAACCATCTTCATTATGCTTATCAACATATTTTTGTATATCGGATGTTGCAGATTGTGATTTACCTACTGAACTTTTACCTATATTTGTACTACCTCTTTGAAACATGTTCATCGACATTTTATTAAGACTAGATCCAGAGCTAGAGCCATGATCGGACACATATTTAGAATTTGTTGAAACAGCACCTAACGAAGACATTCCAGACCCAGATGAAGCTCTTCCTATGGTGGATGTCATTCCAGACAAAGATGAAGCTCTTTCTGCAGCGGGTGTCATTCCAGACACAGATGAAGCTCTTCCTGCAGTGGAAGTCATTCCAGACACCGACGAAGCTCTTCCTGCAGTGGATGTCATTCCAGAAACAGATGAAGCTCTTCCTGCAGCAGATGTCATTCCAGACACCGACGAAGCTCTTCCTGCTGCGGATGTCATTCCAGACACGGATGAAGCTCTTCTTGCAGCGGATGTCATTCCAGACACAGATGAAGCTCTTCCTGCAGCGGATGTCATTCCAGACATAGATGTAGCTCTTCCTGCAGCGGATTTCAATCCAGACACAGATGAAGCTCTTCCTGCAGTGGATGTCATTCCAGACAACGATGAAGCTCTTCCTGCAGCGGATGTCATTCCAGACACAGATGAAGCTCTTCCTGCAGCGGATGTCATTCCAGACACAGATGAAGCTCTTCCTGCAGCGGGTTTCAATGCAGACACAGATGAAGCTCTTCCTGTAGCGGATTTCAATTCTGACACAGATGAAGCTCTTCCTACAGCGGATTTCATTCCAGACACAGATGAAGCTCTTCCTGCAGCGGATTTCATTCCAGACACAGATGAAGCTCTTCCTGCAGCGGATGTCATTCCAGACAACGATGAAGCTCTTCCTGCAGTGGATGTCATTCCAGACACTTTTGAAGCTCTTCTTGCAGCGGATGTCATTCCAGACACAGAAGATGCGCCTGCAGAACCAGAAAGCGTTTGTGATGTTGCCGATCTACTCCCAGAAGAACCAGATATAGTTTTTGACAACCTTTTCCTAGCAATTCTAGCCTTTGTCTGTGATGCCGACGTCAAATTTCCAGATATCGTTCCTAAAGTAGAACCACCACTTCTCCTTTTTTGACCTAAAGACATTGACATGTTACGTTTGTTCGAGCTGCTTCGCGATCGCTCGCCTTTTGAATGCTTACTGGACTTACCGCTTGATGACAATTTTGACGGCGAGAAAGATACAACAGCGGTGCTCGAACTGGACTGTCTTGATGAAATGTTACTTTCACTTTTAGAACTTTTATCTTCTTTTTTGGCACGTTTACCGCTTTTAATTGAAAGTTTGTCGCCTGTATCCGTATCTAATGTTTTTACTAATGAATTTACAAGAGAATTTACGCTATCTGAAATTGACATTTCTGCATTCGCTTTGAGTTTCTTTAAAGGCATTTGGCCTTGCTTAGATGATGATTTGGATCTATTCTTCTGTTTCTGTATAAATCGGAATTGAGTTTTACTTGAACTTGGTCGATTTTTCATCAGGAATCTCCTCCTGTTAGCTTCCGTGTTTAATCTTGCATATCGATGACAGTTCTTTCCACCTTTCCCATCAATACAAGCTTGAATATGAGGAGGAAGTGGAGCGAAACTCCTCCTTGGTGGTTTGCTATTCACCTTATATCTAGGCCCGGCATCTATAGGAGGCCCTACCGGAGATCTGTTCGATTCTGCCATGTTTGATGTGTCATCTATTATCGGAGCTGACAAAAGACTTTCAGAAGGAAATCTTTTAGCGGGACTTGATCCGGAGTTAGCTTTATTACAGTTTACAGTACATTGTATTGTGCCGCTATACGCATACTGAATATTGACAATAAAGATGAGTGCAATCCCGAGGTTGTTCATTTTATCTGAAATGTAATGGAATGTGAACTTTTAAATTATATTCTCTTTTAAAGGAAAATAAATATGAGGGAAATTTCAGGGCGTCATTTTGTGAGACACGAGAGAAATGAATGGTAACACTTTCCTTAAACATAGGCCAGTGACGCATGTAGTGGGGAAGAAAAGATGAATGATAAAATTTGAAAAAAAAGACTAAAGGTTTAACTGCGTATCGAAAAATTATGTACATATATGAAGCATTTATACTTCCACTGACACAATCAATTAAATTGTAAAAAATAAAACTCTAAATGTATATAATTTACGTACAAATGGCGACAAATATGTATTTTTTTTCACTTTAAATTGCGATTTTTCGAAAAGTCGTCCACATCAATTTGATAAAAAATTATGTTATTCTTTTAGATACTTCCATTTTAATAATATGAAAATATTAGGGGGCCACCGGATTTCTTCTTTCAGTAGAAATTAATAATCGATATGAATCGCTAAAAAGGGTCGAAACGACATGGAAATTGCAACGTTGTGACGGCTTCAATCTACAGAATTGTATAATAAAAGTTCAGCCGACGGATTTTCGACAAATCCATTTAAACTGAACAAAATGCATATTTTTCACCACTTTCATTCATTATGATATCTAAGAAGACAGACCACCCGTCGTCCTTTCC
Organism: Mytilus coruscus; assembly: GCA_017311375.1. Taxonomy (NCBI): domain Eukaryota; kingdom Metazoa; phylum Mollusca; class Bivalvia; order Mytilida; family Mytilidae; genus Mytilus; species Mytilus coruscus. Next base: position 16,581,529 of record CM029597.1, read on the forward strand.
GACGATGATTAGAAACATTGATTCCGATTTTAACATTTTAAATTTGTTATTCCGTTCCGTTCTGTTCCCCAAAGTACCAATTGCTCCGAGGAATTGGTATTTAACGGAATCGAACGGAAACAGACATCTATGTAAAAGACGGTATGATTCATTTGTTTTGTCTTACACCTCTTTTTAAATGAGTGGTAAGTGTTTTAGATATGCATTCAATAACCGATCAATAATTTATATGAAATAGGCAAGTCAGACGAAAAGTATTACTCCTTTCATTCGTAATTATATCTAAGAAGACAAGACCTCCCGTCGTGATTAAAAAACATTGATTCCGATTTTAACTTTTAAAATTTGTTATTCCGTTCCGTTCCGCAAAGTACCAATTGCTCTGAGGAATTGGTATTTAACGGAATCGAACGGAAACAGACATCTATAATGTAATAAAAGCAGTATGATAAAAAAGAAAATTGTCTGACACCTCTTTTTAGCTCACCTGGCCCAAAGGGCCATGTGAGCTTATGCCATCACTTGGCGTCCCTCGTCTGTCGTCGTAAACTATTTCAAGAATCTTCTCCTCTGAAACTACTACGCCAAATGCCTTCAAACTTTAACAGAATGTTTCTTAGGGTATCTAGTTTATAACTTTTATCCGAAGTTTTGATCCATCAACAAACATGGCCACCATCGCTAAAATAGAACATGGGGGTCGAATGCAGTTTTTGGTTTATATCTCTGAAACTAAAGCATTTAGAGCAAATATAACATCGGTAAAAATGTTCATCAGGTTAAGATCTATCTGCCCTGAATTTTCAGACAAATCAGACAACCCGTTGTTGGGTTGCTGCCCGTGAATTGGTAATTTTAAGGAAATTTTGCAGTTTTTGGTTATCTTGAATATAATAATAGATTGAGATAAAGTGTAAACAGCAAAAATGTTCCGCAAAGTAAGATCTACAAATAAGTCAACTTGACCAAAACTGTCAATTGACCCCATAAGGAGTTATTGCCCTTAATAGTCAATTTTGAACAAGTTTTCGTAAATTTTTGAAAACTTTTACAAAAATCTTCTACACTTAATCTACTGGGCCAAATGACGTTAAACTTAGCCACAATTTTCATCAGGGTCTCTTGATTGAGAATTGTATCCGATGACCCTGCCCTCCAACCAACAGGATGAATGATATCTATCTTCTCAAAATTTCACGACTTTGGTTTTCCAAAAAAGTTTTTTTGTTTTGTTTCTTGTACCAGCAATTATCAGGAAAAAGGACAAAATTTGTACTTTAAACATATCAAAAGTAAGTAATGGCCTTTATTACCGGCCAGTTTTCAAACTTTGTTTACATATACGACACCTAGTTGACATATTTACGAGTGCAGGTTCCAGAACTCTCAGCATTTAATCCATTAACTTAACTAATTGTAGATTTCATGTTACAATTTTCTATCACAATGTAATTAAAATCGTGTAAACATCAATGCAGTTAATACCAGTATGTCAACTTTAGACAATGCTGGCTTTTCAGGGTTTTCATCATTAATTAATATTTAAAGAGATATGTTTTATCTACCGAAATAGGGCCCGTTGCTTTTTGACTCTATATCTAATTAACCTATTCCCCTTAAAAAGGGGCATATTAAAAAAATACACCATACAAAAATGTACCTTGTTCTAGCTATAACACAAATTGATAAAAAAAATTGATGTTTTCCGTTCGATTCCGTAAAGTACTAATTCTTCAGAGCAATTGGCAATTTGCGGAAAGGAACTGAAAATAAAGTTAGATATCAGAAAAGGCGAGAGGGGGGTGGGTGAAGAACTTTTTTCTTAAGGTGTTTTAAACTGTTGTTAACTGTTACATTGTACTTAAAAATATATGTGTTGTTAACTGTTATTGACTAGTTAGCTGTTATCTGTTTTCATAAAATTATCATTATTGTTAACTGTTTGAAAAAAAAATACCCATGTTAGCTGTTTTAATGGTCAGTTCACTGTTAACTGTTTTTTTTACCCATTTTGATATAGCAAAATGTGTAAAATAAATTTGCCTCGCTTCGATCGGCTCTGACAAAACTAACAACACTTTGAAAAAGAATAGGTAAAGAGACCAAAAATGTGCTTAATTGGAGTAAGTTGATACATGTAAATGAGATCACACTAGCTAAGCATATCAGTAAAAGTTTCATGATATCACAACCTCCACCCCACCCTGAAGTTCATTATCTTCTACCGATACAATGCATGTTTTATTGAAAATGATAATATTATTTAACATTAAACAATGTATTCAAAAATGTAATGGTGTTGAAATTTTTATGTCTTTCAAATGTGGGGTGGGGCGGGGGGTGTTGACTTTATCAAACTGTATTGAAAACCCCTATTGCATGGAAGTATAAACTTCTTAAACACTGCTAGGGGCCTCGGTGGCTCGGTGGCCGAGTGGTCTAAGTAGTTCTACTACTGTAATCACTAGCCAACACTGAGGTTGTGAGTTCGAACCCGCTCGCGTGGGTACACTCTACTCCAATATCGAAGGTCGGTGGTTTTCTCCAGGCACTCCGGTTTCCTCCATCAATAAAAACTGACCGCCACAAAATTAAGAGAAAATAAAAGAGAAGGTATTCAGTAAATTTTGCAATTGAAATTATTAGATCATATTTATATTAGGGTGAAAAATTATGTGTTTCTTATTGGTCTGTCTTGTTTGATCTTTTAGTTTTGGTTAGATGTTGTGCCATTTTGCCGTGCCTTTAGATTTGATTGCTTTTATTGTGTTGGGGTCATCCAGAGCTGACTGCCTGTTGGTTTGTAGTTCCAGCTCTGTTGAAGGTTATGTGCTTTTTGTGCATTTAATACATTGGGTGATTCAGTGATGTCTTAGTGCCATTGCCCCATATAGATCCTTTTTCATATATCCAGTAAATATGTATATATCACCCTTATGACTTTAACCAAGTTTAAATTGAAAACAACGTTCAAACCTATGATTGCGTTGGATAAAAACCGCAATTTTTATACTTGTGCATGCACAACAAATTTCTTGGTAGAGGGGTCTAAATACAACACAAACAACATTTTCCAAAAGACCAAAAAAAGTGAAAAAGTATATATTTTACAAAACGCATTTGCCTAGAAGGTCGAACAACGGATGTTCTTAAACCCTGCTGACTGCCATTGGCGATTGCCAAATAAACGGATCACCAGATGTAACAAAATGGATCTTAACTATTAATTTAATACCAAACAGAAAACAATAAACTTGCGAAAAAGATGGTATATCATTATGACTTTATATATAGACGATCATAGACAGCCAAATTGTCAACTGATCTATCAAAGACAACAGACAAATGATGGCCAAAGCTCTCCTGGCCTTTAAAATATTCAGATATAAAATGACTTGGCTTAGTATATACATGTACATGAATCAAATAAAGTTAACACATGGAAATTCAACTTTAAAAGATATTTTGAAATAGCATAAACATATTTTAATACATCATGGAATTTCCTTGACAATGTCACAAGATGCAGTACTGTGTAAAAAAATATTTTTAATATTTGCTGAAAAAAAATAATTTGTTGCTGATTTGCTAGAAAAATAATGATCAGTGTTTCTAATCATCGTCGGAACGGGCGGAGGAAGGCCTCTCTTTTTAAATATAATCACTAATGGGAGGAGAAAGACTTTTTGTCTAACCTGCATCTGTGTTAAATTCATAATTATTGATCAGGTCGAAAATGCTATCTACAACACTTACCACTCATGCAAAAATAGAGGTGTCAGACAATTTTTTTTTATCATACTGCTTTTATTATATTATAGATGTCTGTTTCCGTTCGAAAAGTTAGATACCAATTCCTCATAGCAATTGGTATTTTGCGGAACGGAACAGAATAATAAATTAAAAAGTTTAAATCAGATTCAACTTGATCAGTGTTTCTAATCATCGTCGGAACGGGCGGTGGAAGGCCTCTCTTTTTAAATATAATTTAAAACTTTTTGTCTAACCTGCCTTTGTGTTAAATTCATTATAATTGATTAGGTCGAGAATGCTATCTAAAACACTTACCACTCATGCAAAAAAGAGATGTCAGACATTTTTTTTATCATACTGCTTTTATTACATAATAGATGTCTGTTTCCGTTCGATTCCGTAAAATGCGAATTCCTCAGAGCAATTGGTACTTTGCGGAACGGAACAGAATTACAAATTTAAAAGTTAAAATCAGAATCAATGTTTCTAATCATCATCGGAAAGACACGACGGGAGGTCTGTCTTCTTAGATATCATAATGAATGAAAGAAGTAAGAATTTTTTCTCTGACTTGCCAATGCGTTAAATTCATGATAAAAGAGGGACGAAAGATACCAGAGGGACAGTCAAACTCATAGATTGAAAATAAACTGACAACGCCATGGCTAAAAATAAAAAGACAAACAGACAAATAATAGTACAGAAGACACAACATAGAAAACTAAAGACTAAGCAACACAAACCCCACCAAACACGGGAGGGGTGGGGAGGGGGGATCTCAGGTGCTCCGGAAGAATAAGCAGATCCTGCTCCACATGTGGCACCCGTCGTTTGCTTATGTTATTACAAATTCGGTAAATAGTCTAATTCGGTAGGTCACATTCGTGAAAAGGGAAGGGTATTTTAGTTACGACATAAGGAACATATCCGATATCATTTGTGAAACGGTTATTCCATAACGGTCAACCAACTCGTGATGGCGTCCGTAAAATTTACGAAGGGATGATTTCAACTTCACCATTTGGAACTCTTGGTTTAATAGCTTCCTTGTGAGCAGCAATCCTCTATCAAGGAAATCATGATAGAAAATACAAGCCCGGGAATATCGTATCAATTGGGATATATATACTCCGTATGCAGGCGCTGCTGGAATGTTGCTACATAGAAATGGAAAGTTCACAATTGGGAAGCCGAAATCATCTCTTTTGTCGTAAAGTTTTGTTTTCAACCGACCCTCATTGTCAATTTCTAGATGTAAGTCAAAATATGAGGCAGACTTATCTGTATCTGTAGTATCCTTTATCTCTAGTTCGATGGGATAGATTCGTTCAACATAGTTTAAACCAAATTTTGTATTATTTAGTGAGAGAACATCATCTATATAGCGGAACGTAAAGTTAAAGGATATTGCTAACTTCTTATCTTTCTTCCTAAGAAGTTCCTGTATGAAGTCAGCCTCATAATAATAAAGAAACAAGTCGACAAAAGAGGGCACAATTGGTTCCCATTGGAATTCCGACAGTCTGTTGAAAAACACGTCCTCCAAACGTAACAAATATGTTTCCAATCAAGAAATCAAGCATCTTGATAATGTCAGTTTCAGAGAATTTTTTGTTTGAATCAGAGTGATTCTTTACAAAGTAGGATTTATCCTCCCAAGACAAGATACTTGTATCTACGTTCGACATTCTTTTAATGAAACAAAGTAATACTAACTCTTTCAATTTGTCTTTTAGTTTGGAATGGGAAATACTTGTGTAAAGTGTAGAAAAGTCAAATGTTTTAATACTTTTGCAAGATGAGAGAGTCTTAGATTGTATGTACTCTAAAAGATCTTTAGAATATTTTAGAATCCACATCTGATTCACGCCACCTCTATAATAGGCAGTTTCACAATAACTTTGGAGCCCGGCTTAGATTGCTGATAAAATAGATGTTAATAATTTAGATTTGTAGAGGTTTCGTGGAGCACTTGGAAGACCCAGCAATATACCGTTGTTTGTAAGGACACTTATGTAGTTTAGGTATCCAATACAGTGATGGAAGATCCAGTTCTTCATTTTTGGTTGAAATTCCAAAGGAACATAGAACAGACCTATGATTATCCAGGATTTCCTCTTTGGTAAGTGTTGTGAGGGTATATGTTGAGTTTCCAAGTGAATTGTCAATACCTTATTTATTTATCAAGCAGTTTATGTAATGATATTTACACACAAAAACGATGTTGTTTGGGGCTTTATCTGCGGGGACAAAAACATATGTCATGGAGGTAGGACAAGTGTTTTGCAACATTTGGGTCTTTAAAAATTGACGTAGCGTGGGTATTGATAGACCCATTTAGTTTCTTAATTCGGATTTGTATCAACGACCTCACAGCCTTAATCCATTCGGAAAGAGTATCTACGTCTTCTTTCTCGCGTTTAGCCCATTACCTGGCATAATCCTCGACTGAATCCATCAGTATTTTGAAGTTGTATTTCCAATTGATGGATTTAGGCTCACGATATTTCGGAACTTTGGATAACAAATTTCGCAGGAAGTGTTATTGACAATGTTGAGGTCCCCGGTAATAACGTTAACCTGGCCAGCCGGATTATATGTGAATTGGGAACTAGCACAGGTGCAATCAGGAGGTTTAGACTTGAAATCGGCAATGTTGAGATCCTGCAAAACGTGTTTGTAATTGAAAATTTTAGTTGCAATAGGTTTGGTATAGGTATAAGAAATTATTGGTACAGACTGATCTTTAAAATAAGGAGGTATTTTCGACTGAACTAATTTATGATGAAGGATATTGACTAAGTTGACGCCATCGAGACCTTTGTTGGCAAAGGAAAGTTTAAGAAAAGATCTTTTCTCTTTTTCATCTTTTCCAATGCGAACTGGTTTGAAAAGTCTGTGAATTGCAATATCCGAAATGATAGCTGTAAGTTTGTATTGGTTTAAATTATGGTTTGTATCAGTGGTTTCCAAACATAAATTGAACAGAGAATGAAGTTTTGAAAGGGATAATGAATAAAGTTTCGTGCGAATGTGATGAATACCTAACGGCTTTTGTATAAATGGCAGCAAGTCATTAATAGAGACATCATGCAAAGTAGGTGATGTATAATGACGATGACCATGACTGCGTCTACGTCGAGGAGTAGAGTTGAAAATATTCATCCATTCACCGAGCTACAGGAAGGACTAGATAGAATACCTTTACCATCAATTTTGCCATTGCAACCATATGGTGTCGCAGTTCCCAATTGTCGAATCCAGTAGTCCTCTTTTTGTCTACGGAGAGGCGTAGCAAGTTGAGGATTGTTAGTCTTGTGGTATATTTTTTCGATAATACGAACTGTCATAGAAAAGATGGAATGATCAGGCTGATTAAAATGCTGGTACAGAATATCGTTTGCATTGAGGTTGATATCTGATCTGTGGCCGCACATACGTTTGTTTAGCCTTCCTTTCGTTTCACCGACGTAAACCAATCCACACAGGTTACACTCTAATCCGTAGACGACATGCATAGATTTACAATTCAGATCATCGTAACTTCTAGTAAAATAAGACTTTTCAGTTAAATTGCTAGTGAATTGAGCATCTGCTATTAAATTTTCACAAGTTTTGCAGCCATTTGTTCCAGATTTCGAAATGAGACAGTGTTGTTCAGAGTCATCAAAATAATCCAAAATGTCTTTAAGGAGAACTGAACATGGCTGTGTATGTGTACTATAGCTATTGTCACTAGTATGATGATCTGAATGAGTCATGTTTGGGATATTTGTCATGTCTGGTGATAAGGGGACACCTGCCGTATCAGACGACACTGTGTCCATGGTGACGTCTGTTTCGGACCTTTTTATCCTGTTAGATCTTCGTAAATTCATGCAATTTTGCTACTGGGCGGATGATGTCCTCGGGGACAAAATGTCCACCAGCAGAGACATCGACCCAGTGGTTATAAAAGAGGGACGAAAGATACCAGAGGGACAGTCAAACTCATAGATTGAAAATAAACTGACAACGCCATGGCTAAAAATAATTTATCAGAACACGCATGTTCATCTACAGCATATTTCCCGATGTTATACATTATTACACATTTTACATGTGAAGATGAGATTTAGTATACAGTTGTGTTATTTTTATATTGAAAACCGTAAACAGAGAAATTTAAAAGTTTATTTTGTTTTAAAGATTTTTCGAAATTTTGATAAATGCCCCCTATGGATACCTTAATTGAAATTCCGTTCCGTTCCGTTCCGTAAAGTACCAATAGCCTTGTAAATGCACACACAATATCTTTGAAACCGAACTACCCCTTCCCCACACACACCCAAGTACGTATTTTTTGCATTATGCGAGAAGCTTGTTTTTCATATATGGGTATATTTATTATATATATTTGCGAGATCTTCTCGGAGACCGATTTATCTTACTCCGATCTCTAGGGAAAAGAGTAGTATAACATTTTCCCGGTTTTAGGCTGGCCTTTTGTGTACCAATTAAGGCAGGTGAAGGAAGTCAGCTTTGGAGAGCTGTGATTTGATGTAAGGGTATAATATATTTAATTTATTTATTTATGAATAAGTGCAGTGTGTATATTTACAATATAAATTTTGAAACACATTGAAATATTTTCTTGAGAATTATTCGATAAGGCCTCCAAATTTTCATAAATTTGATGTAAAATGACGGTGGGCATGGATACCATAAACAAGCTTCGTTCGAAGATGGTCATAATACCATTTGACTTCAATTTCTAAAACAGAATAATAAAGTACTTATATCACACATAACTATTTTGTCCAGGTTTTTATTATAAATAGTGTTAAATTTAGAAAATGTTAGTATTGTCGCCTATGGAAGAATAAATAGTACCGTTTTCCCTTTACCTGGCTGTCCTATCTGTGTCTGTAAACTTAAAGCATACAATGTGTTTACAATTGTCTTTGTTTAATTTCAATCTTAATTGGTATATAAATTAAAGTAAACATAAACATGTCACTCCAACACGACTTTAACATACGTGTGATTGTTTAAATTTATCATTATGTATATTATTTATTATTTACATACTTTATGCATTGTTCACAATAGTAAAACTCATATACTAATTTACGTTTACATTAATTTAAGAATAGTACAATTAAGGTATAGTCATAGTTTTGATGAATAATATAATATAATATAATATATCTTAATGTAATCTATCATTTGTGTGTGTATTTAAAATTGAGAATGAAAACGGGGAAATGTTCAACGAGACAACAACCCGACCAAAAGCAGAAAACAGCCCAAGACCACCAACGGGTCTTCAACACAGCGAGAAAATCCCACAACCGGAGGCGGGCTTCAGCTGGCCCCTAAACAATAATGTATACTAAATGGACTTTACACTAAACTCCGAAACATATAAAAGAACCAAAATTAAAAAAAAAACATACAAGACTAACAAAGGCCAGAGGTTCCTGACTTGGGACAGGGGCAAAAATGCAGCGGGGTTAAACATGTTTTGTGTGATCTTAACTCTCCCCTATACCTCTAGCCAATGTGGAATAAACATACACATAACAATACGCACAGTAAAACTCGGTTTAAAAGCAGTCCGAGTCCGATGTTAGAATAGGTAACGAAAGAAAGTAAGCAAAATGACAATGATCAACATACATTAACAAAGGACTACTAGCAGTTACTGACATGCCAGCCCCAGACCTCAATTAAACTGATCGAAATATTATGTCTTTATCATATGAAAATCAAGCTCAATCTCTCCCTTAAGGGGTTTATTATCATACCATCATAAAATATACGAGAATAACATAATCAGTATCATGCCAACAACTGGTTTTAGAATTAATGTGTTTATTTCCGATGCAAAGACCCGATGAGCGAATCAATATCAATTAAAAAATGCCATCTTTAAAAACCTGACAACAGTATCGTAACTATATCCCTTCTGAATAAGTCAGTTTGAAGGTTTGGTTAGTTTTTGAGGTGAATGACGACATTTTTGTGCTTTGTATAGAATAATACCATAAAAGATGGGATGTGAAATACCTGAACGTATGAGATGTCTGCACGTTGATTTATATTTACGAATGATGTCCTTGTACCGATGGTAAAATTTAGTAAATGTTTTGACAAGTTTGTGATATCGAAAACCCTGGTGTAATAATTTTTCAGAAATATAGATATTTCTTTCGTTAAAATCAAATACGTTGTCACATACACGAGCGAATCAAACAAGTTGAGATACTAAGTATTTAAACACCATAAGATGGCACCAAGGGAACGTCACCATCTAAAAATGGAATATTACAATAGGAAATGAAAAATCATCTCTTTTATCGTAAATTTTAGTATTAAGCTTCCCGTTAAAGATTATATATCAAGATCCAGGAAAGGGCAGTGTTCATTGTTAGTATCTGTTTTATCTAAAGTCAGTTCAACTGGACAATTTGTTCGTTTATCTTATGTTAAATAACAACTGTTTAATGAAAAAGTTATTTTATACAACTACCACTACAAGCAGTATGCATACACTACTGTAAATCTATCATCTGGTTGGAGATATTATAAAATAAAACATCATTAGGGAGCTACCATTTGATTTTTATGGGGGCTAGGATGAAATTTGAAAAAAATAGGCAGGACAGGAGTTTTGAGTAAAAAAAAAAAGGCAGGATGAGCAACTTGGTAAAAAAAAATGCAGGATGACAATTTGTGTAAACAAAATCAGGATAAACTAGTAAAATAAAAGGCAGGACCTAATAGAGTAAAAATAAAAAGCAGGACAGAGATTTCAACGAGAAAAAGCAGGACAAAATTTTTCATCCTAGCCCCCATAAAAATCAAATGGTAGTTCCCTTATAGTCATATGATAAAACTGAATGACTTTCCATTGATGTCAAATTCGCCATTTCAGAATCTACTGAAATCTGCGTAATACATTCAAATGCGTACACATAAACGTTTGGATTGGCAGATAACGCATTACACAATGGATTTTCGACCAATGGCGTTACGTTTTTCTTTTCATTTTGGTAAAAAAACAATGAAATTCCCTATAATCCTTAAAATTCCGAATTGACTGACTGACAATCAGCCAGTATTCGCTAAAAAAAACGATTTAAGTGACCAAAATAACGTCTAATCAGTGACGTAACATATATAGAAACGCATATGGAACTATACGTTCTACCCGCGACATTGCGGGTCCGTGACTGAATTAAAGTACCAATGCCTTATTCTTAGTACTTTTATTGTCATCTGATAAAGTCATGCTGATTGTAAGGTGTGCAGTTTTCTTTGCTTTCAAAATCTTTCTGTTTGAACCCGTCCTGGTTTACTTACGGTTAGCGATAAACAAATTATAACAAAACAGAAGTCAGATGCTTTTATTATGATTTCCGTCTAATTCTATATACACAATTGTTCATACCAGCATAGTTATTTCTGTAATCATTCGTCTCTTGCTTATTACTTAATGTAAATATGTAATATACCATCAACTGAATTCGTATACTATGAAGACAAAATTTTAAACGCTGTTCCATAAAATGTGAAATTTTATAATTATACTAAATGAATGGCTTGATCTGTATTTTGTATCTGTATGAACGTTTATGTAAATGATGAATATATCTTAATCGTTGCAAAATTTGCCGAGAAAAGTGCGGAATCGGTGTACCGTAAATTGCAGGAATCTTGTTTGGAGTGTACCGTTATCAAAATGAACTGCACATTGGGGAAACACATTCAAATTTACATGATAATTATTTAACGAGATTGCGTAAGAATAGAGAACAGACGATTTAAATTCTAGTTCTTATATTATCCTTCGTTTGAACAATATTTTTGAGGTACGTCCCTTCGTAATTTGTAAAAGCTAATACTCAATAGTTGAATTTCTACACTGAAATAATTTTCTTTCATGTACGCATCTACGTAAAGGTACAATGTGTAACCTTAGCTTTATTCATAGGTACATAGATGTATGCGGTATATGTTGCCATTTTGCGTATTAAATTTTGAGCAACCAGTTTCCTCCACTGTCGATAATGAAAATAGTTTTGAATGATGAATTTTAGGTAAAAATCAATATAAATTTAAAAAGTTATAGTATTGCAGTATAAACTCAGATATGGAAATTAATTTATTTGCAGTTGCTAGAAAACAGAAGAGAGCAACTTCCCCAGTGACTAACTTTTGTTTCAGTTTCTTAAACATAAACAAATAAATTTTAACTTTCCCACACAGGAATACTGCATACATTTGCCGAGGACTGTTTGGTTGATGTGTGGATGATTTTAATGAAAATCTAATGTGTTTGCCTTTGTCACCATCAGTGAGGGTTACGCTCACCTATGTCACGATACAATGTAGTGCGTACACAAGTACAGTAAAAAGCTCACATGTACAAAAGCGTAGCAGTTGTTTGTCTTTGTTTGTATAAACATAAGGAGATGTGGTATGATTGCCAATGAGACAACTATCCACCAGAGTTCAAATGAAGTGGATGTAAGCAATTATAGGCAACAGCAAGACATTCGACAAAAAGAAAACCCTTATCGTATGGTCGGCTATTAAAGGGCCATAAAATATGTGAAACAATTCAAACGAGAAAACTAACGGCATAATTTTATACAAAAAGAAATTACGAAAAACAAATATGACATGAATCAACGACAACTACTGAACTACAGGTTCCTGACTTGACACAGGCACATGCAGAATGTGACAAGGTTAAACATGTTTGTGTACGCTATGTCTGTTTTCGAATGAGTTTGATGTTTTTGTTTGATGTGGTCTGTTGTACTGTGATGTAATGTAAGCAATATCTGTTGTCCCTTTTGACGTATTATTCAGTATTACATTCGTTTATTTTCCTTGTTATAGGAACAGGGGTATGTTTGACACCATTCAATCTGGTAACAGATGAGTTTTAAAAATGTTTTAAACAGCAAAAATGAATCAAAGAATGCCTCTGTGACCACATTCCCCTGAACCTAAACTAAAGCTATAACAGAAAACCTTCCCCGACTGATTTCTTTCGTTTGATTTACCTCTGCAATTAAGTATATTAATTCAGGTGGAATACCTCTCAGTTTAAATTCAACGAGCGTATATGTTTTACAATTTGCAGTACACTATATTTGAAAATTCATGCAATACGCTGTACATTCAAAATACCAATTTTTCAGAACATTGCATTTTTTTCAAAGAATGTACTTGATATAAAGCATTTTTATTAATAAATTAAACAGAGCGATCGATATAAATGAATCTATTAACGTTTGGTGTTTTCTTATAGTTTGTTGTATGCATATTTGCAGTATTACTTGATTCCAAACAAACAAAAAACGAATTTGTGGTAATTTTGGACGATATCTCCTAGCGTTTTGCAAAACATACCCTTATATAGTTTGTAAACTAAACAATATGTAAAGCCAAAATCATTACCAGAATCTAGGTGCATTCCTTTATCACTCGCTTCTGCTATCGCGATTGACGGTTCACTTATTGCAATATGCGGTATACTGTCTGCAATATCCGTTGTACGGGAAAACTCATTGATGATGATTGCGAAAGATTGATTAGAAATAAATCGTTTTAAAGAACTAAAACTTACACTTTCGATGGGTATTCATCTTTCAAAAAAAGCATGGACAACATCATTTTAGTTATTTACTGGGGCTATATCATTGAAAAGAACACTGCAGAGTAAGACAGTACTTTAAAGCTTTTATTGAAAACATGATTTTAGAAGTCAAATTGTATAAACGTAAGTTTTGTTCAAACTGATGAATGAGTTATATTAACATAATTGTACAAGTACTAACTTATTTTTGTTTTTAAGAAAAAGATGTATGGCCAATTTCCCATGTACGTGTTTCACTCACAGGCACACATATAAGAAAGTTGTTAAATCCTTCTGAATTAGAGTAGTATAGAGTCTGTATATATAATACACTTAAACGATTTTTCCAAATGTTCACATTCTTGAATAAAGTTAAAATTTTATTTATCGCTGCGTATTGCTGTTCAGGACAATTTTTCGAATTTTACATGTGTTTGTAAAATTCTGCATCGAAGGACATCTTTATCCATTATACATATTTTTTATCTGAAAAACAAATAGTAAAACTATTTCTAATTGACATTTGGTTTTAGTTAAATATATTCTTCCTATACTTTTTTTATAATAACTAGATTTTTTGGGACAAAATCTTTCAAAACTGCAATTTCCTGTTACCTTTAAGCATTTATAATTTTTTGTTCGTAAACTCTCCAAAATGTTGTTAACATTTTGTAGTAGGCATAATCTATAATAATGTGAATTATAGCAAACATTGAAGGACTTTAAGAAAATGGCCCTAGTGTGAAATAAACGCAGGGGAAATTTGACCTCTTTGAAGATTATCATACCGTTTTAAGTTTACAGTTTTTCATTTTCGTCATTGTCATTGAAAAATAGATCCTTCCAGAATGACAAATTGTCTTTGTATCTTACATATGTAATGATATCAATCGTGTTCTCCTTCAACTAACAATATCGTTACAGCAAGTCATATTCTAGGTTCTCCTTCAACTAACAATATCGTTACAGCAAGTCATATTCTAGGTTCTCCTTCAACTAACAATATCGTTACAACAAGTCATATTCTAGGTTCTCCTTCAACTAACAATATCGTTACAGCAAGTCATATTCTAGGTTCTCCTTCAACTAACAATATCGTTACAGCAAGTCATATTCTAGGACAATATCGTTACAGCAAGTCATATTCTAGGTTCTCCTTCAACTAACAATATCGTTACAGCAAGTCATATTCTAGGTTCTCCTTCAACTAACAATATCGTTACAGCAAGTCATATTCTAGGTTCTCCTTCAACTAACAATATCGTTACAGCAAGTCATATTCTAGGTTCTCCTTCAACTAACAATATCGTTACAGCAAGTCATATTCTAGGTTCTCCTTCAACTAACAATATCGTTACAGCAAGTCATATTCTAGGTTCTCCTTCAACTAACAATATCGTTACAGCAAGTCATATTCTAGGTTCTCCTTCAACTAACAATATCGTTACAGCAAGTCATATTCTAGGTTCTCCTTCAACTAACAATATCGTTACAGCAAGTCATATTCTAGGTTCTCCTTCAACTAACAATATCGTTACAGCAAGTCATATTCTAGGTTCTCCTTCAACTAACAATATCGTTACAACAAGTCATATTCTAGGTTCTCCTTCAACTAACAATATCGTTACAACAAGTCATATTCTAGGTTCTCCTTCAACTAACAATATCGTTACAACAAGTCATATTCTAGGTTCTCCTTCAACTAACAATATCGTTACAACAAGTCATATTCTAGGTTCTCCTTCAACTAACAATATCGTTACAACAAGTCATATTCTAGGTTCTCCTTCAACTAACAATATCGTTACAACAAGTCATATTCTAGGTTCTCCTTCAACTAACAATATCGTTACAACAAGTCATATTCTAGGTTCTCCTTCAACAAACAATATCGTTACAGCAAGTCATATTCTAGGACAATATCGTTACAACAAGTCATATTCTAGGACAATATCGTTACAGCAAGTCATATTCTAGGTTCAAATAAAGAATCAAATGACAATAACACTTTATAAAGTTAGTACGTCTAAAGAGCTTTTCTTGATTTACCTTCATCTGGAATGTTCAAGACAAAAGATGTGAAAGCCCCGGATGTATAGAATACGTGAGGAGCTTCGTGGCTTAATTAAAGGGACGTAAAGATGATAGCTAATTTAAATTCGTTAAGGTCAACATTGCCTGAGGGAGTTGGAATTTAGTTTCTGAATAATTTTAAACTTATTAATAAACTTATCAACGGAGAATTAAAAGAATAGAGAAAAAAATTTGTTTAAAAGAGAGAGAGACGAAACAAACCAAAGGGATAATCAAACTCAGAAGTCGAAAACGAACTGACAATGTCATGGCAAAAAAATGATCAAAAGACAAACAACAGTATACAAAACACAACATAAAAAACGAAAGACTGAGTAACACAGACCCCACCAAAAACTATCGGTGATCGCAGGTGCTCTGGAATGGTACACAGATCCTGCTCCACATGTTGCACACGTCGATGGATAGTTGTATCATTGATAATTATACAACTTGTACGTTTTCCTTCAAATGAGCTTTATTAAAATATGCTAAATAGTATTCAGTGAATCGTTCAAACAAATAATGCTAATAGATAATATAACAACAAAGTCGTGATGTATTCCGGAAAACTTAGAAATATTATTCACCTTTGTTCATGTTTACAAAACATTTAGATTTACGACAACGTCATTATTACAACTTTATGAATGAAAGCGTACATTATAAAAAAATCTATTTCAACAGCAAAAACCAAAACAGTTTTGAGTTTCGATGAGTTCTTAAGAAATGCGTTGTATTTGCATTTGAAATCTTAATCTAGCAGTTAATTGTTTGGAAATTAGCTACAAAGATTCCTTCGAATTTTAGTAATAACCAAGTTCAAACCACTAAGTGAATTTATACGGAATACGATTATGAGTGAAAACAGCTAGATTTATACCCCATACATTGTTAAGCTGAAGTGGAAAATGAAATGTTAACAAATCCGGACATTACCCACCCAGACATCAGGAAAGAAGAAAAGGCTCAGCACTCAGTTACAAATGCTGGTGATGAACCGTATAAGAAGACCGTAGATCATGGGCATAATAACTATAATGTGATAGAAATATAACTCTGTTTTATTTTGACAATGGATAATTTCCGTTTTTACTTGCCAACTCTTGATCAACTAAAATTCAGTTCTAAAATCGTTATACTTTGTACTACCTTTTCTCTGGAAGTAAGTTTAGAATGTAAAAACAGTTGAAACAAAATGAAAACAGATTGAAAAGAACATACCTTTGTCTTTTTCAGCATACAAATATACCACGTGCTATCAGTCTGTGAGCTAACTCCTGCACTGTCTGTTTCCACACACACCGATTTAAAATGCACATTGCTTGTCATTACACTGTCACCTTTCATCACGGAGCTAGACCAAAGCATACTGTCAAAGGGGCTATATATGGCTATAAATAAAACAAATGACGGAATTGTGTAATAATTAGGAGACACAACATGAATTTTAATTATGCATATTATTAATAATTTTGGTAACAATAAGTTTAATTAAGATTTAATTATATTAATCATTCCTAACAAGGTTTTCCGGCTTAAACATAACCTTCTAACAAGTTATATATGCGTTTTTACATAATGTAAAACGGTTAAAGATTAATTAAAGCTGTAAGAAGATCTAATAATGTTTCGCCTTTGAAAGTAGAAGGGTAAATATAGTAATAAAAAATCGGAAGTTGTATCCTTTAAAATAAGTTTAGAATCCAGATGGATTAAGGAAAAAAACAAAATTCAATGTCAAAAAGATCGATGTTATTTATAACGGATTTTAACATAGCATATTCCAGACCGGGTTTGGTATTTCTCGACCAACATCAGATCTTCGGCAATTTTGTTTTACAATAGACTACACTACCGTATCGGACCTGGGCTCAAAATATTATAAGGTTGACCTCTGAATACCAAATCCTTACATGTTTTGAATCTTTATACGAAATGTATCAAAAATCTACCACCAAATTGCAAAAGAAAGAAAATACAGAAATGAATTATGAAAACTGGTAAGATAACCCAATGTAAAAATAGAACTTGGTGCTTCGAAGTTAAATCATTTCAGTTTGTACCAATGTTATGACATTTTTGTAAACCATGCCGACTCTAAATAAAGCTTAACTATTAATAACGTCGATCAATGATAAGAAACTCGCCTGCTGCATCGATGATTTAGCAAATAGAGAGAGGAATTCAGATGTTGTGCCTTTTTAGCATCTGTTTTTTTTTCTGTCTAGAATATGTTGATTTCTGGATCTAGTTATACCTCGAAACATGTAAATAGACCTGTAAATACCATTAAATTGTTTCTGTCTATGGTCCTTCTGCCATAAATCTATTAATGCCCCAGTTTCTGGATGCGTCCACTAAATTCGATAAGAATTTTCAAGTGAATGATGTGTATGATGTCTAAAACAGGGGTTAATGAGTCTACTTGAACGTTTTTGTTTGTAAACATTCAATAGATGTTCCTTCCTTAAACATTCCTAATGAAATTCACGTTCTGAATGAGTTGTATGCATACTTAACCCGCACAAGACATACATTGACTTGAGAATGCATGTAATCAAAACCTAATTTAATTAAACTACATGTTAACATTGTATTTCATCAATGGAAACATAGTAAAGTCTTACGTGTTGAGGATACCAACACTGCACAAAGTTTAGTTCAATGTGAACACAGCCAGTATAATCTAATAATTTGGTAATTTTTCCTATTTGAGGATACAAAATACAGAAAAAAGGATGCACTATGACAGGATTAATAACACGTCTTTTATCAATTACTTATTTGAGGCTTGATCTATTGGTATTGAGTGAAAGCCGAAGACCTATGCAGCTACCCAACGACCAAAAGTATAACCAATTCAAAATAGCTTGTTGGTCTGAATTATTCAAACAGACGTTTTTATATACTAATCATAGGGACTGTTTTCGGCTACATGCAGTCCTAAAACACAGAAATAAAACAAACAAATCAGCATTACCTGCCAATAATATTATGCTTCTAAAAACAACAAAAAGTAAAAAAATATAATTGAGTGTGACCACAGTTGACCAATTATGTCCAAACAATCATATTACTTGGAAGATTGATTCGACCACAAACAGAAAAATAAAACAAAGTATACGAAAGCAAACTAGGGAAATAATTCAATTAAACTTCTAAAGTACCGGTATGTTTAAAGTCGAATTGTAGTTTTGGATTGTTTCTGAAAATGAACATACCGAGTCGAATTTTTAATTATAGCAGAGCATTGAATAATAAGACTTGTGATACTTTTAGAAGCATTTGACATTTGAAATGAATCTCTATCCAATTATACACAAGCTGTTTACAGGATCCCACAAAATAAATACCCGAAAGCTTTACAAACATTAAATAGCTATTTAGCCTTGTTAAGTTGTTCGGTTACTGTATGTTCTTAACGTCGAAACCATATCTCAATTTAGTGTCGCCTCCCTATTCAAAAGCAATTATCTTGAAATCGCTTGACGATTTTGCATCATAATTAAATCGGAACTTCATCATCCAAGATGTCGGACAGCATTCATTGTGTCCTATACAAAATGAAGTAAATTTGAGAAGTCCAGCACTTGTTTTTTATGTGAATAAGATAACTGATGATATTTATGAGATATGTGTTGACTTGCAGGTAGCCTTCGTCACATGATCTTTGCAGATGATTTTTTTATAAAACAATAAAATTTTACTGGTTAACCAACTAGATACTTATCTAACTTAAATCATTTCCTATTAGTTTGCACTTCGTTTAATGTTTTTGCAGTAAATGGTTGAGTACAATATTTTTTATCACTAAACAGTATTTGGATAAATTTTTCAAGACTAATTAAGATTTATCTAGCAAGTTTTCTACCCGCTTTTTAGAAATAAAATAAGGTTTGATGAACAAATGTTTTGTCGAGACATAAAGGAATTTATAAAAGTATGATTCAATATTTGTTGTAGAGCTTGATAAGGGAACGGTAAATATTTATCAGCAGAGAGGGTCGGATCAAATTTACCAAACACTTAGTTTTGTCGGCAACCACCTTTTACTCTTACAAAGCACACACAACGACCTCCTAGGGACATAGTTCTAAAAATAAACTTTGCCGGTTGGAACTACTCACTAGTAAGTAAACCGTAGACACATTAATTTTTGTTATATGGATGCATATTTGATTTCTATTTTTTAATTAATAATTTGTTCTAGAAGGGAAGTGAAAACTACTTTGTTTTATATACTGAAAATTAATAATAAAAAAAAAAACAACTAAGATTTCTTAAAAATATAAAAAATACCAAAAAGTGAAAATTTTTGCACCTAATGTTTGCGATATACCATCTTTTCCGCAAGTTTATTGTTTTCTGTTTGGTATTAAATTAAGATCTATGTTACATCTGGTGATCAAATTATTATTGGCAATCGCCAATGGCAGTCAGCAGGGTTTAAGAACATCAATTGTTCGACCTGTATGTGAAATGCGTTTTGTTAAAATATACTTTTCACTTTTTGGTCTTTTGGAAAATGTTGTTTGTGCTGTATTTAGACCCCTCTACCAAGAAATTTGTTTTACTTGCACACGTATAAAAATTGCGGTTTTTATCCAACGCAATCATAGGTTTGAACGTTGTTTTCAATTTAGACTTGTTTGTAAATATATATATATATATTTTTTCCTTTTTTGGTCATTTGGAAAATGTTGTTTGTGTTGTATTTAGACCCCTCTACCAAGAAATTAGTTTTGCATGCACACGTATAAAAATTGCGGTTTTTATCCAACGCAATCATAGGTTTGAACGTTGTTTTCAATTTAGACTTGTATATATATATATATATGCAGCTAGATCAGAGAAATTCAAGGAAAGTGTTCCAAAGGGATCGACTGATATGCAGCAAAGATTAACAAATTTGAAATTAAGTTACTAAGCAAATTCAAACGATCATTATCCCGATGTAAACATTGAATGTGAATAGATCGAGAAGACCGCAAATACATGTAGATATCAAGACGACCTTTTCTGAAAATTGTATAAAATAGTAAAACGATACATACTTTATAAAAATGATTATCTTTAAATTTTGAACCTGCACAGACAGACTTTTAAATTGTTATATTCACGAAAAGACAATATTTCTATATTGAATGTTCACGTGACAAGAGCAGACCGGTGTACTCAAAAATTTAGATGTGAAAAATAAGTATATTTTGGGAAATTGTAAGAACTTTGTGGAACACACCAAAAATTGGTGACCCGAAAGATCTTTAGATTTTGTATGTTCATTTTTTTTCCAAAATTTTTTATCAATATGCAGCAAAGATTAAATTTGTTTAGATTTCAGTTTCACAAGCTTCTAATGCAATTATCTCGATAAATACTGAACATAAAACATCGTGTATTTGGATGTATATTTCTAATAACACAGTTTAACAAATAATTTCTTTCAAATGTACAATTGTTGTTTAGAAATAACTTTTGATCAGTATCGTCACTGGCATTGTTTTATTGTTGATTTTCTTGACTTTTTCATAAGATGAGTGAATTTTCTATTGTTCGATTTCCCACTGTGTCGCTCATTATTCTTCCTCTTCCCGAGATGATCCCAAAAAAAGCCCCCGATAGTTTTTAAGATGCTCAATGCTGCTCTAGATATTTTTTTCGAGATGTTCCAAGCTAATTCAGATATATGTTAAGCAGACATGAGCCTAAATCAGCAGCTGAAACAGAAACACGACAAAAGAGTGACATGAGCTGCCGGAATACATTAACGCTAATGGAAATTAACTTAACAAAACCCAGCAGCAGCAGCAGCAGTAATAGCCCACACCCAAACAGCAGCAGCAGCAGCAGCAAACCCCAAAAACCGCAAAAACAAATGAAATGAGCACAAAGTGAACATTTTCAAAGCAAATTTACGAAAATAAAGAAATAAAATACACCATTGAAATAGCATGAACCGTCACTATCACTTTAACAAACAGCACCCTAGAAAATCCAAATAACTTACCTTGGAATAATTTTACAAAAAAGCAAAATAGTATAAAGGCAGTCATTTCCTTTGAAAACATTATAAAATAAAACCCGGTAAAACGCAGAACGCTATTTTGGAAACACGAGAAAAGGAAAACCCGCGTGAAAAAGTCATTCGGACTTTCTCTGAGCTTGCCAAAAAGTGACGATAAACTTCTTGGGTATCCCATACCTTCAAGAAAGCACCAAATCCAAAACTTAAAACCAGACATGAAAACGTGGACCTTAGAGAAGGCATCCGATTAGAAATTTGAACATACCCGTTTCGTTACCGTAAAAGCGTGAAATACGATTTAAACATTCAGTTAATATCCAAAATACATACACATTATCTACAAATTCGAGGTTTTTAGAACCAATAATTGAGGGAAGGCGAGAAATAAAGACTTCCAGTGTTGCATGCTCAACAGTACCATCCAGGATGGCGGCCTTCATAATTCTCTTCCGATCACGTTACCTCTGGCCAGGAATGCAGAGAACTCATTCCGTCGCTTGACATATAGTACTACATTTCCGGTTGATGGCTTCACAATGCAATGCTCAGTCACCTGCTCTACCGCACGAAAGACTAATTTCTCAATAAACAAAACTTTCATCGGTGTCATGTGAATTGAATTGTAATTTTATGATCGAGTTGTAAAGTGATAGAAAAAAGTACATGCAGACTGGCTTATACTCGCTGATGAACGAAAATGTTGAAAGTTTAATAAGATATTGCATCCTCGCAAGTACAATTGTAAAGAAGATGAAAAAGTATACAAAGAAAGGAGATAACCTAAGTCCTAAAAACATACTGCAGCTGTTAACCAACGATTGGTTACCACCTTATAATATTATACCTTCCTTTAAAAAATGCAGACTTTTAAATTATGAAATTTGCAAAACCTATCTGGAGGTTTCGAATAACGTTTTAAACATACTCAAAAATTTATAATAAAGTCTGTTCGTTTGCTTCTGAAAATGTTATTTATATCACTACAGTGATGATTATATCCATCTAACTGGTACGTGACTCCGGCCACGTATGACTTCCCCAGCAACACATTTGTGATTCGAACGTTAAACATATTTCTCGAATTCTCATAAAATGTATTGAAGCGACAGTATTTGTTTAGAGGCCAGTAGGTACTAGTATTTAGACCATTGGACAAAAGAACCACTTTAACTACATTTGTGAGTATATCATTACCAAGATGAACGTAGTTGGTATACTGCACTGGTTATTGACTTTGTCCTTCAGTCCGCCTAAATTGAAAATATGTAACTCAACTTCTGCATTTAGGAATGGGTTTATATTTTATTTAAAAATGAATTACGCGAATCATGTTTTGTAGGGACATCGAGATAAAAATTTGCGATTTTGTAAAGACATCTAGATTAAAATTAGAGTTATTCCATAATTACCGATAAATTGAACATTTTATAAATTAAATGATCGCTGAACCTAAAATATTGACATAATCATTTTGGCTTTTATAAAAAAATAAAAGTTTGCATACCTTTTCAGATTATATATTTTGCAAAACATATGAAATGGAAATATAGAGCTAAGTAATGGCTAGTTATAAGGTAGACTATCTGGAGTGCAATAATTTTCTGTTTGTCACTAATTTGAAATTTTCTGTATCCACTGAATATTATTTTTTAGTTGTACCAATTATTGTTGTTGGGTACTAACATAACAGTACCTGTATGATAATCAATGACATTTAAGTAAGAGAGAATGGCCAAAATAAGAAATCCTGAACCCAAGCTGCCAATAAGTACGAGAGATGATAAGAACCTACTGTACATTTTGTTTGGTCCTAAATTCAGAGGAAATATAAATAAGTCAATCCTTCCTTCAAATGGTTGCCATTATCTTTCAGGTGTTCCTGATTTGTTTTATTACTTTTGAGTTATTGCACTTTTTGTGGGAGAGAGGAAGGATGTTAACGATACACCTTATTTCTCAATGCTAATTGGTATTTGACTACCTCTATTGATTTTAAATACAGATATTGGTCTGTACATGTTCTACGCTATATAAAGACATGCGATTTTCTTCATCAACTCGAATATGAACTTGCCCTTGCAGGCTCGCTTGATATTCTTGCTGATACTTATAAAAATGTCATTATTTTATATAAAGCTTTTGAAAATATATATTTCTAGTATCTTGAATTTTCTAGTTTATATATCTTGCAAAAAAAAAAAGCAAGTGCCAATGTAAACGAAGTTTTGAATTAGCCTGATTGAAGATACTTTATGTTGCTGAATCGTTTTTTTTTTTTTTTGCCTTGTGAACTGATCATTGTTCTTTTGTCTTTTCCTTAGATCATGGTGTTGTCTGACCTTTTCAAATTTATGAGTTTTTCTCATCACTTGGCGTCCGTCGTCCGTCGTCATCCGTCGTCGTCCGTTAACTTTTACAAAAATCTTCTCCTCTGAAACCACATGGCCAAATTAAACCAAACTTGGCCTAAATCATGCTTAGGGTATCTAGTTAAAAAAATATATCCGATTACCCCGCCCACTAATCAAGATGGCCGCCATGGCTAAAAATAGAACAGAGGGGTAAAATGCATTTTTTGGCTTATATCTCTGAAACTGAAGCATTTAGAGCAAATCTGACAGGGGTAAAAATGTTCATCAGGGCAAGATCTATCTGCCCTAAAATTTTCAGACGAATCAGACTACCCGTTGTCGGGATGCTGCCCCTGAATTGGTTATTTTAAGGAAATTTTGCAGGTTTTGGTTCTTATCTTGAATACTATAATAGATATAAACTGTAAACAGCAAAAATTTCAGCAAAGTAAGATCTACAAATACGTCAACATGACCAAAATTGTCAATTGACCCTTAAGGAGTTATTGCCCTTTAAAGTCAATTTTCACAATTTTTCGTAATTTTTTAATCTTTACAAAATCTTCTCCTTTTAATCTACTTGGCCAATTGGAATTAAACTCAGCCACAATTATTGTTAGAGTATCTTGATTGAAAATGTATCCGATGACCCTGCCCTATAACCAACATGGTCCCCATGGGTAAAAATAGAACATAGGGTTTTATAATACTATAGAAGTCTATGGGAAAATGTAAAAACAATTTCAAATGGTCACAACTTGAACACTAATTTAAATAATGATAAGGGTCTTCAGTAACTATTGTAAGACTACAATGGGATGACTTGATTTTTGTCCAAGGGTGTATTTTTTCAGGGGTGCTAATAATTTTCAGAATGTGTTACTTTTCTATAAACCATTATTAAATCTTTTCTTTCAGCATACTTATATTGGGTGAATGCCCCTCAGACCCGGCGGATTAGTCGGGGTCAGGGGAACCCCTGCCCAATATTATTTTTGAAGGGTGTTCCATAAAAACATTTTCAGCATTATACAGGCCCTGGGTGAAATAAATTTTGGAGCGGAGGAAAGGAAATTTTTTATTTTTTGTTAATTATCTTGAATATCATTATAGATTGAGATAAACTGTAAACAGCAAAAAATATCAAGCAAAGAAAGATCTACAAGTAAGTCAACATGACCAAAATTGACAATTGACATCTTATTGGAGTTATTGTCCTTTAAAGTTAATTTCTGCAATTTATTGGTAATTTTTGTAAATTTTTTCAAATTTCTTCTGCTTTTAATTTAACTACTGGGCCAAATTAAACCAAACTTGGCCTCAATCATTATTAGGGTATCTATATGATTTTAACCTTATTTTACATGATTTCCAAAACCACAGTAGATACAGGTGAGCGACACTGGCTCTTGAGAGCCTCTAGTTATTGGTGTAATAAAAATAATGCTGACCCTTATGAATTGTTTACTGAACGTATATGCTTTTAAAATTTTTGGTCAAATTGTTTGAACTTTTTTTATTCATTCCCATTTTAACCTACATAATATCGACTGGTGTTATACTCTAATGGAAACTACACTAAAACTACATTCGATCATTAAAAAAAACAGTGCACTTTATATAATAGCATAAACAAATAAAATAAATTAAAACGTAACAAAACAAAAATTATATCAACTTTCTATATGATATCGTTATCAAGGACTACTTTTTTGACATTGACCTAAAATCCAGGACGCTATGCTGAATTTTGTAAACAGGGAAACATGAGTTGAAAAATTTCGAACTTTTCCCTCAATTTTAACATTATTCTTACGTGCATACAGTTGGCTGCAAAGGTAAGAAATCAAAATACATTATAAACACAATGCTCTGAATGTAAAATTACATTTTCATACATTGTAAATAATTATCTTGTCTATTGTTGTTCACATGGTTCAGTGACATGTTAAGCTTTTTCTGCAACGAATGCATATTTGATGATATGCATTCACTAATTGTATTTCAAAACCAAAACTAAGTGATATTTTTATTTAAGCACTTAAAACATAGAGGTTATGTTTTTAGCAATATTAATTAGTATAAGAAGTTCACATGTGGTAGAGTAAACAAGAAAATGTCCACCATATCATTTTACATGATCTATCTTAACGGAAATGGCGGAATTCGTTTGCTTCTGAAAATGTTATTTATATCACTACTTTTGACGTAGTGATGATTATATGCATCTAACTGGAACGTGACTCCCGCCACGTATGACACTTCCCCAGCAACACATTTGTGATTCAAACGTTAAACATATTTCTCGAATTCTCATAAAATGTATTGAAGCGACAGTATTTGTTTAGAGACCAGTAGGTACTAGTATTTAGACCATCGGACAAAAGAATCACTTTAACTACATTTGTGAGTATATCATTACCAAGATGAACATAGTTGGTATACTGCACTGGTTAGTGACTTTGTCCTTCAGTCCGCCTAAATTGAAAATATGTAAGTCAACTTCTGCATTTAGGAATGGGTTTATATTTTATTTAAAAATGGATTACGCGAATCATGCTTTGTAGGGACAAAAATTTTCGATTTTGTAAAGACATCTAGATTAAAATTAGAGTTATTCCATAATTACCGATAAATTGCACATTTTATTATGATCGCTGAACCTAAAATATTGAAAAAATCATTTTGACTTTTATAAAAAAAATAAAGTTTGCATACCTTTTCAGATTATATATTTTGCAAAACATATGAAATGGAAATATAGAGCTAAGTAATGGCTAGTTATAAGGTAGACTATCTGGAGTGCAATAATTTTCTGTTTGTCACTAATTTGAAATTTTCTGTATCCACTGAATATTATTTTTTAGTTGTACCAATTATTGTTGTTGGGTACTAACATAACGGTGCCTTACGATAATAAATGATATTTAAGTAAGAGAGAATGACCAAAATAGGAAATCCTGAACCCAAGCTGCAAATAAGTACGAGAGATGATAAGAACCTACTAAACATTTTGTTTGGCCTTAAAATCAGAGGGAAATATAAATAGTTTAATCCTTCCTTCAAATGGTTGTCATTACCTTTCAGGTGTTCCTGATTTGTTTTATTACTTTTGAGTTATTGCACTTTTTGTGGGAGAGAGGAAGGATGTTAACGATACACCTTATTTCTCAATGCTAATTGGTATTTGACTACCTCTATTGATTTTAAATACAGATATTGGTCTGTACATGTTCTACGCTATATAAAGACATGCGATTTTCTTCATCAACTCGAATATGAACTTGCCCTTGCAGGCTCGCTTGATATTCTTGCTGATACTTATAAAAAAATGTCATTATTTTATATAAAGCTTTTGAAAATATATATTTCTAGTATCTTGAATTTTCTAGTTTATATATCTTGCAAAAAAAAAAAGCAAGTGCCAATGTAAACGAAGTTTTGAATTAGCCTGATTGAAGATACTTTATGTTGCTGAATCGTTTTTTTTTTTTTTTGCCTTGTGAACTGATCATTGTTCTTTGTCTTTTCCTTAGATCATGGTGTTGTCTGACCTTTTCAAATTTATGAGTTTTTCTGATCACTTGGCGTACGTCGTCCGTCGTCGTCGTCGTTAGTTTTTACAAAAATCTTCTCCTCTGAAACTGGGCCAAATTAAACCAAACTTGGCCTAAATAATCCTTAGGGTATCTAGTTCAAAAAATTTATCCGATGACCCCGCCCACTAATCAAGATGGCCGCCATGGCTAAAAATAGAACATAGGGGTAAAATGCAGTTTTTGGCTTATATCTCTGAAACTGAAGCATTTAGAGCAAATCTGACGGGGTAAAAATGTTCATCAGGGCAAGATCTATCTGCCCTAAAATTTTCAGACGAATCAGACTACCCGTTGTCGGGATGCTGCCCCTGAATTGGTTATTTTAAGGAAATTTTGCAGGTTTTGGTTCTTATCTTGAATACTATAATAGATATAAACTGTAAACAGCAAAAATTTCAGCAAAGTAAGATCTACAAATACGTCAACATGACCAAAATTGTCAATTGACCCCTTAAGGAGTTATTGCCCTTTAAAGTCAATTTTTCACAATTTTTCGTAATTTTTTTTAATCTTTTACAAAAATCTTCTCCTTTTAATCTACTTGGCCAAATGGAATTAAACTCAGCCACAATTATTGTTAGAGTATCTTGATTGAAAAATGTATCCGATGACCCTGCCCTATAACCAACATGGTCCCCATGGGTAAAAATAGAACATAGGGGTTTTATAATACTATAGAAGTCTATGGGAAAAATGTAAAAAAACAATTTCAAATGGTCACAACTTGAACACTAATTTAAATAATGATAAGGGGTCTTCAGTAACTATTGTAAGACTACAATGGGATGACTTGATTTTTGTCCAAGGGGTGTATTTTTTTCAGGGGGGGGGGTGCTAATAATTTTCAGAATGTGTTACTTTTTCTATAAACCATTATTAAATCTTTTCTTTCAGCATACTTATATTGGGTGAATGCCCCTCAGACCCGGCGGATTAGTCGGGGTCAGGGGAACCCCTGCCCAATATTATTTTTGAAGGGTGTTCCATAAAAACATTTTCAGCATTATACAGGCCCTGGGTGAAATAAATTTTGGAGCGGAGGAAAGTTTTTTTTAATTTTTTTTGTTAATTATCTTGAATATCATTATAGATTGAGATAAACTGTAAATAGCAAAAATATCAAGCAAAGAAAGATCTACAAATAAGTCAACATGACCAAAATTGACAATTGACATCTTATTGGAGTTATTGTCCTTTAAAGTTATATTCTGTAGTTTATTGGCTAATTTTGTAAATTCAAATTTCTTCTGCTTTTAATTTAACTACTGGGCCAAATTAAACCAAACTTGGCCTCAATCATTATTAGGGTATCTATATGATTTTAACCTTATTTTACATGATTTCCAAAACCACAGTAGATACAGGTGAGCGACACTGGCTCTTGAGAGCCTCTAGTTATTGGTGTAATAAAAATAATGCTGACCCTTATGAATTGTTTACTGAACGTATATGCTTTTAAAATTTTTTGGTCAAATTGTTTGAACTTTTTTTTTTATTCATTCCCCATTTTAACCTACATAATATCGACTGGTGTTATACTCTAATGGAAACTACACTAAAACTACATTCGATCAGTAAAAAAAAACAGTGCACTTTATATAATAGCATAAACAAATAAAATAAATTAAAACGTAACAAAACAAAAATTATATCAACTTTCTATATGATATCGTTATCAAGGACTACTTTTTGACATTGACCTAAAATCCAGGACGCTATGCTGAATTTTGTAAACAGGGAAACATGAGTTGAAAATTTCGAACTTTTCCTCAATTTTAACATTATTCTTACGTGCATACAGTTGGCTGCAAAGGTAAGAAATCAAAATACATTATAAACACAATGCTCTGAATGTAAAATTACATTTTCATACATTGTAAATAATTATCTTGTCTATTGTTGTTCAGTGACATGTTAAGCTTTTTCTGCAACGAATGCATATTTGTTGATATGCATTCACTAATTGTATTCCAAAACCATAACTAAGTGATATTTTTATTTAAGCACTTAAAACAGAGAGGTTATGTTTTTAGCAATATTAATTAGTATAAGGAGTTCACTTGTGGTAGAGTAAACAAGAAAATGTCCACCATATCATTTTACATGATCTATCTTAACGGAAATGGCGGAAATTAATACATTTAACAATGAAACATTTGTTATTTAAATAATATACATTCTTGAGAATAGTTGAGCTGGTTAAAATCAATATATTTCTTAATCATTTCTTATATTATTACTGGTAGGACAATGAAGGGAAAATTGCATTTCATCATTAAAATACCTTCCAAATTTTACAAGTTCTTAGATCTAGGAATTATTTTTTGTATAACGACCTCTCAATTGTGATCACTTATATGTAACAGGGTTTCATAGTTTTCAATATTCTCAGGTTACAATATTCATGTTTTTTCCCGGTACTGACAATTTTGTGCAACTGTCAAGGCACGTGAAGACCGCTATATAAAAGTTGAATACATATTGGGTTTCTACAGAAGGCGTCGAAGTCAATTTAATTATGAACAATCTTTGAGATTCTCCCTTTAGAAAATGGAGTGTACTGAAGTGTATTGAATGATTTGGACAATAGAATTATACACAGCAATGATTTACATAATGTTAATGTATAGAAAATTTCAAAAATATTCAGTACGTGTTTTATATAGGTTAAAGAGGGGGGCAAGGGGGGTTCCAATAACAGCAAAACAGCAAATTGATTTGGCTTATAACTGATAACAAGGAATTGAAAAGGGATACAAACAGATAACAGTAATTGAAAAATTAAAATCAGTCGGGTCCAGGACAAATCCAGTATATATCTTATTATAATCCTTTGTAATGAATTCCATTTTTCTATGAACATGTTTTTAGAGTTATATATCTACTCTAGAATTGGTTTACTCAATGTATGATAATATTTTTTTGTTATGGAATACTTTTTTCAGCATTTGTGTACTTTTTGTACTTTTAAAGAAGCTCACACATGCTTGTAATTTAAATAGTGAGTGTATTCTTAGAAAAGAATCACAGAGCTGAGTCTGTGTTCCTTATTATATAAAAGGTGTTAAGGTTAACTGGTCGTATGGAACTAGGACTTAAATGCCATCCTCATCAGGTATCCCTGGCCATATGTTTTCCTTTTTTCGAGTCTGCGACTTTTGTCGCAAAAGCGAGACATAGTGATCACACATTCCGTCGGCGTCGTCGTCGTCAGGGGCATCCACAAATATTCACGCTGTGGTTAATGTTTTTAAAATTTGAGTAACTTTCTTAAAATATCCTGGATTTCTACCAAACTTGGACAGAAGCTTGTTTATGATCATAAAATAGTATCCAGAAGTAATTTTGTAAAAAAATAATCCTATTTATCCGTATTTTACTTATAAATGGACTTATTTTTCTGCCAGTTTACATTACATTCACTCTGTGGTTAAAGTTTTAAAATTTTAATAACTTTCTTAAACTATCCTGGATTTTTACCAAACTTGGACCAAAGCTTCTGGATAATTTTAAATCTCGGTCTTTTCTGAAATTAGTTCTATCAAAACTTTTGATTTTTCTACCTTGTATACCACCATTCCCATGTGAAATTGAAAACCCGTCTAAAAGAAATAATCCACAATGCTTTTCATCATAAAATGGTAGCATACGCTATAAATTTATTACTTTGGGATACCATAAGGCATATTTTGTTAATAGCGAACAAAAGGG
Source organism: Mytilus coruscus (assembly GCA_017311375.1). Taxonomy (NCBI): domain Eukaryota; kingdom Metazoa; phylum Mollusca; class Bivalvia; order Mytilida; family Mytilidae; genus Mytilus; species Mytilus coruscus. The sequence continues at coordinate 16,612,678 of CM029597.1, forward strand.
TAAAACATGCTGCACAGAGGAACAAGTGATCAGTATGCTTTAGTTCCTTATTGACAACATATTTGTTGAATTTGAGGTAGACTTTTCAACAAATTGTCGGCATTCCTATGGGAACGAACTGTGCACCTCTCCTTGCCGACCTCTTCTTATTTTCATATGAATCGGAGTTCCTTCAGACACTTGTCAAAAACAAGAAGATCAAAGAAGCCAGGTTATTTAATTTCACTTTCAGATATATTGATGATGTTCTTTCCATTAACAATCCGAACTTTTCTGATTGGGTTCCATTAATATATCCACCAGAACTAGAAATTAAAGAAACAAGAGACACGGCTTCCTCCGCCTCATTTTTAGACTTATACCTCGAATTTGACATACACAGTCATCTCAGTACCAGAATCTATGACAAACGAGACGATTGAAATTATCAATTTCCCCCACCTTAGTAGCAATATACCAACTTCACCTGCATATGGGATATACATTTCCCAACTTATTCGGTATTCAAGAGCTTGCAGCTCCTACTCAGACTTTGTAAAACGTCACCAGTGTCTGAGCAGAAAGTTGATGAACCAGGGGTATGTCAAAGAACGTCTTGTCCTTTTTCTAAAAAAGTTCATCGGAAGGTACCAAGAACTTGTTGATAAATATTCCGTATCAACTTCACAAATGATACACGATGGTCTTGAAGTATAGATTTTGCGTACTGACGTTGTTTATCATCTTAATAACGTGTTATAGTATATTTTTATTTGTCTTTATTAATATTACTTTTACTGTTAAGTCCAGTTTTTTTATATATCCATTTGACGTGACTCTGTGCTTATGTATCCCGTCATACTTTGAACGACAAAATTATTTCATTTTTTAATATTACTTTTACTGTTAAGTCTGTTTTTTGTGATATACATTTGACGTGACTCTGTACTTATATATCCCGTCATAATTTGAACCACACTATTATTTTATTTATTAATATTACTTTTACTGCTAAGTCTGTTTTTTGTGATATCCTTTTTACGTGACTCTGTATTTATGTATCTCTTTATACCTTGAACGACAAAATTATTTTATGTCTACCTGTGCGAATTTCAAACGCGCGATTTTACGCCAGTACTTAAAACCTTCCATCCTTTATAGGTGGATTTTACATAGATAATAAAATCGTATTGTATAAGCATAATGAGGATGTTAAATTTGATGTATGCCCTTTTTGTGCTTCTTCGTAACATTTGTTTGTTTTTATAGTGATTAAGATGATAACACAATGTTGACTGCTGTAACCCTATTTTTGACATTTTTACCAATTGTGTCTGTTTGTTTTGTTCACGCATCGTTGTCAATATAATGGAATTTGATACGACTGTCATACAAGTGAGAGGTTTGGCTAGCCATAAAACCAGGTTCAATCCACCATTTTCTACATAAGAAAATGCCTGTACCAAGTCAGGAATATGACAGTTGTTATCCATTCGTTTGATGTGTTTGAACTTTTGATTTTGCCGTTTGATTGAGGACTTTCCTTTTTGAATTTTCCTCGGAGTTCAGTATTTTTGTGATTTTACTTTTTATGATCAAAAGCTTGTATCTAGAAGGAAATTTTGTAAAAATTTATTTCTTGTATTTCCATATTTTACTTATAACATGATTATATAAATGGACTTTAATAAGTTTTTCTTTCAGTTAACATTCCATATAGTCTGCAGTTAAAGTTTTTAAAACATTTATTAGATTCATAAACCATCCTGGATTTTTACCAAACTTGGACAGAAGCTTCTTACAATCAAAAGATATTATCTAGAGGAAATTTGTATGCCATCGCCGTAGCGGAGGGGGCATTAAGTTTTACCCTTGTCCGTCTGTACATACGTACGTCCGTACGTCCAAAAGTTGGTTTCCGTTCTCTATAACTTCAGTTTGCCTCAACCAAATGTTATGAAACTTATACACAATGCTTATTACCACAAAACACGGATCAAGTTTGAATTTTGGTGGTGTCACTGTAACCGTTCTAAAGTTATGCCCCTTTACAAACGAAAAAAATTGCTGAATTTTTCGTTTCCGTTCTCTAACTTAAGTTTGCCTCAATCAAATGCTATGAAACTTATACACAATGCTTATTACCAAAAAATACAGATCAAGTTTGAATTTTCGGGGCGTCACTTTAACCGTTCTAGAGTTATGCCCCTTTACAAATGAAAAAATGCTGAATTTTTTAGTTTCCATTCTCTAACTTTAGTTTGCCTCAACCAAATGCAATGAAACTTATACACAATGCTTATTACCACAAAATACAGATCAAGTTTGAATTTTGGGGTTGTCACTAAATTTTCTAGAGTTATGCCCCTTTACAAACGGAAAAATTGCTGAATTTTTCGTTTCCGTTCTCCGAGTAAATTAAGTTTGCATCAACCAAAATTTATGAAACTTATACACAATACGTATTACCACAAAACTCAGATCAAGTACAAATTTGGGTAGGGTCACTTTTACTGTTCTTCAGTTATGTCCCTTTATAACTGTATATGATATGCAAGCGGGGGCATCATCTGTGTCCCATGGACACATTCCCCATTTATTTAATAACTTTTTACCCATATTGTTGAGCCTGCAACTAACATCAAAAGTAGGCGAGACACTAGTACTGGGTTCCGCGGAACCCTTACGAATTTTTGTAATATTTTAAAAGAATTGTTCGAATTTAACTATGCACATACAGGGAAACAAGGATCGTTATCCCTATACGTAAAAATCAAGATAATTCTAAATACATGTTCATAGAAAAAGGAATTTATTACAAAGGATAATAATAATATATACTGTAATGGTCCTGGACCCAACTAATATTAAAATGTTTATGTGATGATCTGTGATTAAATATAAGAAGATGTGGTATGAGTACCAATGAGACAACTCTCCATCCAAGTCACAATTTGTTAAAGTAAACCATTAACATAGGTCAAAGTACGGTCTTCAACACGGAGCCTTGTCCCACACCGAACAGCAAGCCATAAAAGGCCCCAAAAATGACTAGTGTACTGTAAACCCATTCAAATGTCTATATGTTAATTGAATTCTTCTCCGAATATGGGACCACCATGTTACTAGTGGAAAAATCCCAATTCAATTTCTACTGAAGATTGGCTGTCAAAATGCTAACATTCCAATTTTCAATAACAGTTAACAGCAAATACATTCTCACAATAACAGATAACAAAAAAACTAATAGTCCAATAACAGCTAACAAGGAATAAGACAATAACAGCTAACAGCAAATATATTTTCAGAATAACAGATAACAAAGAATTAAATTGCCCCAAAACAGCATAACAGTTAAACCCCTTGCCCCCCTCGTTAAAGTACAGGGGCCCGTTGTTATCGTATGAATTTCTGATAACTTGGTGTCAGTCGGTGACCATCGTCTTTAATCAATTAACTCGAAAAAAAAAAAATAACATAACCACAGAGCTGAACAAGAATGAGGGGCCTGATGGGGGGGGGGGGGTCTCATCACGATTCACGAGTTTATTTTTTTGTCAATCACGATTCACAGAAAATAAATTTCCATGATCACGGATCACGAAAATATAAAAAGAGTATAAATCTGTAGAAAAACGGATCACGATAGCGAAAATGCGCCGATCACGAAGAACGAAAATAACCCATCAGGCCCCTCATGAATGACTCGAATCGTTTAAAGGGACGTTCAAAGGATGTGCAGTGAACCCGTTGCTCAGCCGGCATGGATTAAATGGGAATAAACAGACAAACTGATAGGCAAATATCGACTTTATTAATATTTACTGGATTTTCAATTAATGATTGCTTAATAAGTAATTACAATTTGCATATGTATTGCGTAAGAATGGGCCTATACAAAAGATTGATTGCATAACGATCCTTGATATTGTTTTATAAAACTATAAGTGTACTATAAGGATTTTACGAAGCTATGTAAATAAAAGGAGATGTAGGCTACACGTTTGATACGGTGCTTTCTAACCGGCATTTACTTTTTATCCGGTGTGGCTTTTTGTCCGATAATTTAGCTTTTTGTCCGACACTTTTGCTTTTTGTCCGTTGCTTTCGGTCCGTTTTGCTTTTTGTCCGATAATTTGACTTTTTGTCCGACACTTTTGCTTTTTGTCCGTTGCTTTCGGTCCGTTTTGCTTTTTGTCCGATTATTTTGCTTTTCGTCCGACAATTTTGATTTTTTCCGTTGCTTTCGGTCCGTTTTGCTTTTTGTCCGACACTATTGCTTTTTTCCGTTGCTTTTGGTCCGATTTTCTGTTTGTCCTATGATTCTGCTTTAAGTCCATTTTAAAATGTGCATATATTTTGTAGGTTCAATTTGAACTTCGAAACTCAATGACATCTTCGAAATTAAATACAGACCCTATTTCTCTATATCAATATGTGGTACATAGAGTATCTGTTTTTTTTATACTAGTCTGATCAATATGTTCTGATTTTACCGCTGTTAAAGCCAAGCATGCTTGAATTAACCGTACGCTTCGGTTAAAAATAATTCATTAGAAATAGTTAGATGATCGTTATTATGAGCATTGCAATTCCTCCATCTTTCAATTTAAAAGACGATTCGCCTGAGAAGAATGCCACAGAATGTGAAACATAGGGATGCAAATCCGGCGTCACTATCTTTCAATATAGTTTTTGTATCGCCGACGGCGTCAACAATTGTTAAGTTTTCTGCTTAAGGTAGATTCATGGTATACTGCCATCTTAGATTGTACAATCCCAGTACAAAATCGGTCTAGTTATTTGCCCAAATCTGCAAATTTTGAGACAGATATGCAATTATTTGGTTAGACTGTTTATTTATATAAATAAACCTTGGTGATTTATTGTATAACTCAAAATATTTAAACAAATATCAAATTTTGTGTTTTTAGAGTCAATTTTTTCAAATAAGCCATTTAAGGGGAGATAACTCTTTTAGTAAAAATTATATACTGGACTGATAGGGAATTTTTTTATTTTTACCTGTAGCAAGAAAACAAGTTCGGTGACACCATTTTTTCTTTTTATTTTCTTAACACATATAATAAAACCTATCTTCTCACAATTTATTTCAAAATTCTATCTCATAGAGTTTTTTTTATGCACACAAATGTGTTTTTTCATGAACAATCTAACCAAATTTAGGCAATTTTCAACGACTCATAGCTTGGAAAATAGCACGGTGACCCATACTTTTTATTATATTTTTGAAAAAGGCAGAGTAAAATCTTCATTTTGGCAAAGTATAAGAAAATTCTATCTCAAAAAATATATACTTATGATCTACCTTAAGTAAGTTTGAACGTAACTACTTGTGATAGATCATTGATATTTAATATAAAATTGCATTACTATCAGTACATATCAGTTTGACGACTATTTTGAGGCCCTGCCTCCTAGGTCATGGTCCAGCCACTTTTAATTAAGAAGCAATTTTTAATGTTAAGTTTTCTGCTTAAATCAGTTTGATAGGAACTACTTGTGAAAGATCAATGATATTTTCTATTAAGATGCATTACTACCAGTACATATCAGTTTGACGACTATTTTGAGGCCCTAACCCTTAGGTCATGGTTCGGTGGCTTTGAATTAATTAGCAATTTTCAATGTAATTAAAAGTTTTCTGCTTAAGTCAGTTTGATAAGAACTACTTGTGATAGATCAAGCAATGATATTTTGTATAAAGTAGCATTACTATCAGTACATGTCAGTTTGACAACTATTTGAGGCCCTGCCCCATAGGACATGGTCCAGTGACTTTGAATTAATTAGCAATTTTCAATGTTTAGTTTTTGCTAAAGTTAGATTGATAGGAACTTCTTACAATAGGCAAGAATATTTTCTATTAAGTAACATTACAGTCTGTACAACTTAGTTTGTCGACCAATTTTAGGCCTTGCCCACTAGATCATGATCCAGTGACTGAATTAATAAGCAATGTTTCAGTCCATCAGATTGTCTTTTTCTAAATTTTTAATTTCAACAGTTTATTTTTAAATCATATCTAAATCATATCTGAATGATACAAATTTTGTATACTAATGCCTTTTGTTTGAATGACATCATTTTCCATTGTTCTTGATTTCATTTTCGTGGTTTCGTTCGTGTATAGGCTGATTGTAGGTTGTACATGTCCAACTGATAGGTTTCAACTGACCCTGATTCATTGGTCATTGTTATGTTTTCATGGTTCGTATTTTGTCTGATACTTTTCAGCAATGGGTCACTACAAGCGCTACAATTAGCGTATGCAATGCTTGTCATTTCTACTGAATATTGAACGGGGTTCACCTAACCTTGACCCCATTTTCATGTTTCATTGGCCAATGCTTATTTTTCATGACTTTGTTTTTTTATAAATCTCATAGTATAGAAAGTACATGTTGTGAAATGATTGTAAGGTTTAAATGCTAGTCGCGAATGGTTCGTCTGAAATGTACTTTATTTTCTATGGTTTATTGGCTTGTCTTAATAAGTTTGGTGGTTCGTATCTCAGATACTAAATACAATGGGTAGACAATGTTGCTGGTATTGGATGACTACAATATGCAGATGTAGGATGGGCAATGTAAACTGACATTGCCCTTAATTCTATCATTCATCGATAAATCTTGAGTTCTCATTGAGGTTTTTTTCTCAGAAACTATAAGGCATAGGCTAGATTTAATTGGCATATCCGACAAGAAGTGTCAATGTGACCTTGACCTCATTTCATAGTTCATTGGTCAATTTTAAGATTGGGTGGTAAGTCTGTTTCTCAGGTAATAAAAACATTTATAAAAGATACCATACAGACTTAAAACTGCATTCCCTACAAAAGACTCATCAGTGACGCTCGATTCAAAATAGTTTAAATATAAAACTAAGAATAATTGGTAAAATTGATCATGAGACAACGCTCTACAAGTGACCAAATATCGTTGATGCTAGCAAATACATGACAGCATACGGCCTTCAACGCGGAGCAAAAGTCTACACCTCAGAGACAAATCAAAACGAGAAAATCAACGACATGATTTATGCATAAACCTAAAAAACGAAAAGATTACAAGTGGTAACTGTGTGACTTGTAGTGTTTATTTGGCTTTGCTAATTTCTATATTGTTAAGTTTTAGAGGTATCATGGTCAGTTTTTCAGATACTATTACTTATCGGTCAACTTTGTTAGTTGACTGATTTACTATCAAGACTTTTTTGCCGAAAAAGATGCCAATTTGAAAATTTCTGCTTAAAACCATAGTTTTCTCATTTTTCCCTGTCTATCTATAATTAGCTTGATTTATTATGAATAGCTTTATCATAGGAAGATGCAAATCATCCTTGAATTTCTTTCAGATTAAGCGATTTTTGCCAAAGTTGAAGGACTTAAAATAAATAATTGCTTTGAAATATCAATTTTCCTTCTTTAATCATTTGATTGAGTTGTTTAAGTTACTGATTGAATTTGAATTTTTTTTCCAGTAAAGTGATTTTCTCCTTATAGTTATGACCCTTCAAAAAAGGAACTTTGAAAATATGGAGGTACAAGTATTGTAATTGAAGATTTGCATGCATAAACTGACGATATCATGCTTGGAAATTTAGAAAATGCCATTATCGTTTAATATTTGTCATCCCAGGGCTTAAACCAGCTTTTTATGCAGTATGAGGTTTACTAACTGTTAAAAGCCGAGCGATAACCGGTTTATAATGGTCACAATTTTGATCATTTGCCTTTACTTGATAGTCATCTCATACGCAAATATATAACAACCTTTAATCAATCCATTGGCTTGTCTTCGGAATTTTTAAGTCAAGTAAGAAGTCAAACTCTCCGACAGCGGTATTAGCATGTAAACATAGAAATACGAAACATAATAAGAAATCGAAAATTCTGAAAAGTTTTAATAAAAGAAAATATATCTTCCTGGTATGTAAAACACAGTAAATACATTTAGAAAAGCGTCTCGTGTACCACTTTCAGAGGTTTATTTCCTTAAGAGTCAAAACGTATAGTCAAATTGGTAAGAAAGGAATAGTGAAAATTATATACTTAACATACAAATTCCTCTCATCATTGTTTTAAATGTTATAAAATTTTGAGTAAATTGTACAAGTATACAGTACTTTATAAAATAAAGAGACGTGGTATGACTGCCAATGAGACAACTATCCACCAAAGTTCAAATGAAATGGATGTAAGCAATTATAGGCAACCGTACGGCCTTCAACAATGAGAAAACCCATACCGTATGGTCGGCTAAAAAGGCCCTGACATGAAAACTAACGGCCTAATTTATAACAAAACAGTTTACGAAAATAAATATGACAGACATGAACCAACGACAACCACTGAACTACAGGCTCCTGACTTGGAACAGGCACATAAAGAATGTGGCGGGGTTAAACATGTTTGTAAGCGCTCAACCCGCCCCTAACCTGGGACAGTGGTGTAAGGGTAACACGAATGACCGAATAACACTGTTATTATCCGAATAACACTTGTAATGACCGAATAACACTTGAAATTTCAATATGAACACATTTCGGTGACTTTAGAATATTGATTATTAAATAATATTATATAAGAAGTGTATTTTATAACATAAAATGATTTACAGAAAGCAGGTAAGTTAATATTGATCATTATAAATTTATAAATATGTGAAAGATCAATGATATTTTCTATTAAGATGCATTACTACCAGTACATATCAGTTTGACGACTATTTTGAGGCCCTAACCCTTAGGTCATGGTTCGGTGGCTTTGAATTAATTAGCAATTTTCAATGTAATTAAAAGTTTTCTGCTTAAGTCAGTTTGATAAGAACTACTTGTGATAGATCAAGCAATGATATTTTGTATAAAGTAGCATTACTATCAGTACATGTCAGTTTGACAACTATTTGAGGCCCTGCCCCATAGGACATGGTCCAGTGACTTTGAATTAATTAGCAATTTTCAATGTTTAGTTTTTTGCTAAAGTTAGATTGATAGGAACTTCTTACAATAGGCAAGAATATTTTCTATTAAGTAACATTACAGTCTGTACAACTTAGTTTGTCGACCAATTTTAGGCCTTGCCCACTAGATCATGATCCAGTGACTGAATTAATAAGCAATGTTTCAGTCCATCAGATTGTCTTTTTCTAAATTTTTAATTTCAACAGTTTATTTTTAAATCATATCTAAATCATATCTGAATGATACAAATTTTGTATACTAATGCCTTTTGTTTGAATGACATCATTTTCCATTGTTCTTGATTTCATTTTCGTGGTTTCGTTCGTGTATAGGCTGATTGTAGGTTGTACATGTCCAACCGATAGGTTTCAACTGACCCTGATTCATTGGTCATTGTTATGTTTTCATGGTTCGTATTTTTGTCTGATACTTTTCAGCAATGGGTCACTACAAGCGCTACAATTAGCGTATGCAATGCTTGTCATTTCTACTCGAATATTGAACGGGGTTCACCTAACCTTGACCCCATTTTCATGTTTCATTGGCCAATGCTTATTTTTCATGACTTTGTTTTTTTTTATAAATCTCATAGTATAGAAAGTACATGTTGTGAAATGATTCTAAGGTTTAAATGCTAGTCGCGAATGGTTCGTCTGAAATGTACTTTATTTTCTATGGTTTATTGGCTTGTCTTAATAAGTTTGGTGGTTCGTATCTCAGATACTAAATACAATGGGTAGACAATGTTGCTGGTATTGGATGACTACAATATGCAGATGTAGGATGGGCAATGTAAACTGACATTGCCCTTAATTCTATCATTCATCGATAAATCTTGAGTTCTCATTGAGGTTTTTCTCAGAAACTATAAGGCATAGGCTAGATTTAATTGGCATATCCGACAAGAAGTGTCAATGTGACCTTGACCTCATTTCATAGTTCATTGGTCAATTTTAAGATTGGGTGGTAAGTCTGTTTCTCAGGTAATAAAAACATTTATAAAAGATACCATACAGACTTATAACTGCATTCCTACAAAAGACTCATCAGTGACGCTCGATTCAAAATAGTTTAAATATAAAACTAAGAATAATTGGTAAAATTGATCATGAGACAACGCTCTACAAGTGACCAAATATCGTTGATGCTAGCAAATACATGACAGCATACGGCCTTCAACGCGGAGCAAAGTCTACACCTCAGAGACAAATCAAAACGAGAAAATCAACGACATGATTTATGCATAAACCTAAAAACGAAAAGATTACAAGTGGTAACTGTGTGACTTGTAGTGTTTATTTGGCTTTGCTAATTTCTATATTGTTAAGTTTTAGAGGTATCATGGTCAGTTTTTCAGATACTATTACTTATCGGTCAACTTTGTTAGTTGACTGATTTACTATCAAGACTTTTTTGCCGAAAAAGATGCCAATTTGAAAATTTCTGCTTAAAACCATAGTTTTCTCATTTTTCCCTGTCTATCTATAATTAGCTTGATTTATTATGAATAGCTTTATCATAGGAAGATGCAAATCATCCTTGAATTTCTTTCAGATTAAGCGATTTTGCCAAAGTTGAAGGACTTAAAATAAATAATTGCTTTGAAATATCAATTTTCCTTCTTTAATCATTTGATTGAGTTGTTTAAGTTACTGATTGAATTTGAATTTTTTTCCAGTAAAGTGATTTTCTCCTTATAGTTATGACCCTTCAAAAAGGAACTTTGAAAATATGGAGGTACAAGTATTGTAATTGAAGATTTGCATGCATAAACTGACGATATCATGCTTGGAAATTTAGAAAATGCCATTATCGTTTAATATTTGTCATCCCAGGGCTTAAACCAGCTTTTATGCAGTATGAGGTTTACTAACTGTTAAAAGCCGAGCGATAACCGGTTTATAATGGTCACAATTTTGATCATTTGCCTTTACTTGATAGTCATCTCATACGCAAATATATAACAACCTTTTAATCAATCCATTGGCTTGTCTTCGGAATTTTTAAGTCAAGTAAGAAGTCAAACTCTCCGACAGCGGTATTAGCATGTAAACATAGAAATACGAAACATAATAAGAAATCGAAAATTCTGAAAAAGTTTTAATAAAAGAAAAATACATCTTCCTGGTATGTAAAAACACAGTAAATACATTTAGAAAAGCGTCTCGTGTACCACTTTCAGAGGTTTATTTCCTTAAGAGTCAAAACGTATAGTCAAATTGGTAAGAAAGGAATAGTGAAAATTATATACTTAACATACAAATTCCTCTCATCATTGTTTTAAATGTTATAAAATTTTGAGTAAATTGTACAAGTATACAGTACTTTATAAAAATAAAGAGACGTGGTATGACTGCCAATGAGACAACTATCCACCAAAGTTCAAATGAAATGGATGTAAGCAATTATAGGCAACCGTACGGCCTTCAACAATGAGAAAAACCCATACCGTATGGTCGGCTAAAAAAGGCCCCGACATGAAAACTAACGGCCTAATTTATAACAAAACAGTTTACGAAAAATAAATATGACAGACATGAACCAACGACAACCACTGAACTACAGGCTCCTGACTTGGGACAGGCACATAAAGAATGTGGCGGGGTTAAACATGTTTGTAAGCGCTCAACCCGCCCCTAACCTGGGACAGTGGTGTAAGGGTAACACGAATGACCGAATAACACTGTTATTATCCGAATAACACTTGTAATGACCGAATAACACTTGAAATTTCAATATGAACACATTTCGGTGACTTTAGAATATTGATTATTAAATAATATTATATAAGAAGTGTATTTTATAACATAAAAATGATTTACAGAAAGCAGGTAAGTTAATATTGATCATTATAAATTTATAAATATTGGTGTGTACATCCAAGATGGCGACCAAGGAAATCGCTATGGGAAGAATAAAAGAATGATTGCATACAATCCCTCAACGTGTTCATTTTAGACCAACAAAGTGGAGCCCTCACGCCACGTCAAGGCAATGAACAATGTGAGGGTGGGCGCCTCCCCTTTTAAAGAAAATATGGAATAGTTAACTGAATACAATAATTATTTTTTTATTTATAGTTATTAAAAAAGTAATAACATAAATAAAAATTTTACTTTTAAATAAAATGTCTGTGTATTATATATTTTTTAAATTTAAAATGGAGAGTAACCAAGCCCTTTTAAAACTACTAAGATATCCTGCACAAGGCAAGGGCTTATCTGTCATAGTCCGCGAAAACAATTTATTTAGAATTTATTGTTAAAATTAAAACTACTAAGATATCCTGCACAAGGCACGGGCTTATCTGTTATAGTCCGCGAAAACAATTTATTTAGAATTTATTGTAAAAATTTAAACAACTAAGATATCCTGCACAAGGCACGGGCTTATCTGTCATAGTCCGCGAAAACAATTTATTTAGAATTTATTGTAAAAAATTAAAACTACTAAGATATCCTGCACAAGGCACGGGCTTATCTGTCATAGTCCGCGAAAACAATTTATTTAGAATTTATTGTAAAAAATTAAAACTACTAAGATATCCTGCACAAGGTACGGGCTTATCTGTCATAGTCCGCGAAAACAATTGGATGAACATAGAAATAAAAAAATTAAACGTCAATACTAAGAATATTAATTATTTTTCCTTATTTGATATAACGCAAACCTTTGCGTTATAACGCAAACCTTTGCGTTATAACGCAAACATTTTATTCTTATTTAAGATTCAAAGGAAGCAGCAGTTATTAATGGAGGAGGAGGCTGCATATATTAAAATTTATCTTCTTTGTACTCATTGCAAAGTAAAATGCTTTACTATTTAACTAATAATGAGAAGGATAATAGATATAAGAAGATGTGGTATGAGTGCCGATGAGAAAACTCTCCATCTAGGTCATAATTTGTAAAGTAAACCATTATAGTTCAAAGTACGGTCTTCAACACGGAGCATTGGCTCACACCGAACATGAAGCTATAAAGTGCCCCAAAATGATATACATGATAATACATGTACATATATTACAATGAAAATTGAGTAAACTAAAGTTATACCGAAGAAAAAAACCAACCCTGCTAATATAGCTATAGCCGAATATAAATATACTTCCAAAGTAAGCTCTCGTTTGAGGATTGTGTAAAGTTGGCTAACTACCCTTTGCAATAAATGAATAAAATGAAGATGTTTTATCAATAAAATTATGTTCTCTCCATTTAAATTGCTACCAAGTTACCACTCTAGATTGAAAATTTCATGACTTTTTATCAAAGAATCTTTATCATATTCTGAGATTTAAAAAAACGATTTCTTACATCAAAATTTAAAAAAAAATCTTTCTTAATAGTTCATTTTACAGCAGAAAGATCATTTTGTCTATTTGCCTTGACAGTTTTACAATTGTATGACATTATTTTTGCTCTTATCTACTGAATCAAAATTCTAAAATGTTGGCCTTTCAAATAAAATATGCCTATAACATATCTATTTTCTTGTTAAATTATATACTTTTCTGATTCCTATGCATATTTATTATAATGACTTTGCCTTGTACATGTATTTATGGTTCTTTTCCTAACTAAATCACAACAGAAATTTAATGACAGACGGGCAAAACTTAATGAATAATTGAAATCAAGATGTTTGCATTATAACGCAAAGGTTTGCGTTATTTCGCAAATGTTTGCGTTAAAACGAAAAGTTTGCGTTATTTCGCAAAGGTTTGCGTTATATCGCAAAGGTTTGCGTTATAACGCAAAGATAGGAAGAAAATTATACGACCGCAAAAAAAAAATGTGTGGCGCTAATACGCTTCCGTATGAAACAATGCAATTAAATTATTATATAATAAGTATTGTGCAATAGCAAGAAATTTTCAATTGCACAGTATTGCGCAATAGCAAGAAATCTTCAATTGCACAGTATTGCGCAATAGCAAGAAATATCCAATAGCACAATATTGCACAATAGGAAGAAATTGTCAATTGTACAGTATTGCACAATAGCAAGAAATATTCAATTGCACAGTATTGCGCAATTGCAAGAAATATTCAATTGCACAGTATTGTGCAAAAGAAGATACTTTATAAATTGCTTATTTCTTGACCAATTTCAATGGGGTTTTATTCTTGAATTCTTGGGGTTCTTTAATATGCTGAATCTAACCGTGTATTAAGTTTTTGGATTTTGGGCCCTGTTTTAAATTGGTCCACATTGAGGTCCAAAGGGTCCAAAATTAAACTTTGTTTGATTTCATCAAAATTGAATTATTGGGGTTCTTTGATATGCTGAATCTAACTGTGTATTTAGATTCTTAATGTTTGGTCCGTTTTCAAATTGGTCTACATTAAGGTCCAAAGGGTCCAAAATTAAACTTAGTTTGATTTTAACAAAATTGAATTCTTAGGGTTCTTTGATATGCTGAATCTAATCATGTATTTAGATTTTGATTATGGGCCCAGTTTTCAAGTTGGTCCAAATGGGGTCCAAAATTAAACTTTGTTTGATTTCAACAAAATTGAATATATGGGGTTCTTTGATATGCTGAATCTAACCATGTATTTAGATTCTTAATTTTGGTCCCGTTTTCAAATTGGTCTACATTAAGGTCCAAAGGGTCCAAAATTAAACTTAATTTGATTTTAACAAAATTGAATTCTTAGGGTTCTTTGATATGCTGAATCTAAACATGTCTTTAAATTTTGATTATGGGCCCAGTTTTCAAGTTGGTCCAAATCGGGGTCCAAAATTAAACTTTGTTTGATTTCAACAAAATTGAATATATGGGGTTCTTTGATATGCTGAATCTAACCATGTATTTAGATTTTGATTTTGGGCCCCGTTATCAACTTTGTCCACATTGAGGTCAAAAGGGTCCAAAATTAAACTTTGTTTGATTTCAACAAAATTGAATATATGGGGTTCTTTGATATGCTGAATCTAACCGTGTATTTAGATTCTTAATTTTTGGTCCTGTTTTCAAATTGGTCTACTTTAAGGTCCAAAGGGTCCAAAATTAAACTTCGTTTGATTTTAACAAAATTGAATTCTTAGGGTTCTTTGATATGCTGAATCTAATCATGTATTTAGATTTTGATTATGGGCCCAGTTTTCAAGTTGGTCCAAATTGGGGTCCAAAATTAAACTTTGTTTGATTTCAACAAAATTGAATTTTGGGGTTCTTTGATATGCTGAATCTAACCATGTATTTAGATTCTTAATTTTGGTCCCGTTTTCAAATTGGTCTACATTAAGGTCCAAAGGGTCCAAAATTAAACTTAATTTGATTTTAACAAAATTGAATTCTTAGGGTTCTTTGATATGCTGAATCTAAACATGTCTTTAAATTTTGATTATGGGCCCAGTTTTCAAGTTGGTCCAAATCAGGGTCCAAAATTAAACTTTGTTTGATTTCAACAAAATTGAATATATTGGGTTCTTTGATATGCTGAATCTAACCATGTATTTAGATTTTTGATTTTTGGGCCCCGTTATCAACTTTGTCACATTGAGGTCAAAAGGGTCCAAAATTAAACTTTGTTTGATTTCAACAAACATTGAATATATGGGGTTCTTTGATATGCTGAATCTAACCGTGTATTTAGATTCTTAATTTTTGGTCCCGTTTTCAAATTGGTCTACATTAAGGTCCAAAGGGTCCAAAATTAAACTTAATTTGATTTTAACAAAATTGAATTCTTAGGGTTCTTTGATATGCTGAATCTAATCATGTATTTAGATTTTGATTATGGGCCCAGTTTTCAAGTTGGTCCAAATTGGGGTCCAAAATTAAACTTTTTGATTGATTTCAACAAAATTGAATATATGGGGTTCTTTATGATAATAATATTGATAATGATCATGTTGTTTTGCTGGATCCCTCTCGGTGTATTGCAGCATAAATTGTATTATTTTATTGTTTAAAAATCATCTCAGCATTATCAATCAAACCCATACAGGTAACTATAATACATGGTTATCTGAGCTTTTTGAGATGGTCCCCCATATAGCCTGTAGTGGTATTGGTATTTAACATCAGCGTCAAAATCGTATTGACTTTCCTAACACGTCTAATATAATGGAATTTTATGCGACTGTCATGCAAGTGATAGGTTTAGCTAGCTATAAAACCAGGTTTAATCCACCATTTTCTTCATAAGGAAATGCCTGTACCAAGTCAGGAACATGAAAGTTGTTTTCCATTGGTTTGATGTGTTTGAGCTTTAATTTGATTTTGCCATTTGATAAGGGACTTTCCGATTTGAATTTTCCTTGTAGTTCGGTATTTTTGTTATTTTACTTTTTATCTATTTATTTTCAACTCTTCTTTGTATAACAACATTTAAACTTTTAGTACCTAGTAAAAAGTATCCAATGTCAAGCTATATGGACCTACGTTGGAAAAAAACCCCACCAGATTGGTCGATAGAATTATCACGGAATTATAATGAACATTTGCATGACTGAGTATTTGAATGAGATGATATAATGATAGCATATACCCACGCTTACAGTAAACTGTTTTTTTTTATGTTTAAGAAAACAAAGGTACATAACTCTTGAACGGTAAAAGTAAAAATCGTATTTGACCAATGTTTTATAGCCCAAGACATTGCTTTCAAACGTGAAAACATTTAGTCAAAAGGTATATAAATGTCATCCTTAAACCAAAGCAATACAATTTTAAAGATATCTAAGGGCATAACTCATGAACGGTAAAAGTCAAAACAGAATTTGACCTGTATGTTATAGTCCAAGACATTGTCTAACTTTTTAAGTTTGAAAAGATTTAGTCAAGCGATACTTTACATAAAACCCAGAAACAAAAGAAAATACTATTTTAAAGATTATTTTGAGGCATTTATCTTGGATAGAAACCGTCAAAATCGAATTTGACCTGTATTTTATGAAAATTTTACATTCAAAAAGATTTGGTCAAGCGGTCCTTTATACTCATCTGGAAATCCTTCTACTATCCCTCTTCGAGCCGTGTATAATAAGCCTGTGTTTGAATTGAAACTGTCAGCTGGGTATTAAATTCGGTATCTAAATACTTTTCGATTTTACTTTCAAGAGTTAAACTACAAAATAGTTAGACGTATATGATATCAAAAATACTTGTATTCATAAATAAAACTGTTTATAAAAAATTATGAAATAAAAAAAGCTTGATGTCTTTGTTATAGACTTAATGCACCCCCTTTTTTAACAAGATTCCAGTCTAATCCATCTAATCTAGTCTAGTCTAGTCTAGTCTAGTCTATCATTTTCTAGTCTATTCTATTCTAGTCTATTCATTCTAATCTAGTATATTCTATTTTCATCTATTATAGTCTATCATAGTGTGCTAGTGACCTAATACGATATATATGGGGTCAGTAAATTCCATATGGAGTTCGAGCTTCGCTCTCACACAATATGGAATTTACTGACCCAATGTATATCGTATTAGGTCACTAGCACACTATGTAACTAATACTATTTATTTATACAGAGACATTAACGTACGTCTATACCACATACTAAACTGTTCCATTCTGCTATATCCTTCTTCAGCGATGTCTTGTTTTACAAGAACTTCTTCTATATACATGTAACTGCACAAAATTTGCATCTTGGAACCGTTGGAGTTTATCATCAAAATCTTGAAAGGATATAAACTATTCAATGACCACAAATTGGACACCTTGCTCATTCGTATCTATACTTAAGGATAGCGATTTATTTTAATCGACTCCCTATGGAAAAAGTGAACGTCATATTGGTTAATTATGTAATTGTTTAAATTTATTTCAGATTGTTCTCAAATCATACATTTTTTAGACCAGTGCCTGTCTTAATATATTTTGCGGGTAACAATAACTGCAGGTAACAAAAAAAAAATGATATAATGGTTGCCTGCAATTTCCGTATGAAATCAGGTCCCGGTCTGGAAATGCTTTCGGCAACTAACCACGGAAGTAACAATAATTATTTCTTATTGTTACTTTTTGCGGGTAATCGTAGCCAGTGCCTTTAAATAGGAAGGGCTGTTTGCGATAGAGAGTAACCCATTTGTAGAAAACAAGTGCACACAATCGATTTTAAGATTAAAATATTAAGATAAACAATACAAGCTGTCGCACGTATTACTCAATAACATACATGCACGTCGAGCGAGTTGGTGCACATTCTCTCTTTTTCTTTGCTCATTGGGTACACTTAATTGTACGGAAGAGTCAGACATACTTTTTTATATTTCTTTCTGTGTTTGCGAGATAACACAAACCTTTGCGAGATACCCTAAACTTTTGTTTACGGCAATATATAAGATGATATATGTACATGTGCATGTTTTTCGAAATTTGGACGTATAGGGTTCAACGAGCTCTAAATGAATACACCATTTAACGAAAATCAAAAATACCCCCACCAGGTAATATTGACAAAAATGAAGGAATGAGAAGATGTTTTATGATTGCCGATGAGACAACTTTCCAAAGGAGACCAAATGGCGTTGACCAAAGCAACCATGACTAGGTTGTTGTAAGGCCTTTCAACACGGAGCAATCTGTAGACTGGTTTAGATCTTACTTTTCTGATAGAATTCAATTTGTATCTTTGAATAATGTTATGTCGGAACCCATGGAAGTCACATGTGGTGTCCCCCAAGGAAGTATCCTTGAACCGCTGTTATTTTTAACATATATAAATGATAGTTTTATCAGTATTGATGAAGACTGTAAATTAATTTTATATGCTGATGGTAGCGCTATTTTATATACTCATAAACATCCAGATATTATTTCTACAAAATTGGGAAAAGTTCTAGAAAAATGTTCAGACTGGTTAGTAGATAATAAACTGTCTTTACATCTAGGAAAAACTGAATGTATGCTTTTTGGACCTCCAAAAAAGATTAGACAAAATATTAATTATCAGGTCAAATGTAATAATCACCTTATCAAATCGACAAATTGTGTCAAATATTTAGTTCACATTGATAATTTTTTAAATTGTGAACAAATAGTTTCCAATATCATAAAAAAAGTTAATGCAAGATTAAGATTTTTATATAGAAATGCCAAATGTTTGAATACTAGATCAAGGATGACTCTCACATCTGGTCTGATACAATGCTATTTCGATTATTCTTGCTCTTCGTGGTATAGTAGTCTGGGCAAAGGGATGACAAAAAAATTGCAAGTTGTACAGAATAAGATGGTGAGATTCATCCTAGGTCTGGGTCCAAGGACTAGAATTACATGTGATATTTTAGATAAAGTTAATGTGTAAAAGATAGAGTTAGTCAACTTAGATTAAACCATGTATTCAATATATATCATGGACATGCTCCAGAGTATTTATGTGAACATTTTGACTTGAATAATCATAGTACCAGAAGTGCTGCACATAATAATTATTTTGTACCAAATGTTAAAAACTGTAATAAAAACAGCTTTGTCTATAATGCTATACAAGACTGGAACAATCTACCAGCCAACATAAAACAGACGAAAAAAAGTGCACAGTAAAATCAAGTTAAGTTTTAAATTTTCTAAAACATAAAATGCATTTGAATTTTATTTATCTAGGGCATGCTATGCCTTAAAACTTTTCCAGATGCACAAGTTAGTCTGTCCTCAGAGTAAATTTTGAGGTGAAAACACAGCCATTTTAGCCACAGGATCCACATGAACCTTAAACAACTTCGAGGCTTTCCTCCCGTTTTTTTATATTACTTATGATAGTACTGGAAAGGTGAGAATTGAAAATACATTATCAACGAAAACGCTGGGATTGTAAAGCTACAGGTTTATAAATAATTATCTTGTCTATTTTAAGTGACGTGGTACTTTTTTCCACAACGAATACACAATTGTTGATATGTATTCGTTAATTCTTCAAAACCAATAAACTTAGTGATGCACTTACAACACAAAGGTTATAATTTGAGTAATAGCTATAAATATAAGGCAATCAAATGTGGTAGAGTAAATAAGAAAATGTCCATCATATCATTTTACATGATGTGTTTATAAACAAAGATATTTTAAAGAAAATGGCGGAAATACATATAAGAATGAAAATTGTTAAATCTGTTACTAAGTAATTATTAAAATTGCTTTATATATGCAACAACACTGTGCTTGTTACATCATCGGTACCAAATTTTTGCACCAGATGCGCAGTTCGACAATTAATGTCTCTTCAGGTCGAAATAATTGTAAATCCAAAACTAAATAATAAGTGCTGGTCAAACCAAAAAGGACCTAAAGTACAGTCAAGTCTGGACAAGAAATCAGATCTTTGCATAAGGGAGATATATTCCTTGATTTAAAGTAATTTATTAAAATTTTATAACAGCAAATTTTCAATCTTACAATATCCATATGTTCATGCCAGTACTGGCTACTTGGCTGTTGATACAATCGGATTTAGTGATAATTTTTTACTCTGAGAATTAGTCGAGTGGGTAAAAAATATTATTTTTGAAAATTTTATATATTAAGTAAATTATTTCTTATATTATTAGTGGTTTGACAATGCCTTAAAAAGTGCAATTCATCAATTATATCTTACATATTTTACAAGTTCTTAGACCTCGACTAGGAATTATTTAAATATCAACCTCAAAATTGTGATCACTTGTGCGGAACTTGGATAGAAAATGACTACTTTAACATTTGTTTTAAAATATTCTTTGTTAAAAATTTCCATATTTTACCGTGCTACTGCTAAAGCGCCTAGATCTATATTTAGATCTAGATATACCTTTTGTGTTTCTACAGTTGGTGTGGAAGCCAACTAAAGGCAAATAACACTATTACACTTGTTTTTGTTAGTGCAACACGTTTTGTTAAGAGTCTACCAAAATCTCTGCAAACACAACTAGTTGACTATGATTGACTTTTGTTTGTTAATTCGTTCTTTACGATTTTATTTAGTTACACTTAACAAAGCAGAAAATTATGTTGCTATGTATACTTATCTACTTATTTTGATCATTTATCCATTACAGTATTAGTAAGTAACGCTTCACTTACCACACAATTATCTTGTTTGGTATACCAATCGAATTATAATGCGATTGGCCTTTAGAGGAAGTGACAATATACTCACACCTATTTTCATGTTTTATAGATGGACACAATAATCCAAACTTTTCAGCAGCAAAATAAACCCGACAAATAAATTTCTTTGAGGAGTATCTTATAATAAAAGAAACTACCCATATCCGGGAAACATATTAATATAAGGAGGTGTGGTATGATGGCTAATTTGACAACCATCTACCAAATGATGTGGATATGAGGAATTAAAGGTCACTGTATGGCCTTCAGCAATAGGAATACTCATACCATATAGTCGGCTATAAAAGGCTCCGACATGAAAAATGTGAATCAATCAATTTACGAAAACCAAATATGACAGACATGAACCAACAAAAATCACTGAACTACAGGCTCCTGATTTGGGGGTGGGGTTAATTATTGTTTGCAAGCGATCAACCCTTCCCTAACCTGGGACAGTGCTGTTACAGCACAACAATGGGCTTAACTAAATAGATCGGTACGAAGCACAAAAAAAAGTACCATAAAACAACAGACACAAAACACCGATATAAGAATACTCGCAGTTACCGTAATTTGAGTTCAAAACCAAGTTACTCATTACATTTTGCCGCCCCAATTTAACTAATAGATAAATCATGTTCTTCCAGACTAAGGTACTAATCAGTACACATCCCATATGATACATTTCCGATACATCTAGCTTATTTTCTAACTCCTTTTGGAAATACAATGTAACGTTTTCTACCCTTTAACTAGCATATACCTTTTGCAATATTAAAGAAGCATTTGTAATGCTTCAACAAGTACAACAACAGTTACTTCTGCCCCATGTCAGGAGTCTGCAATTTAGTGGTTCCCGTTTGTTGCTATATATTATATTTGTTTTTCATTTGTTGCTTCGTACATAAATCATTTCGTTAGTTTTCTCGGTTGACTTATTTTATATTAATTATGTCAAGCCGGGGCCTTTTCAAGCTTGTTATAATGTATGGGTTTAGCTCTAAGTTGAAGGCCACATGATGACATATAGCTACTTACATCTACGTCAGTTGGTCTCTCATGGATAGTTTTGTCATTGGCAATCATACAAAATCTCCTTATTGTAATTAGATGCTTTCTGCAACAGCCGGCAACACATTTTTTTTCATTACTTTAACAATTCAAATTTTCCTCCTCTGTCATCATATAAAGAAGACAGTTCTGACGAGGAGCAACACTGACACTGAACTCGAGAAATTATTTTGGTCTCCAATATTTATGAAACTGTTAAAGTGATTTATCAAGTTGTCATGTTTGTGATTGAGCTATATTGAGTTAATAAAGTTTTGAAATTATCTAATAATGCGTTTAAATGCATATTTATATATTATTCATTTTTTTTGTTAAAGAGTTTTATAAATCTTGAATTATGTTTTCCGTTTATTATAGTTAGTATAAACAAAACTGGTCATTGGGTGTAACCTACAAATATCAAGGCTTAAATTAAAAATGAGTCTGGTATCTTATCTTAAAGGGGCATTAGCTACGATATATAAAAATTGAAATATGATTTTTTTTGTTCAATCATTAATGAAAGTGAAATAATGAAATAATTATTCGCTCTTAGCAGCCAGTTTGGTTCAATTTTGTCAAAATAAGCTAAGAAATATCGCTGATGAATTATTCACTTGCAAGTAAATAATTCGACCTCATTAAATCCGTATTCATGTGAACTTTTATTTAACACCTTAGCTAGAAATTGGTTACGCATGAACTATGCGTGTTCAGCTATTAAAACGAAAAGAATGTCAACATTGAAAGTGAAACAAGGGTAAATCATTTGGTTGACTGATTCGATCCACAAAACTTCATTTTTATACAGGTAAAAACGATGATTAACATATTTGTTTTATCTATAGTATGAAATCAAACAGACCTAGAAAAATCCAATTGCACGTGTTCGCTATCTATTTATATCTATATTTATGTTTATATCGGGTTATACGACCGTCGGCAGTCTTAAGAGGTCACTTCGATGGTTAATTAGATAGCGTCTACTAAAATACACACGAAATACGGATAAATATTATGGAGTCCATGCATTGTTAATTGCTCATTTTAGAATTTTTTTAAGTTGGATATACGTTTTAGTAGGTTATAAATCAAATATGAGAATTTGAGTCAAATCGGTGAACATGAATTTGACAGCTAATGCCCCTTTAAGTGATTCAATATATAATTGGATAAGTATACTTAACAAAGCTAATTTTGATATACATGAAGCATAACCAAATAAGATTGCAAAAAAGATTAAGTAACACTAGTTGGGTTACATTTATATATCCTCGAGAACTAGAAATTAAAGAAACAACAGACACGGCTTCCTCCTTCTCATTTTTAGACTTATACCTCGAATTTGACATAAGCGGTCAACTCAGTACCAGAATCTATGACAAACGAGTCGATTTTAATTATAAAAATTCTCCCCCACCTTAGCAGCAATGTACTAACTTCACCTGCATATTGGATATACATTTCCCAACTCATTCGGTATTCAAGAGCTTGCAGCTGCTACTCAGACTTTATAAAACGTCACCTGTGTCTGGGCAGAAAGTTGATGAGCCAAGGTTGTGTCAAAGAACGTCTCGTCCTTTTTCTAAAAAAGTTCATTGGTAGATACCAAGACCTTCTTGATAAATATTTCGTATCAACTTCACAAATAATACATGATGGTCTTGAAGTATAGATTCTAGATGCTGACGTTATATATCATTTTAATTACGTGTTATTGTGTTCTTTTTATTTGTCCTTGTACATTTTTAACCTTTAATTAATGTTTAGTCTTTTTTTGGTATAATACTTTTGGCGTGGCTCGGTACTTATACATCCCGCCATTGTGTTATTGTGCTATGGTCAATTTTGTTTTCTTGTCTTTCAATTTTGCTTATGTACTCTGTCTATAGAGTGTATATATGCCATTTTGTTTTTCTTTTTTGAAATAGTGATCTGTTTTATAGTGATTAAGATAATATTACAATGTTGACTGCTGTACCCAAATTTTTGACATTTTTACCTATTATGTCTGTTTGTTTTGCTCACACATTGTTGTCAATATCATGGAATTCTATGCGACTGGCATACAAGTGAGAGGTTTAGCTAGCCATAAGACCAGGTTTAATCCACCATTTTCTACACTAGGAATTGCCTGTACCAAGTCAGGAATATGACAGTTGTTTTCCAATCGTTTGATGTGTTTGAATTTTTGATTTTGCCAATTTATAAAGAACTTTCCGTTTTGAATTTCCCTTGGAGTTCGGTATTTTTGTTATTTTACTTTTTACTATAAAACGAGTGTCAGTTCGTGCCTGTGAAACGCTTTAATGGGTTTACCTGCATCAGGAACGGTCCAATCCAAACGTTCGAAAGCAAAGAACGTATAAGACATAAACACAAAAAGAATTGTATGACCAAAAGGATGTGTAAATCTTTAAGAAAATCCCCTCAGGTAATGAAGTGAATTGTACTATTTTGAATAGTTTAGACAATAGATATATAAAAGAAATCAACACATGAATAGGAGCCTTACAAAGTGTAACTGTAGACAGTATCAAAAATATTCAGTAGGTGTATTATTTGTGTTCAAGTACGGGGTCCGTTGTTGAACTTATCGTTACCACTAACACTGAATTAAATTTTCATGATCATACGACTAGTTTGCTGTTTAACTTGTGATCAAAATTCTTCGCTTAATTAAACTTTTATCAAACATAACACACATGGTTTATTTGCGTTAAATGCTACTTGATTATAATGTAAAGTAATTATGAAAGTGTCCTTGATATGATGTTACATAACATGTTTAAATTTAGATTTATTTACGGAAATGGCTGACGTACAACAGAACTAAATCTTTGCCAAGGTGATCTACATGTGCTTTGTCTATATGCCTTTTGTGTTTCTTTGTTACATATGACGTGGCTCTGTACTTATACATTCTGTCATTGTGATATTGTGCTATGGTAATATTTTTTTTTGTATTCTTGTCTTTCATTTTTGCTAATGTGCTTTGTCTATATGCCTTTTTGCGTTTCTTTGTTTTTTATAGTGATTAAGATTTTAACACAATGTTGACTGCTGTACCCCTATTTTTGACATTTTTACCTATTATGTCTGTTTGTTTTGTTCACACTTCGTTGTCAATATAATGGAATTTTTTGCGACTGTCATACAAGTGAGAGGTTTAGCTAACTATAAAACCAGGTTTAATCCACCATTTTCTACATAAGAAAATGCCTGTACCAAGTCAGGAATATGACAGTTATTATCCATTCATTTGATTACGGACTTTCCGTTTTGAATTTTCCTCGGAGTTCGGTATTTTTGTTATTTTACTTTTTACATCATCAAGTTACATGAACCATCCATATAGAAAAAATAGTTTGAATAGTATACATGTTCAATATTCTTCAAACGTTTGTTTATCAGATTTAGGAAGAATTTCGTATGAATTGGCGTTGATCTGTTGTCCACCGTCCTGATTCCGTTTAATAAAAAATCAATAACCACTAAGTAAATTAAAAATGACTAGAATCGTTAAAGGGGTTTGGCGGGGCTAATTTCAAAAGATGCTCATTGATCCCACCGCTAGGCCGGCATGTATTAAGTTAGCAAAATGAGGATACAACAAATAAATTGCTAGGTAAATTCCGACCTCTATCAATATTTACCTGATTTTCATATGCATTTCGGAAGAAATTTAAAGATTGATCGGAAAACGGTATTGATATTGAGCTGATAATAAAAATACAATTATATAATACGGATTTCATGAATATACTAGGGTGCGAATAAAGGGATGTGTAGGCTACACGTTCATTCAACAATCCTACAATAAAAACAACCAAAAGACAGTTTACTAGACAGTAGTTTATGCTTTGTTTTCATGCATCGTAATATTTTGGTGGTATTTGGTGTTGCAAAATATAATGCGTAACTTGGACACTTAAGTGGTCGATGTCGAATCATCTTCTTTTTCAATTAAACAACGCCAATATATTTCTATGTACTTGTCAATATGTATGTTTTCTAAATTTAAGAATTAAACTTATATTCGAACTCGTTATAAACCTTTATATATCGACCATATTATAGCTATTAAAATTGGAAAGTACAATTAAATTAAAATTTCACCTAAGAATGAATACATTTCACGCTTTGAATTTTCAAACATTTCATTAACAAAATCATTGAATGAAATAGATAAAAAGATAGCAGAAAATACGACATACTTTTAACATATTATAGTTTCCAAGAACTACTTTATTTTATATTGACCTTATATCCTGAACGTAACCATGAATTAGTGAACATGGAAATATGAATTAAACAACTTCCGTGCCTTGCTCCAGTTTTTACATTACTTTTGATATTTATATATGACTGCAAAGGTGAGAAATAAATATATATTATAAAGAAAATGCCATGTTTTAAAACTACATATTTTATAATTATTATCTTGTCTAATGTTGTTTTAGTGACGTGTTAACTTTTTCTACAACGCATCACATTCGTTTATATGTATTAGTAAATTGTATTAAAAACCATAAGCGATAATTTTATTTAAGGTGGTACCAAATACCTTGACTAAAATTAATTCGACTCGTTTAATTTTCATAAAATTTTGACTAAATATTTACTTTGACCCATTGACAAAAATATAAAAATTTCAAAAAAACTTAAACCAGACACATTATAGGAAAAAAATGGTTGGATATATAGCAGTTAGACAAACACTAACTTTGATCACTGAGAAGCTTTATATTTTCTTTACAATATAAAGTGATTAAAACGTTCAGCTGATTTTACAGATATATCTCCTGTAGTGTTATGTACCACCTTAAGCACTCAAAACATAGAGGTTATGTTTTATTAATATAAATGAGAATAATGAAATTAAATATGAATGAGTAAACAAGAAAAGGAAATGTCCCCATGTCATTTTACATTATGTATTTATACACAAATATTTTCTAACGAAAATTGAGGATATGCATACTATTCTATACTCTATCTACATTGTTGAAAATAATACAGTGTTAAAATTGTTAGATTTATTACTAATTATTATGGTAATACAGTATAATGTTCACGAAATTCATATAAAAGATTAAATGTTACGGAAATATAATTATTATGCATTTTTAGAAGCTCGTACAACGGATTTTTCACTGAAAACGCATTTTTTTTTCACTGAAAACGTTTTTTTTTCCAGGAAGTTACTTTCTTTACATATTACGTGTTATTGTTGTACTTTTATGTTAATCCTGTTTTATTAAAGTTTGTAACAGCAATGTTATTAAAGGATTTGAATATTCAACTTTACAGATTATTCAGTCATTTGTATTACAAAAAAAAAATGAAAAGAATTATTACAAAATAAAACTTTTATACATGAAAATTTCATCAACACACACCATTGAGGGGGTATACCTGGGATTGTGGAGACAACTGTTACAAATGTATAGGAAGTCATTTATGCGTTTTAACCTATCAGTCATTGAAACAGTTATCAAGCATTTATGTTGTTTACATTTGGTTATGGGAATGACGCAGGGGCATCTAAGAAAATTGTACAAATTTTATTCGACCAGGCATTAAATTCGGGGAATTACAGTTCTCATTTTAAAGATTAAAAAATCAAAAGCAGAAAAGGTAGACAAAAAACATTCATATATGAAATAATTTAGAAAAAAAACATGTACTGAGGATATTTTGGAATGAATCTTGAAATCATTTACATAAAATCTTGGAAGGTTTAATTTGAGAACAATTGAATTGACAAATAAAGTTATAACATGTTGTAATGTACTACTGTAAATACAGAAATTATTGCGAGGTTTTTATTAATGCGAATAATGCGACTGTGTGAGTATCGCAATAATAAGAACTCTCATTCTGATATCTGATGCATATATCTGTATGCAGATTTTCCTGAAATCGCAATAATTAATCTCGCATTTATGTCCATTCTTCAAAAATCGCAATAATAAATGCACACAATAATTTCTGAATTTACAGTATTATATTATTTATTTATGTATTTCTCTGTGCTGAGTGTTCTTCCTTTACAGAACTGAAATGTTTGCAGCAGATCTGCTGCAAACTTGTTGAGGTCTGCTGCAAACAAAAGTTTGCAGGAACCTTTGAATAATGTTTGCAGATGTTTGCAGCTAGTTGCAAACCTCCTGCAAATGCAAGCTTGCGGCAAGTTTGCAGAAACAAATATGTTTGCAGTAAGATTGCAGGAAAACTAGAATATAAGGGATGTTCGCAGCTAGATTGCAGAAATCTTTGACAATTTTATATGTTTGCAAGAGCATTGCAAGAAACTACATAAAACGACTGAGCATGCCTATTGGTAACTTCCTGCAAGATAAAGATTTGAAATTTGAAAATGTTGGTGATGTTTGTGTCATGATATATATCAGTGTTCAGGGAGGCATTATAGTTTGAAATTAACAGAATAGTTTTCAAAGACATTATTTGTAAGTACAAATTCATCATAGAATGTAAACTTGTGAAATTCATTCCGGCGGCTCCACAGATATCTGCATGAAGGGTAAAATACATTTTCAAATATGTAACCAGGCAATATACAGTACTCCCTCATATGCTTAGAGGTTATAACTTACTAAATATTGTGTTGTAAGTCTAGTTGAATTTTGTGACAATTTTAATTTAACTAGCTGTATATATATGCACAAAATAAATTTTAAATAAACCTTTTTGAATTTTAGATTCATGCATGTAATTCATTTGAGAACGTACTTGGAATTAATTTAACTTATTAACAGGTATAAACTTATGCTATGATAATTTTTCAAATGATAAAGTAATTGAATTATTGTATGTATGGATGTAACATAACTTTTTTTCAGAATTTGCTGTGTAATATAGATAATATGATGTGTACACAACATGACATTGGTTAATTGTATAACGTATGTAGTTCTTGCAAGTTTGCAGCAAACACGCATTAGAAAGATTGATTTGAATAAAAATGTTTGCCGCAGGTCTGCAGCAAACACGCAGGAGAAAGATTGATTTGTATAAATATGTTTGCAGCAGGTCTGCAGCAAACACTCATTTGCATATAAATGTTTGCAGCAGGTCTGCAGCTAACACGCAGGAGAAAGATTAATTAGCATAAATATGTTTGCCGCAGGTCTGCTGCAAACACTCATTTGCATATAAATGTTTGCAGCAGGTCTGCAGCAAACACTCATTTGCATGGTAAAATGTTTGCAGCAGACCTGCAGCGTATTTGCAGCAAACACGCCGCAAATACGGACTCTGTGTTCGCTGCAAGTCTGCAGCAAGTTCGCAGCAGACTTGCAGCAAATGTTTGCAGGAGGCTGATTTTTTCAGTAAGGGTTACGTTTGTTTGTACTGTATTCCTGTCACGTAGTGTTGTCATTTTAGCGGTATTTTTAACATTGCCATATAAGCGGGAGGTTTGGCTAGCCATAAAACCAGGTTCAACCCACCATTTTTCTTAAAATGTCCTGTACCAAGTCAGGAATATTGCAGTTGTTATCAGACAGTCCGTTTCTATGTATGTTGGCGTTTGGTTTTGTTGAAGTTCTGTGTTTCTGTTGTTCCGTTGTTTTCCTCTTATAGTTGATGTGTTTCCCTCGGTTTTAGTTTGTTACCCGGTTTGTTTTTGCTTAATCGAATTATGACTATTGAACAGCGGTATACTACTGTTGCCTTTATTTATAAGGTGTTAGTGCTAAGCTATTCGTTGATAGGATACGGATGCAATTAACTGTATGTCTTTGTTTTCAAATACAATCTGCAATATTCTAAAACATATGATCTGAACATCTATCCTAGTACAAGCTAATGCTAATAGATAACTTACATTAGCACAAAGATAGAATTTAGCGTCAGGGGTATTTTATAGTTTTGGGGAGGGAAACCAACATTACGTATTATAATGTTGATATGTCAATTCGTCCCAAGGGTAATCGTCCCATGCTTGATGTTTCTGCTTTTCCTTATAACTTGACTACAGTTATTATTGGGACCATACAATTTTCACTTATGCACACAAAAATAATGCAAAGAGAAACTGTAGAAGGTTATATAGAAAAAAAAAAAAGAATTTTGTCCAAAAAAAAATTTCCTTTTTTCTAAGGTCTGTAAGCCAAAAATGTTGGAAGATAATTGTAAATTCCAAACGATTAAATTCAATAAAAGTTTGTGATTTGAAAAGTTTATGAATAATTGTTTCAGAAATTTTTTGCAGGAATTACACAAAATAGTTTTTTTCTGGAAAAGTTTAAAAATATGAATGTGTTATTTGACCTGGCCAGAATTTTTGACTTATTGAATAATTTTAAACAATTTATTTACATTCAGGCTACAAATTTTACAATGAAATTTCATAATTACTTTGACTACGGATTTTAACAGTCATGGGTATTCCTAATGAGGACATGTGCAAAAAACACGATAGTATACATTTTTTTGTATGTCTACTAGTGCTTTTGGCTGGTTAGTTTTAGCATGCCCATAAACTGGTCATATTCAATATACCCTATACATAATCTTTAAAGGTGAATTTTAACAAGACTTTGGCAGATGATGCATGGACCCATACCCTTTCAATGTTGTAAATATAAGAAAAATAAAACGAGAGGACAATTTTGGGATTACCAAGGCCTACCCTTTTAATTACTGTATATAATTGACCAATGTTGACCCCCATTTCGCAATTCTAAAGGTGTTTCTATATAGTCATCAACATTGGGCAAAACATCTGGCCCGAGACCACAATTAATTCCTCTATCAGTTCTTTATAACGTTTTGTCGCATTAAAAAAAATTTGCCTATTTTTTTGGTCTAATTTTTTGTGTGTGTAATGTACAGTACAAGTCCAAAAATGTATCCAATTTTCAGAAAAATTGCATGTATACATCATACAAATTTGGCCAATACACATCCATACCTCTATAGGCAAGTCAAGAGATGTTCCGAAAAGTGTAAATATTACCTTTTTGCACCTGGCCTAATCACTCTTTCCATATCAAAATCAGTTAAAATAAAACATCCAAAAGTTTATTTCAGCTCTCTTCTTTCATTTCCACCCCAGAAAAACTTAAAAATGTATGAGAAAGGAAAGAAAAAAATAAAGAAAAATACACTATAATTAAAGGGAACTATATTCGTGGACAACGAAAAGCGGGATCATTAATTGTGACCTTGGGCCTATTAGGGGTCAAAACTTGACCAATTCCAATAAAACTTAGCATGATTTAAGCTTAGTGTATTATGAGACAGTTTACAAAGTTTCAAAGCCATATGATATATATTATAGAAAATGTGGCATTTTTATATCTCAACTTTGGTTGTTGAATTGTGACGTCGAAATAGAACTATTTCAACTTTCAAATTTTGGCTTCAAAATCCCCAAAAACAACAAATTGCACTTTTAATGTCTCAATGTATAATATATTACCTATTTAAAGTAATAGATAGCATACTAAATGTATCAGACTTATAAAAATTGACCAAAAGTTAATTTTATATGAACCTGTGCCAAAAATAGAGGTTTTCAAATGAAGCGAGGCCTTATATGAAATGTAATATTTTCCACTTACAACAATTTTCTGAAGTTGTTAAGTTAAAACAAAACCTTCTACATATTAAAATGTTCTTTTCATGCAAATATAAGTTTCAAATAGCATAACACATGAGTATGACATGGTTTTAAGCAATGTCAAGCTTAAAAAACAAGTTGTCAATTTAGGCCGTTCCCATATTTCCATATTAAATTGCATATAAATGATATGGGAGATGGAAATATGCTTCTTTTGCTCAAATCCTTGCTGAGATATGATCAAAATGAAGCCTGGATGTAAAAGACTGTTGCTTTCAACTATATATGTAGACAGTATGGTCTGATGCAAAGTTTATTCACTTAAATGTTTAAAACCTGCATGAAATTTCAGCCTCAAAAGGCCAATATTTTAACCACCAGCCATTCAACAGAAGAAAATAAAGTTAGTCCGTGAAACAGACAAGGTTAAACAACCAGTAATAAGTGCTTTTGATATAGATTCAGTGCAATCTGTTTACAGGAATACAATTCTTAAGTGCATAGAACTTCACATTTCACTTGCTTCGTACGGACCGTTAGACTTAGACTATTCAAACAGCACATTTTGCACTCTTTTTATGTTTTTATATCTACTTTTCTTTGTGTTCAGAGTTCACAAATGAGTAAAACAACTGAAATAAATACCACAAACACAAATAGATATCAGAAAAAAACCTGTCAGAGAAAAAGTAAAGATGCTGCTTTTGCAAAAATATTGAAAAAAGTGAAAAAGCTACATTTTGGGCATATAAGCTGAGAAGTGATTTTTTTAACAAAATTTCTATCAAATAAATGTGGAAATCATTTCTTCTCATATAGTTTGACAAATTAATGCCAATAGATCATTCAGAGAAGTTGTCAAAGAAAAAATTCAAAATTTGCTGAAATGCACCTCATAGGCCCGAGACCACAATTAATTCCTCTATCAGTTCTTTATAACGTTTTGTCCCATTAAAAAAAAATTGCCTATTTTTTTGGTCTAATTTTTTGTGTGTGTAATGTACAGTACAAGTCCAAAAATGTATCCAATTTTCAGAAAAATTGCATGTATACATCATACAAATTTGGCCAATACACATCCATACCCCTATAGGCAAGTCAAGAGATGTTCCGAAAAGTGTAAATATTACCTTTTTGCACCTGGCCTAATCACTCTTTCCATATCAAAATCAGTTAAAATAAAACATCCAAAAGTTTATTTCAGCTCTCTTCTTTCATTTCCACCCCAGAAAAACTTAGAAATGTATGAGAAAGGGAAAGAAAAAAAATAAAGAAAAAATACACTATAATTAAAGGGAACTATATTCGTGGACAACAAAAAGCGGGATCATTAATTGTGGTCTTGGGCCATCTTTATCGGGATTTAAAAACAATTTTTGAACTAGAGAATGAATCGATCTGGTAAAAATGAGGATTATTTTTTTTTCAAATATTATCAATTCAATTAGTTTTTTCATTATTATAACTGGTTTGATAATGAAGGAAAAAGTTCATTTCATTAACAATTAACCTTACAAAATTTACAATTTCTTTGATCTGTAGTTTTATTTTACATCAACCTAGTTCTATTATTAAAGTGTGAACACTTATACGGAACTTGGTTAGTAGTTGAAGTGTTGCATATTCTTAAGTTGTCTTCTAATATAGTTTCACTTAAGTTTACCATTAAGATGGATATTTGCACTGTTGTCCATGTTAAGAGATTACCTAGTATTATATTTTCATCTTGATCTTTTACGGATTGTTTATGTTCATTTTTAGTGAGTTTTTGTTTGTCAAAATCTACATATTTATCTTAATCAAGTTCTAATCCAAGAAAATATTTCAGTAGCAAAAATATGCTTTCAACATAAATAGACTTATTTATCTATATTAAAAGCTTTCTTAACAATAAGGGGATTCATAGATTAGTTATTTCATACAGCTTTGCATCATTCATAAATTGCAAATACGGCTTTCCTGTGGTAACAAGTGCGGCGTATACAGTTAGGTCAGCATACCTAATATTTTCCATTATGTCTTATATTTTCTTAAGTGCATTCTATTGAGGTTATTCCACTTGCAATATTTAAAGCTGTTCATCTTAAAATTTAAAGTATATGCATACACTGAACAAAATCAGAAATGTTCACCATTAAATATTCGATTTAGTAAACAATATGCTTACGAAGACAGGGAAAGTCCTTTCAAAATTCAAGATGACTTCTTAAAGTCTGTTTTCTAAAATTTAAACCTCGTTAAACAATGATTTTCAAATGTGTTTATATTTGTTTAGAAATGAAGATATGGCACAGGAAGAGCGAGAAAATTTTTATCGTCACTCCACACTTATCGTAGATGATACAAATGAAGTTTTCCTGGGATTAGTTGATCTCCATTTAACGAATGAAAGCCTCAGCCTTATCAAGTTCATCGAAAATAACCAGCATGCAATTTATCATCTATGTTATAACAACGTTACATGCTGTTTATGTCCACCTAAGGCAAAAAAACCCGTAGGTTCTCCACCAAGTAGAATTCTACATCCCTCGCAGTTAGATATACTTTTCGATATATATAATAAATATTCAAATCACAATCCTCATAATCGGGCAAAGCATTGCTGCTGCCCCGTTAATACTAAATTAAAACGGGATGATCTAGACCTAACACTAGCAAGATGTTTATTAGTAAACTTCTCTAATGTTGTACCTGATCATTCACAAGAAAGAAAATCACTGGAGAAATTAATCAAGTTCAGAAACAACACGTACGGTCATGCAACTAAAGGAACAGTTTCAAATAAAGAGTACTATGATAATAGGAAAGAAATTGAAGCATGTATCATGGTACTCGCTAAAACGTGTGGGAAAGAAGAGGAATTCAGGCAGAAATTGAAAGATGCTAAAGTCAGAACTTTAGACGAAACAATATGTAGACAGCTTCAAACATCACTTCTGCTTTCTGCCCAAAGAGAGGAAGAATTGAAGACGGTAATATTTTAACTAATTAATACTATTTGTTAAATACAAAGACACACACACACACACACACACACACACATACACATATATATATATATGTGTTGCCCTATTGTTTTCTTTCTATTAGGTAAATTAGTGTATTTGACGAAATATTTCCGATTTTTCTGTGTACCAATTGGAAAAAAAAAATGAAAACAAAATCCTATAAAGACAATATTCAAATATCACTACAGCGTTAAATTGATAACATTAAAGATTAATTTTATTAGAAGGGCCAATAAATTTTCATGGGTCATATCTAAAGTCACAACCCACAAACAGCATCACCGTACGATCATCGAAGATTGGACCAAAAGAAAATCACCGCCCATCATAGGAAAATTAACAAAAGGGAAAATGGCCTTTTTTGTTCTAAATTTTAATATAGAGTTTCCCATTTATATAAAATTATGAAGAAAAAAAAAAGGACAACTATTGCTGTTCATCGTAAAGTCAATTCCCAGGTGTAAAAGAGGAGATGTGACAAGAGCCCCTGAAATTGCTAGAATATGATACTTATTCAAGCCTTTCAAAATAATGTTAATTTTATTAATAAATGAACAGGTTAAGTTAATCTGGGCACTTTATTGCAAAAAGGTCACTTGTGATGTCATTATGAAGTCATAAACATATCGAAATGTACGTATTTGACCTAAAATGGCAATTTCACGCATATATATGAGCAACAACTTTACCCTCATTAACAACTTTGCAAAGTACATTTGACAAGATATCAAAATAAGACATGTTGGTAGTTTTTGCTGTTTTGCACTATATGTAAGAAGTAAAGTTAAAAAGTGTAAATACTGATGCCCGACAGCCTAATGCCTGATGAACATCTGCATGTTGTTATTTGGTAGACTTATAATACTTTTTGATTACCAAATTCAAATGGCCGAAAAGTTGACCTGATCATACCTCTTCCTTTCTTATGCATGGTATAGTTATACAACACAATTTTAAACTGTAAACTCTTTTGTATTGTGAACAGTAACTCTCTGTTGACAATTCAAGTGTTTTTATCGGTTGATACTGTTAGATTATTAATTCATGAGATTAATATCTACTAAGTAGTCAGTGCTTCAGTATTGGCATTAATTAGATATTACTTTTCTATTTCATAAAATTATACTAATTATATATCTACAGTTGCAACTCCCTTATATAAAGTTCGCCTTGGGCTATTTGACTGTTCTTTTTACGTTTGTTGGTTGTGATGCTCTGAAACCTTTAATATTTTTTCCCTTTCAAAATATTTCGACACGAGCTGACTTAATATTCTAGACAAAAGGATTTTGTCACGGAATCATATTTTCTAGAATAAACGAACTCTCCCACATTTAATATAACTTACAGATTTTGGCCAAATATTTGATAGAACATTAAATGAAAAACGGATGGCTACGGATTATAACAACTAGAACTTACCCTGGGTTTCCTGTCAGTGACTGTTCAAGCAAAATGTTATAGAAAAAAATGAAAACAACACTTTCTTGATTCACGTACATCAGGAACGCTCAAAGCCAATATTTGGAAGTCAATAATGTTTTAGAACAGAAACAGTTGAAGTGTTATATGACCAAAAAAAAAAATAATACTAAAATACATCTAAGGTCAACTTTGCCTGAGAGAGTTGAAACCTTAGGTTTTGTTTCTATATAATTTATAAATTTATAAACGGACAATTTAAGAAAGGTTTGTTATAAATCATGTCAGTTCCGAAGTAATGATAACTGAGCTTATGATACCCTCGGGGACTGATAAAATAAATAAATGCGTCCGAAGCGCTTTTCTGGATTTAACTTCATCAGGAACGCTCAAAGCCGAATATTTGAAAGAAAAATGTAAAAGAACCAAAACAGTTGAAGAGCTATATGACCAAAAGGACCAAAAATAATAGCCAAATCCATCTAAGGTCTACCTTACCTGAAAGAGTGAAACCTTAGTTTCTAAATAATTCGTAACTTTATATACGGACAATTTAAGAAAGGCTTGTTTTAAATCAGGTCAGTACCGAAGTACTGACTACTGAGCTGATGATATCCTCGGGGACTGATGGTCCACATGCAGCGGTATTGATCCAGTGCAGTACAAAATGAAAAATGAAAACCGAGGCGCTTTTCCGGATTTCATCAGGAACGCTCAGAGCCAAATATTTGAAAGGGATGGAGTTATAGCGAGAGTATTTCTACGGAAAAGTGGTTCCAGACTTTTAACCCCGATATTCACCTAGCAGATTAAAAAAAAAAATGGATGAAAGGGAACACTAGTTTCGACCTCTAGATACCCTGAACATCTGCAACAAGTACTGTTTTCACAACAACAAAAATTATACCCCTAACGAGCAAACATTCCATTAAACAGTCCATTTTGTTCTATTATGTACTTGTTCACACAACGTTGATAAATGTTCCTCTCAACCTCAAAACATTTCTTTTATTTTATGCATATATCAAGTGTATTGACAAACTATTTCGTTTTAGGACATCCCGGCTGTGATAGAAACTGCTGTAGGAACTGCTGTCGAAGCTGCTTTTGAGAAGTTTCAAGGAAAATATGAAAGCTCCCAAGCAGGTAACGTTAAAGTCTTTATGATGTTAAAATTATTTTTTTAAATATGCTATTTTATAAACATTTGGGTAAAACTTTCCACAAATGCAATGATTCCCATCACCAACATACATACTAAAACCTCAATACTTGACACCGTTTTTATAGAGTCGTAAATACTAATTGCCTATTAACTAAAAGTATATATTTTTTTAACTAACGGTGTTTCGGGATTTTTTAGCTAAGTTCTATGACATAATTAGCAAGGGTCCCTTCTCAAAAGTCTCCCTATTTAAAAGTCTTGTTTTTTCTAGGTCCTCTTTTAAATTTTTACTGCTTTTATACGCTATGATAGGCATCTTTTTGAATACTGTTTTACAATATTCATCTCTTTGCAAAATCTGCCAATGTTTCTTAATAGCTCTGTTAAGATTGATAACCATTGGGTTATATCTAGTTACCAGTGTAAGTGGAATTTCCCTTTTTTCTAAAATTATCTGAGAGAGTACTGCATCTTTTAACCATGTGTTTCACATCTTTTATGTCTTTCGCAGTTTGTAACTTATCATAACCTCTATCTATAAGTTTATTCTCCAAAGTCATAAGATGTTTGTTGAGATCAGTTTCGTTGCTATTATTTCTTATGTGACGGATTGTTTCACCTGTTATAATACTTTTAAAAGTATGTCTAGGGTGTGCACTAGTAATTGGGAGATACTGATATGTTTCAGTAGATTTGACATGTAACCTGATGTCTAGGACACCACTTGATTTAAACCGTTCCCCTTTGTACACCTCGGTATCTAAGTACGTCACTTCTGTATTGGAGAAATCATACGTAAACTTAAGTAAAGAACTCATCAATTTGTGATTTATTGCACTCTGTAACCATGAATCCATCATCACGATATTGGCAAATCATACTTATGCTGTTTTCAAATTGAAAGATTTTTGTAAGTATTGTTGACAGATGCAGATCGGTTGCAGTGGGTGATAATATTCCACCTTGAGGCGCCCCTATAACTTGTTTATATAAGGTCCCATTAAATTGGAACTCATTGTTTTCCAATATAATTTTTGCAAAAGATAGTAGATCTAATTTGTTTGGTACTTTAAACTTATACTTTGTTCGATCTATCTGATCTAAGAAATACTTGGTAGTATTTAGTAAATTGTCAATGTTCATGTTTGTATACATTGAGGTTACATCATAGGCAATTAGTGTACAGTTATGCACACATGTCTTTGACTCTATCCTATTGATAAAATCTTTTGTGTCTTGAATGTAAAATTCTAGTTTCTTCAATAAAGGTTTTAATATTAAGTCTAAAACTTTTCAATTCTTCTAGTCGGAGAATTGCATTTATTGATTATCGGTCTGAAAGGGATAGCTACTTCACCTTTATTTATCCCATCTGTTTTGATCGTTTTTAATGCATCTTGCCCAATTTTGTGTATTTTAGGAAGAAAGTACATGTATCCATGTTTAGGATCATTGCAATCACTTAAGAATTTATAAGTGTGCTCATCAATTTCTTTTTTTTGCAAATAGTTTATTTACAATCTTTGAAATAGATCTAGTGATTATCTCTGTCTTTGTATGATTTATTTTCTTGTAGTGATCACTGTTTAAATGATTAGTTCCTGCATTAATATAACATGTATAATCTAATGTGTTTACCACCACAGTGGTGTTATTTTTATCTGCCTTAGATATATAGATGCTGTCATCTTTTATAAGATTATTGAAAGCTTTCCGCTCTGCTAGTGCTAGGTTGTGTTTGAACTGCTTAACCTCTAATCTAGAAATTTCAAGTTTTGTATCCGTTATGTAACCTTCAATGGCATTGTTTCCGTTTGGTGGACTATGCCCTGTTTGTGAATATAGAGGATGGATTTCTTTATTAGTGTTTGTAAAGTAGTGAAACCTACATCTCAATTTTCTAGCTAGTTCAAGAAAATCCATCATGATTTGTTTACGTATTTTAGTACTTGAAATTTTAGGAGTAGGGATACATTTCATCCTTTTTCCTAAGAGGAGGTATTCCTCATTTGTCAGTGGTCTACTTGACAAGTTCAACACAAATTTTTTGCAAGATTCTTCTCGAATCTTTCTAATTTTATACTTGTTATTTTGTTTACGGGTTTTTAGTTTTTCCCGTTTTCTTTTGTTCCTATATCTGTAGGAACTCTTAAATCTTCTGCAACCCATATTAACAGTATGAGTAGAGTTAAAAGACTGTTTGCAGAAGGAATGGCAGCATGTGGCGCGCATGCGCAGTACGCAAATAACTATTATCCAATAGAAACTTCAAAAACGATAAAACACAGGATAATAAAATGATTTATTATTTCCATTGAAAAAACAAGCACATAAAATTCCAATATCATAAAAATCTAAGCGAGATGATACACACACATCTGACCGTGAATATCCAACTAACACTAGCCCTGTTTGATTTGTTTCATTTTCAAAAAAACTTCAGTAAGATAAGTCTAACGCTACGATATATTATTCACCTTAAGGGTGTATGAAATTTTAATGTTTCCTGTGTTTGTCTTTGGGTTTAAATCCACTGCTAAACGTTTGTTTCCTCGGTAGATTTTCTCTATATTTTGCCAGTTTAGTGGCATATTCCTCTTTAACTTCACTTGCTGTCTTAAAGAACTTGTTTCTTTCTTCAAATAGTTCATCTACCTCTTGAACAATCGCATTCATTTCTTTGCCAACATCAGTTATGGCTTTTGCAGTGAAACTAGAAGGTGAGGTAAGAACCTCCGTTTTGATTCTAGCGTTCAGCTCCCGGACTTTTTCTTTCACAGCATCTTTTGATCTATGTTGCAACATTCTTGGTGTAAAGTTCACACTTATATTAAGGTATGGCGACAAGGCTTGAGGTTTTAGTATGTATGTTGGTGATGGGAATCATTGCATTTGTGGAAAGTTTTACCCAAATGTTTATAAATTCAATTGAAAAACAATTGCTTTCATTTGAGTTTGTTACGCCAAAGTATGATGGGTTAAAACCAATGTGCAATATTGAGGCAAACCTCTGAAATGTTTCATTGAGGTACAATATTACTCGGTTTTTTTAATGAAGAAATGAAAATTTGATGCATACGTTAGTGAGAAAGCAAACCATCAACACAATGAAACCGAAAGAAGATGTTTTAAAATCATCATTCGGTCTTCAGTGATACAGAAATAATAAAACACTATGTGACAAACTCGAAATCTTAGCAAGTTATGAAAAAATTCAAAAGAGACTACCAAATATCTATCACCTGCAGCTCTTTTTTATTCAAATCATTTCAAAATAAACTATATAAGACGAATTATTACAAAACCCCAACGTGCACTCTAGAAAAAAATAGCACAAAACAACAGGGCTCCAGATGCATTGCAAGCTGGTCATGGGCGTGATTGTTTTCTTGGGATGACAGAGAATTCTATTAAAATTCTTCTATCCGAGATTTTAAATTGAATGTCAATCCTGAAAAATCTGTAAGGTCATATAAATTACAATATATGTAAAAATGATATAATTCTTTTTAGCATCATTGTTGATGACCACACACAGCCAAAGTTATGAATATAGAATATTTGGTCTCTACTTTTATTTAAAAAATTAATTTCCCCTTAAAAAGGAGATGTGTTATGATTGCCAGGTATCACTATAATTCTAAATCCTTGTTTTAATTGCACGCATAAGCTTTAGTTCTCAGTGTCATTTTAATATTTTCAGATTGTAAAATATATTGCGCGGTTAATATAATGATTCACAAAAGATGATTCCCTACGCCTTTAGCCAATGAGACAACCGAAATTTATATATAGTAATATAATAGGTAGACACAAGGAGGAAGACTGCACGGCTCGGATAATTAATACATGCGTCAGAGTAGGGATACATATGTATTTTGTGTGTACCCTATGTGCTAGCAAGTTAAAATACTACTTATCGAGTCAGCATGTCGGTGTGGTACAAAACAGGGTACATTCATATCGGAACAATTTTTATCGTCATGAACAGGCAT
Source organism: Mytilus coruscus (assembly GCA_017311375.1). Lineage (NCBI taxonomy): Eukaryota > Metazoa > Mollusca > Bivalvia > Mytilida > Mytilidae > Mytilus > Mytilus coruscus. Next base: position 16,653,928 of record CM029597.1, read on the forward strand.
ATCATATTTGCCGCTGGACGTTTAGTAACCATAAATAAATCAATATATATATATATAATCTCATAAACATAGAGAGCAAGTTGAAGTGGTTTTCGTTGGTTATTTCTATCATCATTGGTTTTTCTTTGAATGCTATCAACTTAAATAAGGCTCTTAGATGTGTGTGTTGTATTGTATCACATTTGCTGATTAGGTTATGGGTTTTAAATAGTTTTGACTTCCTCTTGTGGTAACCTGACATCATTGTACTTTGACATTTCGATGGATAGATGTCTCATTGGCTATCATACCACATTTCCTCTTTTATATTATCATTATTTTGTCCTTTTCCCGATTTTGAAATATTGAGGGTGAATTTTGCATGGCGGGTGATGCATGCATAGCAGGAGACGCTTACCCTGTCGAAGCACCTGTTCTCGCTCCTTTTTGATTGCACGAATTAAGAAAGAAGCGAGACCGGGTGCGTCTACTGATATACATCAGGACGTTGTCCTTCTCTTTTGAATAGTTACACGTTTTGTCATGCCAGCACCTTTAATAGTTAACTATTGGTATGGGTTTTGCTCATTGTAAAAGGCTGTACCATTAGTTGTTTACATGATCGTGCTTTGGTCTCTTGTGGGTAGTTGTCTGATTGGCAATCATACCATATAGTTTTATTTTTATAACAATGTACTAGTTCTGACCCTATCAGAAACAGCTACACCATATTACTAGTTTATGGAAAAATTGGATGTCTTCTACATGTTCGTATTTTTAGAAACGAAAGCATCAATTGAGAAATAACATTTTACGTCTATGAGATGCAAATTAAACATAATAAGTAGACGAAAATATAAAGTATAAAAATATATAAAATATTCATCCTATTTCCATGAGTGTATTTCGTACTAGGCTAACATCATTTCTTTCTTTTCTATAATTTACACTTTCTATACAGGTAACAATACCCGAACATTGCAGTTAATAATAAAAGACCCGTGGATAAAAAATTGCGAAAGAAATCAATCGAGAAAACTTTTGTATTTGAGTCAATAACGTTAAACAGAAAACAATTATTACAGATGGCAACCAACGACATCCAGTGGACTGTATGCTCCTGACTTGAAACAGGCACATAAAAGAATGGGCAGGAGTAACATGCTTTGCGTTAACCATCCTCGCGATGACCTGTTATGTTTATTCAGGTGCACCAACACACCATTAGAACAAACAGTGAAATCAGTTGAAAACATTCTTAATCATTAAATATGTACTAAGCACACAGAGAAAAGAAATAAATGGCAGCTTAAATAGAAGATGAAATCATTTTTATTTAAGATTAACAATTTTGTTGTAGATACCAAAGAGTCACATACAAGAAATGAACGAAGCCCAAGCAAAGAATGTCCGGACTACAGTTTTACAGAAGAACATGGTATTTATAACATGCAAATTTTAATCCCTTTTAACAATTGTACGTCATGAAAAGTGTTTTTTTCTGAGTTATGATGAATAAATAATACATTTTTGATGATTTTAAACCCATGCGATTTACAGGAGTTCAAACTATAATAGTCGTGTATTATTTCAAGTTACTATTTGAATTGTAGATATGATGGCAGGAATTGTTCCTTGATTTACAGGTTTGATGATCTGTACATATTTTATAGTGCATTTTATTAAAAATTAACAGTAATATAATTGTTACGGATCTGATGTATAAATGTATGTATGCTAGAACTTTGAATCACTATCTAAGCGTAAATTTGTACTTTATTTATTTTGTCTGTGAGTCTACCAAGTTTACACATTAATACATCTCTTCAAAATAAACTTTATCAAAATGCTATTTTTCCTCTTGTGTATGTCTCAAAGACTTCTATGACACTCAATGCTTGGCGTATGTGATTATAGTATTAATCTTTTCATAAGGACTTACTAGAATCGATCTGCTTGGAACTCTTTTGTAGACATTCTTCCTGATCGTTTTTTGCACTCTCTTGCGTGTGAGTTGAGTGTAAATTGGAAAGACACTGCCTTTGAACTAAACTTCAACAAAAATGAAATAGACGAAATAAAGGAAGATAATGCATGGAGTACTGTAGATCAAGCAACCACTATGCTTATCAAATGGAAAAGACGTAGAGGAATACAACCAGAAATGATCGATGAAATATGTAATGCTTTGACAGAGTGTGGAAGAAAAGACTTGTGTGACACATTACAGAAAAAGCTAGGTGATTATACTTATATGATATTTGTATATCATCAAGCGCTAAGCCGTTCTTGAAAAATAATTCAACAAAACTTTCTTCGAGGCCTCATTCTAACAAAACAAAACTTAAAAATAATCTAAAATATTTACAGAACTCTTGATTGATTGATTGATTAATTGTTCCTAGCTAAACAGTCAGTGGCATAGAACGGTTAGTAATGAAGAATGATAACAAACGGTTAATGTTGATGTAACTCGACAATTTGAGAAAAATCTTCTCAAAACACACAGTTGAAGGACAATCCTTTTAATTCTAATTATTTATTTATATTGGAGTTATCGTCTCTAATATACAATATGAATTAAAACCAAGCATCTTATATATCAATTTCACACACAAATATTTTACAAAATGCTTTCTAAACCTGAAGGAAAACCCAAACAAATGAGAGTGCATTTAAAACATCTTTTGGGTTTCCGAAATTTAAATTAAAAAATATGAATATTACATACTGAATTATATGCTGGGTATTCAGAAAAGCAATCATTTTGATATTTGTATATTGAGAATTTCATGTTCATACTTATTTCCCTTTAATAGGTATTTATAAATCCGAAAAAGTAAACGAGGAAGCTTCACCAACTGGTATGCAAGCCACTGGTATTTCAAGACAGATTTCTTATCGAGGTTTGTTAATCTAAAGAAAATATGGTCGTGTTGCTCTTGCTTTAGTTTTCAGTGTTGTTATTTGTGCTTTTTAATTTTTTAATGTCTGTGATATTTCATCCGGTAGCAGTCTTGTCTATCTTCCGTCCTGCAAATCGTGTTTCTATTTCAAAATTTTACAATTGATAACGTTTTAGAGCTTCATAATTTATATGATCGATGGTTTACGCATTTGTTGTTGTCTTAGATCCGCTTGATCACTTGATATTACTATAACCACAAATAACACGTACTCCAAATGACATCAAGATATTTTATAGGAGTTACATGACGGGTGTCACTAGTGGAGCAGGATCTGCCAATTGACATCTAATTGGTTGACCATTTTGTAATATCTGTTTCACAGATCACGACTGATATGTTCCAATTGTTGTAACCACAATCCCGTTCTCTTTCCATCGGATGTGACCTACCGAATTAGACTGATCACCGAGTTTGTACTTACATGATCAACACGACGGGGGTCTGCTTGGAAGCACTCCACAGTTAGGAAATACAATTAAAATTGAACCACAAAATGTTTAATCATCTTCTGTTCCTGGCTTTCTAATACATTAAGCCAACTTTTTTGTCATACATGTGCATATGTATGTAATCAGTATCTTCCATAGATTTGATTTTCAAAAGTTAAAATGGTGAAATATAATTCCTTTTTTGTGTATCCATGACAACATGCTGCATTTATTTACCATAGAATATTGCAAAAAAGGGGCATGAAAATGTCAGATATATCCCCAAATTTGGATCAATCTAGAATTTCAATCACTTTGAGTGATACCTTTTCTGGAACTATTTATATTAATGTACCAAATGATCAAATACAAATTTGATGTCTTTCGCCTCATTTTTTTTCAAATTGAATCGCAAAAAAAAACCAAAAAACATTACAATAATTTCTGAACCAATGTCTTGTATAGATATGAAAATACGGACTGTCATACAGAAAACAGCCCATAATACATACATAACACAATCCTGATGTTCATATTAACCCAATATGAAGGCTATATTAATCTTCAGCTATCAATTGAAATGAATTTTATTGCACACTAGTTTTCCTATTTGAAAATCCATTGGGGCCAAAACTGTGCAGTGCTACCTTACCCTTCCAGAGGACCTGAGATCACCCCCCGATTTTTGGTGGAATTTGTGTCGCTCAGTCTTTAGTTTTCTATGTTGTGTTTTGTGTACAGATTTTGTCTTTTCGTCGTTTTTCGTTTTTTGCCATGGTATTGTCAGTTTGTTTTCGACTTCTGAGTTCGAATATCCCTTTGGTATCTTTCGCCTCTCTTCAACGGATATTATTATGATTTAGTTGACTGTAGTTGAGCATCTATATCACCAATGACTACACATATCCCCCATTTGACGGAGCCACAATTGAATATTGATGTTCCTGTTTACGACATAAAATAATAAATTTAAGGTGACCATAAGACATCATAGACTGAGACTTAAAACCGGATGTTTACTTGGTTTGTACTTCACGGCGAATACCAGTAGAAGACCCCCTCCCAAGAACCTAATTTCAGCTCAGGGTTTTGATTTGGATCGTTTTGCTCAATCTATAGTTTTTATGTGGTGTAGTATTTGATGGAATGTAATTGTCTTTTTCTCCTTTTTGACCATTTTGTATATGTCTTTTCTCGAATTTTTATACAACTGAAAGCAAAGTCTGACGAATATATAATAATGAGCCAGTCTGTCTGTCTGTCTTGACCGACTGGTGTTTCCGTTGTTTGGTTTACTTCAAAGTTTGTAAAATAATTGATCATGATATGCAAACATACCGTACGGTGGCCTACTATTGCTTTCTACCACTTCATTTTGACTCTGGTGGATTGTTGTCTCATTAATTGGCCATCATACCATACCTCCTTATCTTTATAAGGACCATCTAATAGATATTTGTTTCAGTTTAGTTGATCCAGGATTATTTCTCTTTCCTCTCAGAAATGATGACCCTTTTTAGAACCGACCTTGTCATCGCAACTCCTCCTACATGGTTTATTGTATTTAATGAAACTTATTACACTGTTTGATCCTAATGTGCATGTGGTTAGAATGTTCCCTTCATATGAGTATATTTTTATAGTTATGCCCTTTCAACTTAAATTTTGTTATCCTGTACAACACAGAGTTTGTCATCGCAACTCTTTTCTTTATCGTATCTACACTTAATTTGATATAATTCTTTTAGATGCTAATTACAGAATTGCATAAGGGTAGAACGAATTGTTGGCCTTGTCCAGCACATACCTTGTCATCTATTCCCTATGGAAGTTGGAAAATGACTAAATCCTAGATGATATGCAGATGTGCATGTGGTCTGGATATTCCGAAAATATTGACCCTGCCCAGCTCTAACCTTGTAATCGCACCTCCTCCAAATGGTTCGTTATATTTATACGAATTCGAATATATTGTTAGATTCTGATATGCAACTATGCATATATGTATATATGTTGAATGTTGTCAGACATCAAGTAAAACACTAGACAAAAATCTAAATTTATGTTAACAGCTTCGTTCTTTCCCTTTTTTTAAGTCAGAAGAATATTTAAACGTCAATCCAGGATGCGGGGGTATTTGTCCAGCTCAAGTTTTTATTGTATGTTTTACTTTTAACTTCGTGCACTAAGCATGTCAGAAAAGTAGTGTGGAAGGTTCTTTTATAATCTTGTATACTGAAGTTTATTTAAATTCTAGATGAGGAACTGGAAGAGCTTGAGACTATTGAAAGACATTTTATTGAAACCAGTGCTTTTGAGGATGTCAAGAAGGTTTTAATGGATAAGAAAATGGTACTTATAAAAGGTGACAATGGATCGGGCAAGACAAGTCTCGGATATCATTTATATTGTGATTTAATAGATAACAAAACCATGGATAAAGATAACATTTGTAAGAATATGACTGAATTCTTAATTGAATATGATCTTGAAGAAACACAAGTGTTATTTTTAGATGATGTATTTGGGACTCTAGATGTTGATAAAACCGAGTTCAACAAATGGTCAGAACTAATGGAACGGATGTCCGAAGAACGCAAAAAGGAAAACGATGCTGGATGTGTAACATACATGATTTTCTGTTCAAGAAGCAGCTTAATTGAAATAATTAAACAAAAAGAACAAGTTGCTTGTATAGATCAAAGCTATTTGGTAGACATTTCTTCTATCACAAAAAGGTTATCAGTTTTAGAAAAGAAAAATGTATTCACACGAATTTGGTCAAAATATCACAATGAAGAGTCAGATCAACTTTCCTTCATCAACAACTTCCAATTTCCCGAAACAAAAGATTTCGACTTTTGGTTCTGTGCTGAAGTAATGGCAAAATGCTCTTACGGAGAAACATTCTGGAAAGATCCTGTAAACTTTTTGCTAAATAAATTGAAAAATGAAATTGATAGCAATACTATTTCATCCGAGCTTTGCAGAAAATTAATTTCAAGTTATTCCAAAGAAAATAACGAGCATTGTTCAGATTCACACACACTTGGTTGCAGGTTTTTAAATGATGAATTAGAACTTTGTAAACAACATCCAGAATTTTTTAAGGTAATTTCTCCTAACCAAATCGAGTTTCAGCACACATTGATGAAAGACAAAATTGAGCTTTACCTAGCTGGAAAAGGTGATTTGGTAAATGCAATAAGAAATTTGTCACTTCAACATTTAATGACGGCTGTTTTACCGAAAAAAGGTCGTCGTTCGTTAAAAGGAAAAGAGATCGAATTTCGTTTGAAAGATGAACATATATATCATTTAATACAAAGACTAATAACAGAGGTTTTAAAGGGCAATGTTAAAGATGTATCATCACATGATGTTTGGAATACCGACGCCTGGGTTACTATGTTAGACGATATTTTGAAGAAGGAGTCATCCGACATGATACACAAATTGTTGACGATTGAAGATAGAAATGAAGGTAAACATTTTCTTTACTGGAGCGCCCTGAAACATAAACGGCGGCTGTGTGAGAAACTTCTACGGTATATTGAAAGTTGCAAAACGTTAGAAAATAAAGAGGTTTTGCTTTCTATGGTCCTTGTTGGTGCATGTACAATACAAAAGAACGTTTCAATCGTCAGGGAACTAATTAAATTTGGTGCAGACGTCAGTTTTTGCAATGCTTGTCGATTAGAAAACATCATGCGAAATGATGAAATAGGTATTGAAAAATCAATAGACGAACAGCATATGTGTCCTCTCGATGTAGCTATAAGTTATGGGAACATTTCTCATGTAGAAAATCTGCTGAATCGTGGAGCTATTATATCTCATTGCTCCTGGAGACAATGGGAAATAATTCATAAAGCATTTGCCCTTGATGATATGTATGTTAAACAACCAGTATTTCTTGAAGCTTTTTTGGATGTTTTTTCAAAGTACAATGCGAATAAACAAAATGAATCTTCCAGTGTAGAGAAATCCGGATTGTATGTCCTTTTCAATGAAATCAACGATTCGTGCGATGATTTAAACGATATATTCCTAACATTTGCCAAGTACAGTGTATTAAGTACTACGTTGTTGAATGCATTTCTTGAATGCAAAGTGGATGCAAATGTGGCCAACCGAGACAAAAAGAACGCCTTGCATTTACTTGTGGACCATTCTGGGCGTGATATATCTGAAAAATGTAAAGTAATAGAGTTACTGTTACTGAATGGATGCGATGCTAACATGAAAGGTAAACAACGACATACCCCACTGTCTGTAGCCATACGAAAACAGTATAAAAATCCACAGATACTACAGTCTCTGTTAAAAGGGAATTCCGATGTAAATATCAAAGTAGGAGAAGGAAAGTCTTTGTTACATGTTTGCATAGAAACTAAAATGCCGCCAAATGATGCGATAAATATCATAAAATTATTGAAAGACCAGAAGTGTGATCCATTTTTGGTCGACAAAAAAGGCCATAGCGTAATCGAAATCCTATTTCAACAGGAAGAAATTAACATCGAAATTCTGAGTGAACTTTGCTATTATCCTCTCCATACTTGTCTTGAATGCAGCAAAATTACAGAAGAAAGAAAAATTGAAATTATCCGATATTTACATGACAGAGGAATGGACATAGATTGTTGTGACGAAACAAAACAAACACCTTTATCGACCGCAATCACTTCATGTTGTAGTCAGTCAGTAATCCAATGCTTTCTCCAGCTAGGAGCTTCACTTAATCGTAAGTTTCGGAATGATAACTCTATTTTGCAGTTATTTCTGAGTTTTCATCCTGACATAGACGATTTCACAATTAAAGAGTTTGTTAAGCAAGATATACATTTACAGTCGGGAAATTTCATGGTTATCATTGCGGACATTTTTAAGAGCAGCAAAAATTATCATTTCTTATTGGAAATTATTTTGGATCAATTTTCGTCAGAGTCAGCATCGTTTAAATCATTCTTAGATGAAGAAAATAGAACATTTCTGCATCTGACCGTAATGTCAGTATTGACGGATAGGGAATGTAAAGAGGTTTCCGAAATGTTCATCAACAATGGAGTTGATGTTAATCAAAGGGAAAAAAGTCAAAGATATGCTCTTGATTTGGCAATACGAAACGAGAAAGTCAGAAGAACGAGCACTATTTTATTACTATTAGAGCATTCCAAGTTAAAAGAGTTTAATACAAAAACATTCCTGTTAGATATTTTTCACAGTGGACAAATTTGTATCGAAATTTTATCAAGTGCAATTGACAAAAAAATTATAAACAAATCTAAAGCACCAAAAACTAAAATATTGCACATTCTAGCAGAAAAGGGATTAGACAACTTTTATAAAAACTTTCCAATTACCGGTCACACGTCTTGTCCCATTTCTACAGAGTCAAATCTTGGACTTCCACATTCCCAAAGCGTTAGTTATAAAATGATAGATATGGTAGAACGTAACGAAACGTCTAACGAGTCGCAGTTTATAAAATGTTTATTGGAATGTGGTTTACAAGTAAATGAAAAAGATGACTTTGGAAGAACTCCTTTGCACAAAGCTTGCTATTGCAAAGATCAAGATATAAGTTTGATAGCCGCATTCTGTGAAAATGGTGCAGATACAAATGCGAAAGACCAAGATAAAAATACACCACTTCATTCATGTGTAGCCTCAGAATCCAAGGATCTAACTGTTTTAGCCGTGTGCGAAATTTTATTAAAATACTCAGCTAAGTTGGGAAAATGTAACAGTAAGAAAAGAACGCCCTTGTTACTTGCTGTTAAACAAGAGAAAGAAAGAATAAATACGGTGGCATTACTTCTTCGCAAAAAGTCTGATATCAACGTTAAGGATATCAAAGACGAAAGCTGTCTGCATTACTGCATAAGTAAAAGAATTCCAGATAGTGATGCTTGTAAACTGTTACAAGTTCTATTGGAAAGTAATCCAAAATTAGAACATAAGAACACTCTTGGTTTGACTCCTTTAAACCTGGCATCGACATGTAACACTTTCAGTCGAGTTTCATGCATAATTCGTCTCCTTGAAAAAGGGGCAAAAGTAAATTCTATTGATTCATACAACCGTACTCCACTTTTCAATGTTGTGCGTTGTTTGCGAGGTCATGATATCCTGTTATCGCTTGAAAGAATTGTGAGACTTGCTATTTTATTTGCATGTCATGCAAATCCGGGGTATGCAACTAAAAGTAACGAAACTGTAAAAGATTTTGAAACCGGAGATTCTGTAGTAAAAAGTATAATTAGAGAATATCCTGCACCAGAAGACAAACTTGTGTCATTTATTCATACAAAGCTTCAAGCCGTATCAAAATATTACTCTGGACATTCAAAAAATCACAGTTTTAAATTTGATTTAAAGGAGTTAAAGAAAGAAATATCCGTTTCTATCACTGAGGCAATCGGGTATTTAGGCGAAATTTGCTTTGATATTGAAGAAGACGATGTTTGTCTTAGCAGTGATTGTGTTTCTAGTGCACAAGTAGCTATGGAGATTGATGAATAAACATTTGTTACGAGGCAAATTATGTTACTTAACTGTTTTTATGAGGTTATATGCTTTAGTTTATATCTGTCAACAAGTATGGGCGTAATGTTTTAAACTTCCAGCTTCCAGTTGGTATTTTGGTTTGAACATAGTATTAATTTAAAATCTCTTCATCAATCATTTTATCAATACTGTAACAATGCAGTACTGCAACATTACAATATACCAAGGTGTCAGTACTTCAACATTACAATATACCAAGGTGTCAGTACTTCAACATTACAATATACCAAGGTGTCAATACTTCAACATTACAATATACCAAGGTGTCAATACTTCAACATTACAATATACCAAGGTGTCAATACTTCAACATTACAATATACCAAGGTGTCAATACTTCAACATTACAATATACCAACGTGTCAGGACGGTTCAAAAAGTAGAACTTTATAGAACTGTTTCGGTGAATTCTAACATACTGTAAATTCAAAAATTATTGCGATGTTTTTATTATTGCGAAAAATGCGACAGGATTATAATCGCAATAATTTAACCTCGCATTTTGAAATTTTGAATATGAATTAAACAGGATTTTTCTAAATATCGCAAAAATTAAAATCGCATTTTAGTCTAAAATGACATAATCGCAATAATAAATGCACGCAATAATTTCTGAATTTACAGTAGTCTATATTTTTAGTCCAATTTCGAGCAAATACGACTAAATAAAAAAAAAAAAAAGTAAGGACAACAATAGTCTCTATTTATCAATTGAGGTAAAAAAATCAGCCACGAGGATACCACAGTCAACAACACATCAATTATTACATGTTTAGTACACAGGTTATGGTTATGAATCTAAGTGGGCAAAATTTATATTCTAGATGAGGAGTGTGGTATGTTAAATATTTGGCAGAACCAAATTGACTTTTCATCAATATGGGTTTTAAAATGTATTGAAAAGAAACTTAAAGATCAATGTATAGAACTTTGGTATTCGAAAATGTTCAAAAAGGGGGACGAAAGATACCAGAGGGACAGTCAAACTCATAGATCGAAAACAAACTGACAACGCCATGGCCAAAAATAAAAGACAAACAGACAAATAATAGTACAAATGACACAACATAGAAAACTAAAGACTAAGCAACATGAACCCCACCAAAAACTGGGGTGATCCCAGGTGCTCGGAAGGGTAAACAGATCCTGCTCCACATGTGGCACCCGTGGCACAATTTTTGAGTGTCCTACGTCTTTGTGCTATAGAATATTCAAACCTCAATTCTGTTTTGAAAAATATATTTTTAGAACTATCCCCATATTATATGTACATACTTTGTAAATATAGATGTGGTAGTCACCGATTGCCAGTCGAGACAGGGAGAGGGCGCAATCTGCCAAGAAGCAAAAGATTGTGTCCTCTCTGTGACCTGATGGACATCGGTTACGAATACCACTATATTATGTTATGTAGCTATATTAATAATGCTAAAACAAATCTGCTTCCCAATTTAGTCATGTAAACATAAATTTGAACAACAATTTTCTTCAAATAATGTAATCATATTAGAAAAATCTGTCTAGAACTTTCTAGTGTTTATTAAATATTTAATTCACACATGCACTACATATTTTTATATTGTTAATATTTATATGTCCTCTGTAAAATTTTGTTTTATGAGAATAAATAGATATAGGAAGATGTGGTGTGAGTGCCAATGAGACAACTCTCCATCCAAATAACAATTTATAAAAGTAAACCATTATAGGTCAATGTACGGCCTTCAACACGGAGCCTTGGCTCACACCGAACAACAAGCTATAAAGGGCCCCAAAAGTACTAGTGTAAAACCATTCAAACGGTAAAACCAACGGTCTAGTCTATATCAAAAACGAGAAACGAGAAACACGTATAAATTACATAAACAAACGACAACTACTGTACATCAGATTCCTGACTTAGGACAGGTGCAAACATTTGCAGCGGGATTAAACGTTTTAATGGTACCAAACCTTCTCCTTTTTCTGAAACAATAGTATAACATCACAACGTAGAAAAACACACGATAAAACATCAATTGGAAGGCTTAACTAAATCAAAACGTAAATTAACACACTATGAACGAATAAATTCGATCTGTGATACCTGAAAGTAAATACATAGTTAATAAAATATTAGGGACAAACATTCAAGGCCAAAACCAAACAAACAAGTCCAAATGGCAAGACATCACCGCGAAATATTTAACCCTTAGAAAATAATCACTTTTGAAAAACCGGTTTTCATAATATATACAGGTAAATGAAAAATAACTTTGTCGTTTTAGGTATACTTTTTCTGTATATATAAAATCTTCCAATAATTAGGAATACCAAGAAAGGTCTGTCATTTGTGCGTTGTTTGCGAGGTCATGATATCCTGTTATCGCTTGAAAGAATTGTGAGACTTGCTATTTTATTTGCATGTCATGCAAATCCGGGGTATGCAACTAAAAGTAACGAAACTGTAAAAGATTTTGAAACCGGAGATTCTGTAGTAAAAAGTATGATTAGAGAATATCCTGCATCAGAAGACAAACTTGTGTCGTTTATTTATACAAAGCTTCAAGCCGTATCAAAATATTACTCTGGACATTCAAAAAATCACAGCTTTAAATTTGATTTAAAGGAGTTAAAGAAAGAAATATCCGGTGCTATTACTGAGGCAATCGGGTATTTGGGCGAAATTTACTTTGATGTGGAAGAAGACGATGTTTGTCTTAGCAGTGATTGTGTTTCTAGTGCACAAGTAGCTATGGAGATTGATGAATAAACATTTGTTACGAGGCAAATTATGTTACTTAACTGTTTTTATGAGGTTATAGGCTTTAGTTTGTATCTGTCAACTAGTATGGGCGTAGTGTATATTAATTTCCAGTTGGTATTTTGGCTTGAACAACTTAAACATAGTATTAATTTAAAATCTCTTCATCAATCATTTTATCAATACTGTAACAATTCAGTACTTCAACATTACAATATACCAAGGTGTCAGTACTTCAACATTACAATATACCAAGGTGTCAGGACGGTTCAAAAGTAGAACTTTATAGAACTGTTTCGGTAAATTATAACATACTGTAAATTCAAAATTATTGCGATGTTTTATTATTGCGAAAAATGCGACAGGATTATAATCGCAATAATTTAACCTCGCATTTTGAAATTTTGAATATGAATTAAACAGGATTTTCTAAATATCGCAAAATTAAAATCGCATTTTAGTCTAAAATGACATAATCGCAATAATAAATGCACGCAATAATTTCTGAATTTACAGTAGTCTATATTTTTAGTCCAATTTCGAGCAAATACGACTAAATAAAAAAATAATAAGGGCAACAATAGTCTTTACTTTTTAATTGAGGTAAAAAAATCGGCCATGAGGATACCACAGTCAACAACACATTAATTGTTACATGTTTAGTACACAGATTATGGTTATGAATTTAAGTGGGTAAAATCTATATTTTAGATGAGTGTGGTATGTTGAATATTTGGCAGAACCAAATTGACTTTTCGTCAATATGGATTTTAAAATGTGTTGAAAAGAAACTTAAAGATCAATGTATAGAACTTTGGTATTCGAAAATGTTCAAAACAGGGGACGAAAGATACCAGAGGGACAGTCAAACTCATAGATCGAAAACAAACTGACAACGCCATGGCCAAAAATAAAAAGACAAACAGACAAATAATAGTACAAATGACACAACATAGAAAACTAAAGACTAAGCAACATGAACCCCACCAAAAACTGGGGTGATCCCAGGTGCTCGGAAGGGTAAACAGATCCTGCTCCACATGTGGCACCCGTGGCACAATTTTTGAGTGTCCTACGTCTTTGTGCTATAGAATATTCAAACCTCAATTCTGTTTTGAAAAGTATATTTTTAAGAACTATCCCCATATTATATGTACATACTTTGTAAATATAGATGTGTAGTCACCGATTGCCAGTCGAGACAGGGAGGGCGCGATCTGCCGAAGCAAAGATTGTGTCCTCTTTGTGACCTGATGGACATCGGTTACGAATACCACTATATTATGTTATGTAGCTATATTAATAATGCTAAAACAAATCTGCTTCCCAATTTAGTCATGTAAACATAAATTTGAACAACAATTTTCTTCAAATAATGTAATCATATTAGAAAAATCTGTCTAGAACTTTCTAGTGTTTATTAAATATTTAATTCACACATGCACTACATATTTTTATATTGTTAATATTTATATGTCCTCTGTAAAATTTTGTTTTATGAGAATAAATAGATATAGGAAGATGGTGTGAGTGCCAATGAGACAACTCTCCATCCAAATAACAATTTATAAAAGTAAACCATTATAGGTCAATGTACGGCCTTCAACACGGAGCCTTGGCTCACACCGAACAACAAGCTATAAAGGGCCCAAAAGTACTAGTGTAAAACCATTCAAACGGTAAAACCAACGGTCTAGTCTATACAAAAACGAGAAACGAGAAACACGTATAAATTACATAAACAAACGACAACTACTGTACATCAGATTCCTGACTTAGGACAGGTGCAAACATTTGCAGCGGATTAAACGTTTTAATGGTACCAAACCTTCTCCCTTTTTCTGAAACAATAGTATAACATCACAACGTAGAAAACACACGATAAAACATCAATTGGAAGCAACTAAATCAAAACGTAAATTAACACACTATGAACGAATAAATTCGATCTGTGATACCTGAAAGTAAATACATAGTTAATAAAATATTAGGGACAAACATTCAAGGCCAAAACCAAACAAACAAGTCCAAATGGCAAGACATCACCGCGAAATATTTAACCTTAGAAAATAATCACTTTTGAAAAACCGGTTTTCATAATATATACAGGTAAATGAAAAATAACTTTGTCGTTTTAGGTATACTTTTTCTGTATATATAAAATCTTCCAATAATTAGGAATACCAAGAAAGGTCTGTCATATAAAGTATTCATTTATCCAGAGTGTATCGTTATCCACCCTCACGCCAAATATCATCCAAAACGTATGATAACGATTAAGGTAGGCTTGTTTTCCGGAAAAGTCTTCTTCGGGTGCCTACTTTACCAAAATTTTGGGAAAAAAAACCAAGATAAAACAAAAAAGCACTTAATTCTAAACAAAACAGAAAAACGAGTCTCAATTTGAAAAAAAAAGAATGTAGTGTATACGTCAATGAGACAGGATTCAAACGAAACACAAAACCAAAAGGCCTCTATAGAGGTCAATATCCAGTCTTCATCAATTGACATTTCCATACACAGATGTAAATCTCTAAATAAATGTGACAGAACCATTTTATACGGTTTAGTACAGAAAACACTTAACCCAAAATTTAAGTAACTTTATCCTATCAAAGTATGCTCGTAGTTACTAAAAGTATATAACCTGCAGAAGTGAAATCATAGCATTCTACATTCTTATATCAGTGGCTACACATCAGAGTAGGTGAATTGCAGCAAAATCATTAAAAGTACAGGAGGCCATGCTCTTCTCCAATGACCAAAACGTCAACTTTGGCTTAGAAAGTTGCAACTTTGTTATCACATGTTGAGGGGGTATTCTTACCCTTCTGGAGCACATGGGATCCCCTCAATTTTTAGTGGGGTTCGTGTTGCTCAGTCTTTAGTTTGTTTATGTTGTGTTTTGTATACTGTTGTTTGTCTTTTGTCGTTTTTTATTTTTTGCAATGGCGTTGTCAGTTTGTCATTGACCTATGAGTTTGAACATCCCCTTGGTATCTTCCGCCTCTCTTGTGCTACTATTGCAATTATGTACGTTATGAAATTCATGAACAAAATGTATCATTTATTTCATGTCACCGACATTCTCTCATTTAAGGGGATACGATACAATTTTGATCACAAGGTGCATTTTTGACGAAAATTTGCATACAAGCTATTTTGTCACCTCCGCAATTCAATTATGTAATAAAAAATATACCTTCATGTGTTACTTTGAGAAACAAAATGGGGTCAAAATTCTAGACATTTACTCAAAATTTTGGTTTCTTGGACATGTCCATCCTTTGGACAGACATACCTAACTTTTTTGTTTCAAAAGATAAACACAAGCGGATTTTTGTAAAAATATTTGGAATACCTTCTTTTCATAAGTGTGCTTTAAATTTGTGTAACACTTTTTTGGAAATAATTCATTTTTATTAAAGGTTCATGATTTTGGGAAAATTGACATCTTTTGCTGTATATTTATCTAATTTTAATAAAAAAAAATCGTCGGTGATTTGTTCATTAAATTATTTAAAATAATCATCAAACATAATCAAGCCAAATGTCAACTTTAAAAGAGAACAAATAATAGTACAAATGACACAACATAGAAAACTAAAGACTACAACACGAACCCCACCAAAAACTGGGGTGATCTCAGGTGCTCCGGAAGGGTAAACAGATCCTGCTCCACATGTGGCACCCGTGGCAAAATTTTTGAGTGTCCTACGTCTTTGTGCTATAGAATATTCAAACCTCAATTCTGTTTTGAAAAGTATATTTTTAAGAACTATCCCCATATTATATGTACATACTTTGTAATATATATGTGGTAGTCACCGATTGCCAGTCGAGACAGGGAGAGGCGCGATCTGCCAAGAAGCAAAAGATTGTGTCCTCTTTGTGACCTGATGGACATCGGTTACGAATACCACTATATTATGTTATGTAGCTATATTAATAATGCTAAAACAAATCTGCTTCCCAATTTAGTCATGTAAAATTGAGAATGGAAATGGGAATGTGTCAAAGAGACAACAACCCGACCACAGAACAGACAACAACAGAAGGTCACCAATAGGTCTTCAATGCAGCGAGAAATTCCCGCACCCGGAAGCGTCCTTAAGCTGGCCCTAAACAAATATATATACTAGTTCAGTGATAATGGACGTCATACTAAACTCCAAATTATACACAAGAAACTAAAAGTAAAAATAATACAAGACTAACAAGGCCAGAGGCTCCTGACTTGGGACAGGCGCAAAATGCGGCGGGTTAAACATGTTTATGAGATCTCAACCTCCCCTATACCTCTAGCCAATGTAGAAAAGTAAACGCATAACACTACGCACATTAAAAGTCAGTTAAAGAGAAGTCCGAGTCCGATGTCAGAAGATGTAACAAAAGAAAATAAACAAAATGACAATAATACATAAATAACAACAGACTACTAGCAGTTAACTGACATGCCAGCTCCAGACCTCAATTAAACTGATTGTCTTCATCATATGAATATCAGGCACAATCCCTCCCGTTAGGGTTTAGTATCATACCATCATAAAATATATGAGAAGAGCATAACCCGTGTCATGCCAACAACTGGTTTTAAATAAATGTGTTTAGTTCCGATGCAAAGACCCTATAAGTGAATCAATATTAAAGCCAAAATATGCAATCTTTAATGACCTGACAACAGTATCGTAACTATATCCCTTCTTAATAAGTCTATTTAAAGGTTTTGTTAGCTTCTGAGGTGAATACTGACATTTTGTGCTTTATAAAGAATATTACCATAAAAGATTGGATGTGAAATACCTGAACGTATAAGAAGTCTGCATGTTGAGCTATATTTACGAATGATGTCCTTGTACCGATGATAAAATTTAGTAAATGTTTTGACTAGTTTGTGATATCGAAAACCCTGGTGTAATAATTTTCAGTAATACATAAATTTCTTTCGTTAAAATCTGAAACGTTGTTACATACACGAGCGAATCGTACAAGTTGAGATATATAACACCGTAAGATGGTGACAAGGAACGTCACCATCTAAAATGGATAATTAACGATAGGAAATGAAAAATCATCTCTTTTATCATAAATTTTGTATTAAGCTTTCCGTTAATGATATAGATATCAAGATCGAGGAAAGGGCAGTGGTCATTGTTCGTATTAGCTTTATTTAAAGTAAGTTCAACAGGATAAATTTCTTTAGTAATAAAGTATTCATTTATCCAGAGTGTATCGTGTTCCACCCTCAAGCCAAATATCATCCAAAACGTATGATATCGATTAAGGTAGGCTTGTTTTTCCGGAATAGTCTTCTTCAGGTGCCTACTATACCAAAATTTTGGGAAAAAAAACCAAGATAAAACAAAAAAGCACTTAATTCTAAACAAAACAGAAAAACGAGTCTCAATTTGAAAAAAAAAGAATGTAGTGTATACGTCAATGAGACAGCATTCAAACGAAACAAATAACCAAAAGCCCTCTATAGAGGTCAACATCCAGTCTTCATCAATTGACATTTGCATACACAGAATGTCAATCTCTAAATAAATGTGACAGAACCATTTTATAAGGTTTAGTACAGAAAACACTTAACCAAAAAAAAAAGTAACTTTTAGACAATATCCTATCAAAGTATGCTCTTACTCACTAATAGTATTTAACCAGTAGAAGTAAAATCATAGCATTCTACTTTCTTATATCAGTGACTTCACTTCAGAGTAGATGCATTGCAGCAACATCATTGAAGGTACAGGAAGGCCATGCTCTTTTTTAATGATCACAACGTCAACTTTGGCTTAGAGAGTTGCAACTTTGTTATCACATGTTGAGCGGGTATTCTTACCCTTCTGGAGCACATGGGATCTCCTCGATTTTATTGGGGTTCGTGTTGCTCGGGATCCCCTCGATTTTAGTGGGGTTCGTGTTACTCAGTCTTTTGTTTATGTTGTGTTTTGAAGACTGTTGTTTCTCTTTGGTTGTTTTTTTTTATTTTTGCCATGGCGTTGTCAGTTTGTCATCGACTTATGAGTTTGAATATACCTTTGGCATCTTCCGCCTTTCTTGTACTACTATTGCAATTATTTACGTTATGAATCCATGAACAAAATGTATCATTTATTTCATATCACCGACATTCTCTCATTTAAGGATACGATACAATTTTGATCACACGGTGCATTTTGACGAAAATTTGTAAACTAGCTATTTTGTCACCTCCGCAATTCAATTATGTAATAAAAAATATACCTTCATGTGTTACTTTGAGAAACAAAATGGGGTCAAAATTCTAGACATTTACTCAAAATTTTGGTTTCTTGGACATGTCCATCCTTTGGACAGACATACCTAACTTTTTTGTTTCAAAAGATAAACACAAGCGGATTTTTGTAAAAATATTTGGAATACCTTCTTTTCATAAGTGTGCTTTAAATTTGTGTAACACTTTTTTGGAAATAATTCATTTTTATTAAAGGTTCATGATTTTAGGAAAAATTGGCATCTTTTGCTGTATATTTATCTTATGTAATAAAAAAATTCGTCGGTGATTTGTTCATTAAATTATTTAAAAATAATCATCAAACATAATCAAGCCAAATGTCAACTTTAAAAAGAGATGTCCATGTGCTCGTTTTCAAGTCAATGATTGAAATTAGTCGAAAAATGCATATTTTTCATATGTCAAAAGTTGACGTCGCGAAAAATAACATTTTACGTTTGTTACGTCATTACCTCCTCCTCTGTGACTGTATCGTATGCCCTTAATACATGTGTAGTTTAAAGAACATCAAGTAGATATTTTGACTAGACCAACTCGAACCTTTTGAAAAAAACACAAAAAAAAAAAAAAAAAAAACAATCCAATATTCTCTCAGTTAATATGGGCGTAGTGTTAATTAAGTTCAAGTAGATCTTTTGACTTGACCAACTGGAACATAGTGTTTATTAATATTCACGTCATAAATCATTTAATTAATACAATATAGTACTAAAATATAACAAGATGCCAATGTTAATTTTAAGATGGTTCAAAAAGTTGAACTGGAACTCGAAATCTTCTTTGAAGTTTAGCCACCGATATTTATAGATTATCGCTATTTTGTGCATTTTCCTTTGATCTGTTTTGTGATAATTTTCATATCATGCTACTCGCTTGAGATGGAAAATTATCGCTAGAAACTAAGGAGGCACGTGGCATTGCTAATGAAATTGACATGAAATTGACAACGTCGTCATATGTAAAATAACGATAAACAGATTATCATTGGTCATCTCAACTCGATTGCTTTTCGCTTGAGCCGGTACGGCTCAAGCGAGAAAATCAATCACAATCAAAAATTATCACAAAAAGATCAAAGGAAAATGCACAAAATAGCGATAATCTATAATTATCGTTGGTCATCCCAACGAGATTGATTTTCTCGTTTGAGCCGGTCAATCAATTTTCATTTTAATCATAGAGAAAATCAATCGAGTTGAGATGACCAATGATAATCTGTTTATCGCTATTTAACCTATGACGACGTTGTTAATTTCATAGACAACGGCACGTGCGCCCTTAGTTTCTAGCGATAATTTTTCATATCACTCTACTGTGCTGAGAAAGGAAATTATCAGTCAGTAAGATCAAAAGAAAATTTCGTAAAATAGCGACAAATCAAATTATAGAACGATAGAATTTCATTTCAGCAGGTTGAGGTAACATGTACGTTAATGGGTTGCGTAGTGATTTTTTTAAAAGAAATTATAAACACTTAGAACTTTTGAAAATACAATGAAAAATCGAAAAATTTAAGTGGCATACGATACAGTAGAAAGGGCAGATAATAATGCATCCAAATTTAACACAACGTGTCTAATGATAAGCATACAAACTCGTGGAAAAATCACTAACACCATCAAATCGTTTACGTCAATTTTATGTATTTACAATGGAAAAGAACATTAATTTTATATATTTACATTGTGTCATAGATCAAATTTATTCGTTCCGTGTATGTTCACTTGTTTCTGTTAATATGTCCTTTGATTGAATTAAGCCATTTCAATTCATATTTTATAGTGTGTCTCTATGTTGTGATGTTACACTATTGTTTCAGGTTAGAGTGAAGGTTGGCACCTATTAAAACGCTTAAACCCGCTGCATTTGTTTGCACCTGTCCTAAGTCAGGAACCTGATGTTCAGTGGTTGTCGTTTGTTGATGTGGTTCATAAGTGTTTCTCGTTTCTCGTTTTTATATAGGTTAGACCGTTGGTTTTCCTGTTTGAATGGTTTTACACTAGTCATTTTGGGGCCCTTTATAGCTTGCTGTTCGGTGTGAGCCAAAGCTCCGTGTTGAAGGCCGTACGTTGACCTATAATGGTTTACTTTTACAAATTGTGATTGGATCGAGAGTTGTCTTATTGGCACTCATACCACATCTTCTTATATCTATGTAGTATATTTAAGAACGCGAACTCTTCTGCAGGGGCACACAATTCGAGGCAAATGTTTACTTTTCTATCATCAATAAATTTGTATGTGACAGTAACTTGTAAAGCGTTTTGGTGTACGGCGTGAAAAGATGTACGACGATGTTGCATTAAGAATACACTGCATTGTAATTTAACACAAAAAGCAGAAATGGGAGATCCATCATTATAAAAACTAGGTTTTCTATTTCTGGCTAAAAAATGAGCACATGGACTCCATTTTTTCTTTTGCAATCGACAATGTACTGCTTCAAGAATGTTAAATGTAAAACACATTAAAACCTTATTTTAGGGCATGCCTTAAAGGCCAGTAAATTAATGAACACTGCAAAAAACAGAGGGAAAATATCTCTTTTAGTTTGAAAGTTGTGTTATTTTTTTCGGGAAGTATTGAAAAATTAACTTGTGTTTTTACATGTAACATGCAAATTTCAAACTGAAATATCTCGAAAAGTCTTTGCATATCAAAATAGACTTTGTGTGAACGAGGGTCTTTTCTGTTTCGTATGCACTTAACTGCTTTCATGTTGCCTTAGTTACTTCGAGCATGTTTTCGTTTTAAGAATTATCTATTAAGATTTCAGTTTAGTTTTTTAATCGTCCGTTTCCTGATCATTTGTTTGCAATTTCAGAATTTGTATGTTAAGCTCTGCGAATTTTTATATGAGATGCTTAATTATCTAATTGATCGGTAAGAATTATAGTGTTTTTCCGAATTTGTCCTAATTTTCTTCATTCGCTCGATTTGAATAGATCGATAGTCTAATTTTAGAGTCATAATATTGTGCTGGTCTTTTATTATTTTCACGAATGTAGCAGCATCAGAATGTTACATTCAGGTTAACGGTTGTAGGAGAAGGGATATATCTAGAAATACTATATGAAACATTTTGAAATGTAGTGCAAACCATGTAGCCGCTTAACTAGTATTTGAGATTGAAATAAGATTTTAAATTTAGGAACAATTTTGAATCAAGGAGATCTACATCTTTAGTATTTGTATTGTCGACAGGAATAACATTTACCTCTTGATACAAAAATGAAACAAAGTTAGAAATTAACCACTTGATCACCACGTCTAGTGTTCAACATTGAACAGCGGATGTCTTGTATCCTTATAAAGGACACACACACATTGAACAGCGGATGTCTTGTATCCTTATAAAGGACACACACATTGAACAGCGGATGTCTTGTATCCTTATTCAAGAATTTACTGACTCAAAGTTTCACTTCTCAATTAGTTTCCTCTTTTATGGGTTCATACTCGAATTACAAAAAAAAATTATAAATAAATACAAAAACCATCTAGCGGTACAACAATGTACAAGTGTCACCACAATGCGTCAATATATAGATCTTTTCTAACAAGTTGTTACTACATGGAACAGAAATTTAAAAAAAATATCATCAATAGCAACTAAATAAAGGATAAACATTAAAATAAGAGTAAAAGGAGATGTATACGTCAATGAGACACAAATAAAAAAAAACGAAATTAATGGCCCCCAAGAGGTCAACAAATGGCTGTCGACACAAAACTGAAGTCAATATAATATGTCAAGCTCTCACGACTGTTTTAACTTGGAACTACCTTATTTGGACTGCCAATAAACATATGTGCATATTATATGTTATTAATAAGCTCTGTTTAAATTGAGAATAACCCTTTCTTGACTGACAATAAATTGCTGTCTATACAATATGTCAAGCATTGTTAAAACTTTCGCTATCTGGAATGACAATAAACTGAAGTTCGTACAATATGGAAGCTCTGTATAAAACGAGACCTACCGTATTTGGACTGACAATAAACTAACGTTTAAACTTTTGATTTACGTGATCTTGACTGACAATAGACTGGTGAGCACAAATATGTCAAAGTATGTTTAATTTTAAACTTTCGCTATCTTGGTTGACAATACAATTTAATACTCTGATGTCGTACACCATTTTGAACACTGTCTAAATTTGGACTTACTTTATCTAGACTAACAATAAAAACCGTCAAAACGGTCAATACAATATGACAAGCTCTGTTTTAGCTTGGATATATGCTATCTGGACTGATATGGGACTGATGTGCAAACACTATGTCACGCTCTGTTTAAACGGACTTTTTTATCTGCATGGATTGGCAATAGAATGATGTGCATACAATATAGCAAGCTCTGTTTAAACTTAATTAGCGCTATCGGACTGAATAGACTGGTGTACATACAATATAGCAAGCTCTGTTTAAACTTAATTAGCGCTATCGGACTGAATAGACTGGTGTACATACAATATAGCAAGCTCTGTTTAAACTTAATTAGCGCTATCGGACTGAATAGACTGGTGTACATACAATATAGCAAGCTCTGTTTAAACTTGAAATATCGTTATCTGGACTGACATTGGTGTCCTACATTCTGCTAATGGGGTCGGATCGCATACATTATCTAGATTCATAAATTCTCGGTAAAATCATTCATCTTCTTCTTTTCTGTATCTTCCTCCTGCTAATGAGGAGCACATGCAAAAGGATTTAAAAGTGAAGGCTTATATTACACAGACACACTATCCACATGGAAATATGGCTTCAATTACACTCGCGCAATAAAATTCCACTTTAAAGGTATTCCACATTATATATCACTAATAACTTCAACCATAAAAGTATGTATTTTTTCAAATGTTTGTATACGGTAAAAATTTCAGACAGAAATGTGTAAAAACAAACTTATTATTGACTTTAAGGATGCAATAAACCTCTGGGGAATTATTGGAATTATAAGTTTATTTACTCTCTCCTACATGATGTGTGTACACTGATTTTTTTTATTAGTTGTTATTGGCTTTGAACTAGCTGTCAGTAACTGCGAGTACTCTCAGATCTATACTTAGTTCATATGATGAAGACATAATCTTTCAATCAGCTTAATTGAGGTCTGGAGCTGGCATGTCAGTAACTGCTAGTAGTCCTTTATTAATTTATGTATCATTGTAATTTTGCTTAGTTTCGTTTGTAACCTATTCTGACATCGGACTCGGACTTCTTTAAAACCGAGTTTTACTGTGCGTATTGCTATGTGTTTCTTTATTCTACATTGGCTAGAGGTATAGGGGAGGGTTGAGACCTCACAAAACATGTTTAACCCGCCGCATTTTGCGCCTGTCCCCAAGTTAGGAGCCTCTGGCCTTTGTTAGTCTTTGTATGTTTTTAATTTTAGTTCATTTATATGTTTGGAGTTTAGTGTGACGTCCATTTTCACTGAACTAGTACACAATTTTATTTAGGGGCCAGCTGAGGACCAACTCCGGGTGCGGATTTTCTCGCTGCGTTGAAGACCTATTGGTGGCCTTCGGCTGTTGTCTGCTCTTTGGTCGGGTTGTTGTCTCTTTGACATATTCCCCATTTCCATTCTCAATTTTATTAGTGTTTTTTGTTGTGGGGATGTATAAGTACCCGTCCACTTCCACTTCCACTCTGTGTTTTTTTGTATTTCTATTTGTATCCATCTGATGAGTTAAGCCTTTTTCAACTGATTTTTATAGTTTGTTCTTATGTTGTACTGTTACACCACTGTCCCAGGTTAGGGGAGGGTTGAGCGCTCAGAAACATGTTTAAGTCCGCCACATTCTTTATGTGCCTGTCCCAAGTCAGAAGCCTGTAGTTCAGTGGTTGTCGTTGGTTCATGTTTGTCATATTTTTTGTTTGTTAATTGTTTTGTTATAAATTAAGCCGTTAGTTTTCTCAATTGAATTGTTTCATATTTTTCATGTCGGGGCCTTTTATAGCCGACCATACGGTATGGGTTTTTATCATTGTGAACTTTGGTGGATAGTTGTCTCATTGGCAATCATACCACATCTCCTTATTTTTATACTGTTCATGTGAGCAACAACACCGAGAAACAACACCAAGTTTTTAATTTCTTGCAGAGTTTCACCGAATGAGGCTAAATCAAAATAAAATGTCAACAATAAGCAAGAAACGGGATAATTTTACAATGTTATTAACATATTAAGAACAAGAACAATAATTCCTGCTTTAGAAATGAGTTTATGTCGGTAATCCTCGTGGAAGTGTGTACAAACCATTACGAATTTTAAAGTGGTATTGCGTGACTTAAGCCAATATACCTTCAGAAACTGCATATCACATAGAAATATACACTCAACTATAAGAAAACGATTACAGTACAAAATAGTTTATGTAATCCCTTAGAAAATAACGAAAATAGAAACAAAATGTGAATAAAATACGCGGACTTCACGCGTGTTTGGCTAATGACCTTCTCCTAGTTCCGTACACATGCGCTTCGTGCATGGATCTCCTTTTTTCTCCTTTATTTGGTGTTTTATTTGTTTTTGTAATTATTCGATAATTTCTAAAACTTATTTTCACTTATTTAATGTGTTCTTGCTCTTATCCATACAATATTACAATAACAGTAATGTATGCATTTAATCAGGAATCAAAACGAGCTTCAGTAATGTGAAACTTCCAGTTTGAATCAGATGTTGATACTAAACTGATCTGATAGAGTGCTTACAATGTAAGTCCGTATCCTCATTCAATTTTACAAGACATTCAACTTCTTAACTCTTTGCACAGGTAATCCTCATTTCTAACTTAAAGACAGACTGAATGGATTAGTACAACTTTGTTGCATAAAACAGAATGGCCAACAGAGAAACAAATATCTTATCTTGTTTGTTTTAGAAAGGAACAATTCATACTTTGTAAAATTACCCTCTTATTCAAACAAAATGTTCAATGAAACTGACACAATCCATATGCTGGATTTTTTTTATTGACCATTTAGAGGACGTGTTTTTCAACAGACAACTGGCATTTCTATGGTAACCAACTGTGCCCCTATGCTTGCAGACTTGTTCCTTTATCAATATGAGGCAAACTTCATACAGGAGTTTATCAAAAAAAATGAAAAAAAAAACAAAAAAAAAACGGGCATTAACCTTAATTTACATCACATTCCGTTATAAAGATTATGTCCTTTCACTGGATAATTTAAAGTTTGGTGAATATGTTAGCTGTATCTTATCGAATGAACTTGAAATATTGGATACATGATATACAGTTAAGTCTACTTCATATCTTGACCTACATCTAGAAATTGACAGAGGGTCGGTTATTTCGATGCTGGATAACTCGGCCTAAAACAAACTCTGCCTATCACATACGCGGACTATAACAAACTCGGCCTATCACAAACGCAGACAATAACAAATTCGCACTATAACAAACTCGGCCTATCACAAACGAGGACTATAACAAACTTGGACTACAACAAACTAGACCTATCACAAACGTGGACTTCAACAAACTCAGACTTAAACAAACTCGGCCTATCACAAACGCGGATACAACAAACTCGGACTATAACACATTGGTAAGTGTTACTGTCGTGTTCTTTTCATGATGATATTTATAAATATTTCACTTGCTTTGGTGGAATATATTTCCTTATGAAAAAATTCACCGTATAAGTTTGAAGCTTCCTTGAATTTTATATATAACTGTTGTAAGCTATATATATTTTTAGTTAATGTAATGCTTAACATGTTTCAATTAAGAGTTTTGTATGTCTGAACAGACATCTTATAGAAAAATTTTATTAAATGTCTATTTTACTAAAATGAACGTGAGTAAACGCGCGGACATGAATACAAAGGTGAGAAGATTTGGTATAATTAACAATAAGATCAAAAACATGACATTTCCAGTGACAATGTTGACTGATATATTGTAATATTATTAATCGAATATTTTTAAGGATTTGTGATTCGTTAAAACTTGATCACATGAACATTTGTATTTACTCAGTTTGCACGCCAATACTGTTGTGTTTAGTTTTCGTAGGTCAAAACAGCATATTGCACAAGGCATACATCATGTTACTAAAATACATTCTAGAAATCCCCAAATTTACATTGTTCATGCAATAGTTGTTGATTAATTGTAGCCTTTGGTTGAGGTCAATACGATTTTATATCGACCTAGAGAAGCATATCGACCTCGGACTTCGTCCTCAGTCAATATGCTTCTCTTAGGTCGATATAACCTCGTATCGACCTCATACAAAACTATAATTGTATTATATGGATGTTTATCTTGAATATATTCCGAGTTGAGTGAAATCAGTACGAATTTTGGATTCTTAATACAACGAAATACTAGTATTTGCTTTCTTTATTATTTTCTGTATACATGTGTGTAAATATATCTTTTCTATCTATTTTAGGTAGGCACATAAGGACCAACTATGACGTCGGTAAAGCCAATGCAGCCTTCTACGTTCTAGTACCATTTTGTCACCGGGAAGCCAAGCTTGAAGAACTCACCGTCCGCTTGGTTTCAGAGGAGTAAGTCATAAGAAACCAATGAACACTCTACAAGGATCGGGAAGCTCGACTCCATGGATTGCAGGATCAGTACAAGAATGTTATTTCGGGAATGTGGCAACACCTACGGGCCATACAATGACTAGGTTTTGAAATAAACATTTAGTATTGTTAAATAAAATTCTATTGTATGTTGTTGAATATGAAATTGACGAACATTTAGTGCTTCTAGTCTTCTAATACGTTGTTGATATATGTGCTCTGACCATGGACATTTTAAATGTACATTTGTGTGTTTTGATTTGCATGTTATCTTTTAAATATGCCTTTGTGTTTTAAATGTGCTATGTGTATTTTGTATTCGCTTTTAATATGTGTGTTACATCCTCTGTTACCAAATAAATATTATTGATTGTTGAAAGCATTGATATGTTTGTTGACATCTGTTGGAATAATTTTGTACCGTTTGTGTTTTCTTTATTAATAATATTGCAAATAATTCACACTCATGACTGAGACACAATTAATAAAAACATGATCTGATATTAAAACTAGAGGCTCTAAAGAACCTGTGTCGCTCACCTGCATCTTCAACATTTGCCACTTTTTGGTAAAAATCATCATGAAAGGGTAATAATACTTACATTAAGGTTAACTGACAATTTCAGCCGTGTTGATATATGTATAGATCGTGTCCTGACGATCAGGTTTGCTTTTTAAGTTTCTATCTAAATTTGTATCTATTGTAAATAATAACATTATTTACTTATTGGTGTTATATTCTTATTTTTGTAAACGACTAACAATATGCAGTTTATCTACTTGAAGAATCCCTGAACTTCTGGTACTAATGAAATGGGGACCATCACTGTGATAGCTGTGTCAGTGGAGTTATTGTTAAAAGCGGTGTGCAATATTTTTGTTAAATAAAAAAGGTAAAAATCATC
Organism: Mytilus coruscus; assembly: GCA_017311375.1. Taxonomy (NCBI): domain Eukaryota; kingdom Metazoa; phylum Mollusca; class Bivalvia; order Mytilida; family Mytilidae; genus Mytilus; species Mytilus coruscus. The sequence goes on from CM029597.1 coordinate 16,682,387, forward strand.
TTTAAAGAGCAATAACTCCAATCATGAGTCGAATTAAGATTTCAACCATGAAAAGTTTATTTTTTCTTGCTGATCATTTTTCCTATTTGAAGATTCTCTCTATCTATTATAGTTTTCAAAATAATAGGCAAAAAGGAAAAAGATTGGTAAAATTTTACATTTAAGGGCAATAAATCCTATAAGAAGTCGTCTGACAAATTTGACGTAAATAGACAGCAGGTAGCTCTCACCATTTTGAACATTTCTGATCGTGTCAAATATTCTTTTATCATATCGGTTTTCAAGATAATAAACAAAACTTGTATTTTACCTTTATGGTCTATTTTTAGTCATGTCGGCCATGTAGGTTGGTAGGCGAGGTCATTGGACACATTAATTATATTTAAACTAAATACCCTAATATTGATTGTGGCCACGTTTGGTTAAATTTGGCCCAGAAGTTTCAGAGGGGAAGATTTTTTTAAAAGTTAACGACGACGACGGACGCCAAGTGATGAGAAATGCTCACTTGGGCTTTCGGCCAGATGAACTTAAGAGGAAATAAAAAACCGTCGGTAACACAAATATCAATCTAATTCGTTACTGTGAAGTCAATGGGTATTTGGTTAATTACAATTTCACGAAATACTGGTAGTTATGTTTTTACTAATTAGTTTTATGGGTGATTGAAATTATTGAACAGTACACGTGCCAGTGTGTTCATACGTCCAGTTCAATCAAATAAGTTATGCATATGAAAAATAAGAAAAAAATGGAAATAAAAAATAAGAAGAGAAAAGAAAAGACAAATAAGTGGTAACTTTTCATTATTAACTGAAATAAGTCTTACCTTTGTTTATATCTTGTTAAAGTAATTTATATATTTGCTTGTAATATGTTCAAAATAAATTTTTCAATTATACTAACTCATTATTAATTTATAATAAAGTACTGGTAATTAATTTCATATAAAGTAAATAACATCGTTTTCTCATAATTATATTCTTCTTGTAGTCCGATTTTGATATAGGGTCGAGTTTGTAAGGCCGATTTTGCTACAGGCCGAGTTTGTTATAGTCCGAGTTTGTTATGGGCCGAGTTTTCATGGAGCCGGTTGTTTTATATTCTTTACAGTTTTCCATTTATGTGTCTATTCTCTATAATTATGTTTCTTTTTGTCTCTTGACATGGATTGGTATTTGTACATCCAGCTTTCGGGTTTTTGGCCTTTGGCGTTCCTGGTGTAGATGGATCCCTGGTTGCAATTTGGACGCATAAGGTTTATATAGTGTTGTTTTCATTTTGTTTACCCTTGTACTAGTATTCATTTTTACTTAGTATTGTACTCTATCGGGAGAGTGTATATGTCATTATGATTTAATTTATTGTATGTACTGTCAACTACAAAACCCCTTTTTTTTGTTGGCGTCTTTGTCAGATATTTTTATAAAAACAAAAAGATGTGGTATGATTGACAATGAAACAACTTTCCATGAGGGACTAAATAACAAAGAAGTTAACGGCCTTCATCAATAAGCAAAACCCCATACCGCATAATAAGATATCAAAGGCCATGACATGACAAACATAAAACAATTAAAACGAGAAAACTAACGGATAGATTAATGTACAAAACAATAAACGAAACTCAGATATGATATACAACAACAAACGACAACCCCTAAATTATTTGTATATTTGTTTCATTTTTGGTTAGTTTTGTTGTGATGTATAGTGTTTACACAGTTTAGGCTATTGGATTCCAATTATTGTCACATTAAAATACGTTCTCATCTAAAATCAGAAATTATCATATTCCAAATTACTCATTTTTGTGTTAAAAAGCTACACATTTTGGCCTCATTTTCACATTTTGCGATAAAAAGTCTCTGTGTAGCATTATTTTTTTTTACTTGTCATTTTCTTGTAAGATTTTGGGTCTTTTTTTGTTAATGCAAATTTCAAATACGTCATTTTAGCATCACCATTTTTAATAGGATGCTAGAATGAACTATTTCAACACTCAGGAAAACGTTGAAGAGATAAAACCTACATAAATTACTCCTTCTGCAATTTTGTTATTCTTTTATGTCATTTTTGCAATATATATAGAACATAACATTTACCAATCTTTCGTTCAGATGTTTCAGTAAATAGTATGCTTAATTCAATCTTTTTTCTCTTAATTGTATTTGTCAGGTCTCTATTCCTGCATACGGACCTGGAGTATGTTGAACTCTCATTTTATTAATTCACTGACATTTGTCAGGTCTGCATACCCCTGGTGTATGCTGAACTCTTAATTTAGATATATTATTGCATTTCTGAGATTTTTATGCCTGCATACTAACCTTGTATATGCTAAGCTCTCACTATATCTATATAAAATGTAAGGTTCTGCATACACCAGGTTCGTATGCAGGCCTACAGACCTGAGAAATACAATGTGTAATTAACATGTGAGGGTCTGCATACACGCAGTTCTTATGCAGGTATAAAGACATGAATAATGCTGATAAACTTATAGATTGAAGGTTCAGCATACATCGGGTTTTCAATATGCCAGATTCGCGATATTCAAGTGTACGATAAAAAGAATAACATATTTTTCTTTATTTTTCTCGTATTTGCATACATTTTTCTAATGGACAATAATTCGGCCTATTTGAGTATGAATTATGACAATTGACCGTGAATGAGAACTTCTAATTTTAGATGAGAATCTATTTTTAACCAATTATCCACTATTTCTTCTGAAAATGTCTGTAGAAAATCAGGAATATGACAGTTGTTTTCCATTCTTTCCGTTGGTTGATACAGTCTAACGTTTGATTTTGTCATGTTTTATGGACTCCCCCATTTTTTGAATTTACCTTGGAGCTCGTTTTTAAGAACTAAACATAACGACACAAAAATGATTTCAATTTCCTAACTGTGAACGTTCCTTTCTGTGTAGGAGCATTTCTTCAGTGCCTGCATATGGAGCAAACATATCTCACAGTTGACATGACACTCCAGGGTTTGCATGTCCTATCCATATTTCATTGACAAAAGCTATTGCATATTCTTAGGTCAAAAGGTCAGTCTGCTGGTCGGAGTCTATCAGGCACGCACAGTTGACCTACCAGGAATTTGGCTGTTATGTTAAGCTCTTTTGCTTTTATGTTATTTATGCTCTTCAACGTTCTTTAGTTTTGGCCTTTAATTTTTAGGAGCACGTGTTTTGCATATTGGAATCATAATGTAGTTATTGGCTCTATTTGGTACGGCTTCAGGCGGACTATCTGCATACCCCGATGGTGGCCTCCAGACAGTAGATAGTGCTTGATATTGGCGATATTCAAATGATATTTTATTCTTTAAATTTACTATTCATAGAAAATTCTACGCTCGGAAATCATACCACAGTTTTTTTAGCTCACCTGGCCCGAAGGGCCAAGTGAGCTTTTCTCATCACTTGTCGTCCGTCGTCGTCGTCGTCGTCGTCGTCGTCGTCCGTCGTCGTTAGCTTTTTACAAAAATCTTCTCCTCTGAAACCACTGGGCCAAATTTAACCAAACTTGGCCACAATCATCATTAGGGTATCTAGTTTAAAAAATGTGTCCGATGACCCTGCCAACCAACCAAGATGGCCGCCATGGCTAAAAATAGAACATAGGGGTAAAATGTAGATTTTGGCTTATATCTCTGAAACCAAAGCATTTAGAGTAAATCTGACATAGGGTAAAACTGATTATCAGGTCAAGATCTATCTGCCCTGAAATTTTCAGACAAATCTGACTACCTGTTGTTGGGTTGCTGCCCCTGAATTGGTAATTTTAAGGCAATTTTGCCGTTTTTGTTTATTATCTTGAATATTGTTATAGATAGAGATAAACTGTAAACAGCAATAATGTTCAGCAAAGTAAGATCTACAAATAAGTTGTATGACCAAAATTGTCAGTCGACCCCTTTAGGAGTTATTGCCCTTTATAGTCAATTTTTAACAATTTCTCGTAAATTTTTGTAATCTTCTACAAAAATCTTCTTCTCTGAAACTACTGAGACAAATTTAGCCATACTTGGCCATAATCATTATAAGGGTATCTAGTTTAAAAATTTGTCCGATGACCTCGCCTTCCAACCATCATGGCCGACTTGGTTAAAAATAGAACATGGGGTAAAATGCAGTTTTGGTTTATATCTCTGAAACTGAAGCATTTAGAGCAAATCTGACAGGTGGCAAAATGTTCATCAGATTTAGATTTATCTGCCCTGAAATTTTCAGACGAATCCGACAACATGTTGTTGGGTTGCTGCCCTGAGTTAGTAATTTTACAGAGATTTTGCAGTTTTTTGTTATTATCTTAGATATCATTGTAATATCTAATATCTAATACGATTAATTATGATTTTAACCTTATTTTACATAATTTCGAAAGCATCAGTAAATACAGGTGAGCGACACAGGCTCTTGAGAGCCTCTAGTTTTATTTGTTTTGATATTTAACGTCATATATATATATCGTGTTAATTGAATCTGAAAGGATATGTTGACACGACCACGGTAAGCATGGTCATAGTGTTAATTGAATATACCTCCCGAAGATACTAACTTTGTTCAAATAGTTTAGTTAGTCTTTCTATTGTGTAGTTGAAAAAATGATAAGTTCTGTGCTTATTATGCTAAAAAGATGATGATCCGTTATGATTCTATTTCCGAAATTTTGAAGCTAGATTTGTGATATTGAACGATACTTGTAAAATTTTATCTGTGAACAAAAGGACTCACATTTTTGATCCAGGACACAAAAACAACAATTATGTAAGTACATGTATGTGTATTATAAGGCGTTAATACAAAAAAAGGAATATAATTATAAAATACTAGAAAGTGGATTAAGACATCAGAAAAATAAACACAAACTATATCATCATGTCAATTGTGGAATGTTTGTATTGCTTCTACGTAAGGATTTATATATACACGTGAGACGGTAACAGCCCGTCAAATTTAGTTGACTAAAGTGTTTTATAGTCTTTTTGAAACTTATTTTTAGAGAATGTAGTACACAACCCGTAGAAAAAGTGTTCATCTTCAGAAAAGAAAGGAATTCCTCACTAGCTCACAGAACGCTACTGTTATTTATAACCCTGTGAAACTTTTACGACCAACTGCAGTTGCATCTGTAGTTTTTGGTGCCTCTCCTCTCAATTTAGCATGTGTTATTGTGTTAGCCACGACACCAACATTACAGAAAAGTCGTTTCCATTTTCTCGTCCTCTGTCTCAGTATTGGAGATTTTCTGACGACGATTTTATGGACACTAATGCTAGTAAATATATCTTTAGAAATATTTGGCTTGGGTATTCCTTACTTGTGCAAAGTTTTGTTTTCATTAATTTATTGTTCAGTGTTATTTTCATTGTGTTAGACATAATTGATATCTATTGAGAGATATATAGCGGTATCGGAATCTGCCTACCTATCCCTGAGGAAAATATATCTAAGAAGAAGTTGCTGCCGATATTTTTCATCCTTACATTGTTGCATCAAATGATCCAAAACTTTTTTTTATTAGATTGCAAACGTAATCAGGAATTCGGGTCTATACTGTTGAACCAAGTTCCAGTCGCACTGATGTTCTCTTTAATAATTATATTGTATACCATTACTATTTTGCGACTTCGAAAAATGCTGACTGCGGTATCCGTTGGAAATGATACCCTTTCGATATCTCGTCATAATCAGCGCGCGCGAAGATTGAAACTCAATACTATTACCCTAGGACTTATTCTAACAGGTCATAAAATGAAGAAAAATTGACAGGAGTTTTAACTGTCTTTTGTGTATTGCCTAGTGAAAATCAAGACCTGTTATAAGAATAATTTTACATGTTATATTGATAGTTTGATTATGTTGAAACTGGATAAAAGAAAATTTAATGTATGATTGTAAAGCTTGGCATTATGTTCAACTATAGAAGAATAATTAAGAACTCCGAAGGAATAAACATTTGACAGGACAAAACATTATAATTTGAGAATAACACAATTTATAATTATATATTGAGAAAATAAAATGATAATACATAGTTAGATAAAAGATATATATATATATATATATATAAAATTTTCTAGCCCAGGAGATTCAGCATGTTTAAAGTCCTTCTCGTGTCAGCAGCAACTAAGATAGCAGTGTGGTATCCTACATGCAGCTAACACTACATGTACCTTGCAATCAGTGTAAGTATAACGTCATCGATGCATTAAATATTCATCATTATATAGATTTTTTATTACAGTATTATCAAAATTACCTTAAATATTTCCGTTATTAAAAGTAGTAGCATTATGTTACTTAGTAGAATGCACGTTGTCGATGATAATTGCTATTTTCTTACCACCTGAAAACTAAGAGAAAATATGTTTATAAAGGAATTGGTTAAATGCTTGACAAATGCAAAGTTAGAGTTGCATGTGAACAGTAATTAGTATGTCACAGGTGATATTTAACTTGCAGGAAATTACAGCTGCTAGGGTATATCTTTAAAAATGTCATATTCGAAAAACGAGTTGTGTGTCATAAGACAGCAAACTCCAATATTCACACGCATATCTAGACGTCATAAATATAGTGGCATCTACAGAAGGGCTGTTTCTATATCATATGTCATATGTTTTATGTTTTGTACGAGTTATGGTGAAGATGTCTGATAGTAAGGTTGTGTTGTTACAAAATTTTTGATGAACTTCGCAGTCGTCGGTTCTGCATCTGTATAATATAAAACATGTTATATTACATGTTATATTTATATATTACTTAAAATATTGTATCCAAAGAAAATAAAGAAAAATTAAACAAATCTTGATAGTATTTTTACATCACAATATACAGGTGTAATTTGTTTTAATATTTTTGTCATATATATGTTTATTTTCATATCATTCAAATAGTCCCATCTACAACTAGAAATGTACCACAAAATTAGCAATAACTCATAAATATATCGTAAATAATAATTTTCCCAACAGATTAGTCAATAATGCAATGATATCTTTAAGACCTTTTCCCTTTATTTAATATTATCAATATTTGATCATTTGCGCATGCTTAAATGAGCTACCTAATATGCAAATTAGCAATGTGCGGAGAAACCGGGACACAGAAGTTATCAACTTAAAAAAAAAAACAATTCAGAGACAGTTTTAAAATACTCAAAGCAAAAAATGTAATTGTAGTATATCATATAACAATATTAAACACAAGAAATTATGACTTTTTGAATGAATTTTGTTTTATATTTTTTTTTATTAATTCAGTAAAGTTATTAAAGTTGTTTAATCTATGATGATCTCTTCATTTTAAGGATAACAAACGGATACTCTTTAAGGTAAACTAGATGGACTTTCCTCTTTTCGGATGAAGGCAATGTACAACTTTCATTTAAAAGATTGAATCGTAGTGTTGCAACAGACGGCGGCACATCTGGCACGACACTGTACCCACTTCCACGTTTTAATTTCATCTCAGCGGCCAGAACTTCGTCTTCATCTAGTAGACTGTTGAAGCGCACAATGATTTTCTCTTCTTGTAGTCTTTTCTTGCATTGGTAGCCTATGCACGGCCATGGACAACATCTGGTTTATAGCTAGCTAAACCTCTCACTTGTATGACAGTCGCATAAAATTCCATTATATTGACAACAATGTGTGAACAAAACAAGCAGACATAATAGGTAAAAATGTCAAATCAGTCACTTTTAGCATCTTGGCCAAGGGGGTTCCGCCCACACCACTTTTCACCATCTTCAATTTTCGACCCCAGTACTCCAGCTTAAAATGTTCTTTTCTTTTGCTTTAATGTTTTCCTCAATATCAGGATGCGTGTGTTGTGTAAGTCTTGTATACTGTCTTCCATAAGTTGAGCATAAGAATCAAGGTTTTCTACTTCGTTCCTTAGTATTCTGACTTCTGTTTTCACAATATCGACATCCACCTCTAATTTAATGTGCAAACTTGCAAAGCATTCGGACACAGACTTTGATTCATAAACTTGCTTAATGTATCATACTTTTCGTGTTCCCTGGTGTCCATAGTTATCAGTCTTATCAGTATAATACGCAAATTGACTATTGACTCTGGCTCCGACCACTGACCACTGTTTACACGAGAAATGGATTTCGGTCTGCTCGAATGCACCCTTTTGAATATTTTTAAATAGTATTTTTACTAGATATATGTCCTTATATAGATAAAGTCTCTGGGTGATCTATTGTTTCTATTTTAAGGCGTTCTCATACTTCACGAAGACTCATAAACTAGTTTTTAATTAAAAAAGCGGAGAGTAGAAAACACCACTTCATGCAATCTCCATGCTACATTAAGTTTCCAATATCTCACATAAATTAAAGTAACACTTTCAGTTATAAATTTGGTGCGTCCAAAACGCGTTTATGCTTTTACCGTCACCTTGTACACTAAAATGTAGATATTTGAAAACCAAGGACGTTTTTATACTAAATTACTTTATCATTAAAAGTAACTATATGACCAAAAGTAGAGCACACAAAGAGACTTGCTAAATCCACCTCAGGAAAACTTAGTCTGCTGCAGTTGTAACATTACAAGTCGAGTCATCAAACAGACTAAAAGTAATAAAAAACAATCGGAATCGCTATCAAATTCAAATTAGAAATAGACAAGGTCCGTTGACAATCGTTTGTTAGCGACCTTTATAAACACTTGATTATGATTATCTTACCTCACATAGATAAATTTACAACAAGTACAGATTAAAATGATTTCATCACATGACATCCAACGTCCTTGACATTCCAAAGGCATATCCAGTTGTATGTGTCAAAGAAAGGAATGACAAAACAAGTAATATTGTCAAAATGGCAAATGTGGACATGTAGGATCAAAGTTAAAATAATTCCGATGACATGATAAACCCAGACATATTGACAACAGACCAATCCATTGAGGCGACCAAAATCTCCACAAGTGATAATGTCAGTGCTTGTTCGTCATTAGCTTGATTGGGTAGTTTTTGAATATTGTAAATTGAGATATTTAAACGTCATGATTTTGAAAGGATAGTGATTTGATGCCAAGGAATGAAAAGTTGACAATAAGAAAACAATACTCCTCGCAAAATATACTGTAGACTTTTTGGATAAATTATTGGATATCATTCTCGATACTTGTACTTTCCTTTCCACACATATACTACTGACATTACAAGAGTTTAACGAGAGAGAAGATACCAAGGGTTGAATATCCGATAACAGACAACGCCGTGATCAAAGGGTTAAATAACGAAAATTAAAACAATTCTATAAAAAATTTCACAATTGAGCAACACGAGCCTCGTTATACATCAGGGATCAAGTCACGTGCTCCTTAAGGTTGAGCAGCTGTTGCTCCACTATTGGCACTCGTCGGGTTTCTCACTGTAAGATATTTAGTAATGTCACGATCGAGGAAATGAGGACGGGATTGTGGCTAGGTTTAATAGGTATTGTGGTATATATCCTTGATCATCTATAACACATGTTTACCAATGACATTTTAAGATACAATTAGTTCAGTTTCATATGAAGAAACGTACTGTTTTTTTGGCATTTTCATATTAAGCCCTTTGCCTTTATGGCTTTTTATGGTCTTGTTTTGGCCTTTCAAACTTTTTGTGTCTTTCGTACCTGATTATGATAATTTTAAGAACACGTGTTTTGCACGGGCTGTTATCGTTGCAAGTACTAGTTTGGTACTGATTCAGATGGACTATCACATACCCCGATGGTGGCACCCACACTGTAGCCAATACTTGTTATTAACGATATTCAAATAATACTTTTTTATGTAAATTTCCAGTTCGTAGAACATTGTACGCTCGGAAATCATACCACGCATTTTTATTAATTTTTGAAATCTGACGTCAGATATTGAAATGGTGTTAATTAAATCTCATAAACACTACCACAGTTAACATAGTCATTGTATTAATTTAATAAACCTCCTGATTATATATACTTTATTCAAATAGATTAAAAGTCTTTCCATTGTGTAGTTGCTAAATGGTAAGTTATGTGCTTAACATGCTGAAATGATGATGATCCGTTATGATCATATTTCCGAATTTTTGAAGCTGACTTAAATAGTACAACTTTTGTCGGTTTTTTTCTTAAATTTATTAACAATATTTACAACATAATAAATAGATATGTAAAATTCATTTAACCGATGAAGCCAGATTCGGGACATTGTACGATAATTCATTCCTTTTTCGTGTAAAAGCAATTGGTATAAGGAATTTGGCTGTTATGTTTAGCTCTTTTGCTTTCATGGTTTTTTTTGCTGTTCGACGTTTTATTGTTTGGACCTTTCAAACAATTTTTGCGTCTTTCATACCTAAATGATCATTTTAGGAGCACGTGTTTTGCACGTTGGAATCACAATGAAGTTATGATCACTAATTTGATACCCTGTCAGGTGGACTATCACATACCCCGATGGTGCGATTCACACGGTAGCCTGTGCGTGTTATTAGTGATATTCAATTGATACTTTTTCTGTATTCATAAAACACTTTACGCATGGAATGCATAACCCACATTTTTATTTTAGATATTTGGCGTCAGATATAGATATGGTGTTAATTGCATCTGAAAGGAGATATTGAAACTACCAAAGTAAGCGTGGTCGTGGTGTGAATTTAATAAACCTTTCAAATATATTAACCTAATTTAAATAGTTAAGAAGGTATTTTCATCGTGTAGTGGGAAAATGAGAAGTTATGGGCTTAATATTCGACCAATTTCATTTTACGAAATTTCGAGGTTGACCTAAATATTAGAACTTTACCGTTTCTTTTGTAAAATGTCAAAAATATTACAACATGATAAATAAATATGTAAATTTCATTTAACTGATGAAGCCAGATTTGGGACATTGTACGATCATTCATTCCTTTTCGTGTAAAGTTGTACCTGTAAACAAAAAGGACTGCACATCTATGAGCAAGGCAAACAACAATTATATAAGTACATGCATGTGCATTACAAGGCGTTAATACAAAAAGGAATCTAATTATAAAATACTAGATAGTTGATAAAGCAATTATTAGAAAATAAACACTTACTAAATCATCATGTCAATTGTGGAATGTTTCTATTGCTTCTACGTAAGGATATTATAAGTTATCTACGGATATGTATATGGATATTTTAACACTCTGAAGTATCCAAGTACACCCTGAGGCGAAGCCGAAGGGTATACAGGGTACCGAAGGGTGTTAAAATATCCATATCTGCGGATATGAACGTAGATAACGAATTTATCCCCGGTCTTAGTCCAAATCGGGCGATTGTTAGAGAAATTCGACCACAAAGTGTAACGTGAAACCAACGTTTTTTTCATTATTTAAAAATGTTTTATTGAAATTTAGGAATTTGACATATTTTTAACGGGGTGTAGGATACTACTTTTGGTAGAACCCTAAAGGTAGTCAAATATAAGACGTTTTTAATCCAGTGACAGAGAAACTGGAATGGGTCAAAATTGGCGCTCCATGTTGTGATAGTTACGACATAGACGGTGTGACGTCAACGTGGGTTATTTGCATAGCTAGGTCAGTAGTCCCATTCATTGACAATGTGGCAGCCAAGTGATGCATTTACTAAAATTAGTGCAAATCATCGGCATAATAGGATAAAATCGTTAGTGGATTAAATATTTAATTACAGACATCATGGATAATATACAGAATTCAGTATTTCACAAGGAACAACCATGGAACTAACGAAAACGCACGTGAAGTTCCCCGGTGTAATGAATAGCAACGTCCGGGTATATGGGTTAGCAACAACCGGGGCTATGGGTTTTGTAACGATGTGCGTTAACCAATCAAAATCCTAGAAATATACTAAGCCGGGGATAAATATAAATGTGCAACGATAACAGCCCGACAAATATAGATGACTAAACTGTTGTATTAAGTCTTTCAGAAACCAATTTTCCGAGAATGTAGTACACATTTTCATCTCATGAAAAGAATGGAATTCCTCACTAGCTCACAGAATGCTACTGTTATTTATGATCCTATGAAACTTTTAAGACTAACTGCAATAGCATCTGTAGCTTTTATTGACTCTCTGCCGATATTTTTCATCCTTACATTGTTGCATCAAATGATCCAAAACATTTTTATAATTATATTGCAAACGTAATCAGGAATTCGGGTCTATACTGTTGAACCAAGTTCCGGTCGCACTGATGTTCTCTTTAAAAATTATGTCGTATACCATTACTCTTTTGCAACTTCGAAAAATGCTGACTGCGTTATCCGCTGGAGGAGACGAAACCCTTTCGGTATCTCATCATAATCAGCGCGCGCGAAGATTGAAACTCAATACTATTACCCTAGGACTTATTTTAACAGTTTTATCTACCAGTTTACTTCTAATGTTTGTATTGGATCTACTAAAAATCTATTGATTTGTTGATTTTCGTGAGAAAGCAAAGCGAATTTATTGTGGATTTGGAAACAAAGGAGACTGGTAGGGCGAACGATGTAACAGTATATTTTATATTATTCAGACTCTGGTATGTCAATTCCTATTAGATACATCAATCTGCCATTACCTGACAGATGTTTCTGATGAATGTATGTGTATTTAGACTTTGGTACATATGAGGTTTCGGCAGTTACCCGATGTTAAAATCTCAGAAATCCATTCAGAGCATACAAATCTAGGCAAAACAAAAACGATCAACGCGGTGAACTAGTCTTGAACTTTTCGTTTAAAATAATTTTAAATGTATCACAGAGATCAAATAACATCATTTGTACAACAGGTCGTAAAATGAAAAAAAATGGACAAGTTTTAAGGACAAAGTCCATTAAAATTGACAAAATCGACAAATGGACGTTATTAACGGAACGAATGAAAACAATAATTGTAATATTCCTGACTTGGTACAGACATTGTGTGAGGAAAATGGTATTTTGAACCTGGGCTTATAGCTAGTTCAACCTCCCACTTGTATGACAGTTGTTTATAGTTCCGTTATTTTGACAAAATTGGACAGCAATCAACATGTCACAAGTGATATCAAACTAGCAAGACATAACTTAGGAATAGGTAACCTTAGCTGTATTTGACAAAACTTTTTGGAATGTTGATTCCTCAATGCTCTTAAACCTTATACTTTATCTGGCCTTTTCAAAGTTTATGATTCGAGAGTCTTTTACAAAAGAAATGCGCGTCTGGCGTGCACAATTCTAATCCTGGTATATATGATCAGTTTATTGTTAAAACTTAAAAAATACTAATTCGAATCTTATTACTTGTGTGGCATAAGACAGCAAACTATAATATTCACACACAAATCTATACGTCATAAATATACGGGCCTCTACAGTAGGTCTGAGTCGATACCATATGTCGAGCTTACTCCTCATGGTTAAGTTAAGATGTGAATAAAATAAACAGAGACAAAAAAAAGATCTACAAGAATACAATGGTCCATATCAAGTGCATAACGTTTACATTAATGAATGACAATGTATGGACCGAGAACATTATAATAGTAAACCTCTTCGACGTATAAACAAAACAGTAATAATTAAACACAAAACAGACAGCTACCTTGCAATACGCTACAAATGAAAAAATTGTGTTAATGACTTAATAATTCAGCTACAAGTCAATTTGTTTTCGATTATGTACAAAAATTAAGTTGCCAAGTATCTTATACTCCTTCACTAGATTCCACCATCGGATTTTTTGCACATGCTTTTAATAATTCATAATTGATTGTATCGGACACAATTGAATCTTGCTGATAGTAAGGATGCGTTATTACAAACTTTCTGATGAACTTGGCAGTCGTTGGTTCCGCACCTATATAAATACTAAAACATGTTATATTTTTATTTAACTTAAAATGTTGTATTCAAAGAAAATAAATGATTTAAACAAATCTTGATAGTATGTATTGACACATGATATACAGGTATAAAATCGATGTTGAACCAATATCTCACAAAAAAAGAAAGTAACACTTTCAGTTATAAATTTGGTGCGTCCAAAACGCTTTTATGTGTTTACCATCATGATGTACACTAAAATGTGAATATTTTAAAACCAAGGACGTTTAAATGCGAAATTACCAGAGTAGCGATATGACCAACAAGAGGGCATAAAGAGAGAATGACCAAATCCACCTAAGGTCAACTTAGTTTTAGGGAGTTGGAACTTTACAAGTCCAGTCACACAACAGACAAGTGATTTGTTTTCGTTATAAACTTGATTGGGTACTTTTTGAATATTGTGAAAATCTCCGTTTGAAACATCGTTATAATGATAACAAACGCTGGCATAAAATTGCCACTGAGATATTTACACGGTATGGTTTTGCAAAAGATGGTGAATTGATGCTCCGGAATGAGAAATTGACAATAAGAAAAAATATTCCTCGCAAAAGGTACTGCAGATAGTCTTGGAATTCATTTTGGATACTTTTTTCCTTTCTTTCAACACATACAACACAGATATTACAAGAGATAACACGAGAGAAGAGATACCAAGAGGTAAAAAAAGTGAAAGTCCAATAACAGGCAACATCATGACCAAAAGGATAATAACGAAAGTTAAAGCAATTCTATACAAAAGTACACTTAAGATTGAGGAACACAAGCCCCGCTTAACATCATGGAACAACTCATGTGCTCCGGAAGGTTGAACAGCGCCTGCTCCACAAGTGGCACTCGTCGTATTTTTACTGGAAAAAAATAAACCTGTGACAACTCACATTCGGTAACAGGACTAGACGGGATTATTGCTAGGACAAGTCGTATATATCCTTGATTATCTATGACACTCGTTTACCAATGACATTTCAAGATAAGACAAGTTCAGTTGCATATTAAACTCATCCTGTTTTGGCCTTTTCATGTTTATATTTTCCTTAATGTTTAGTTATTCGATCTCAGGTGTTCGTGGTGATAGTTATTCAATCTATATTTGCTATGTATTCAAGAGAGTAATCAGTACATACATTTATTCTCAAATGAACAATGAAACTAATAAAATGTTGTGAAATGTACTTATCAACGGACGATTTTGGGTAAATATACATTTTTTTAATAGAAATTTATTTAACACAACGTAACTGTTTCTTTTGGTTCGTTTGGGAAATCGATTTTTTTTAATCGTCATTATGGATAATTCTCGATTGACGACAAAATCTGAGTTAGATTTATTTTCCTTTTCTGTCATGTTGGAGGTCAATGTGCACATATTCCCTCATAAATTAACCAAATTCAACTTGTTATACTGACCGATTAACTTTAGAAATTTAATTGATTACTATCACAACGATCTAGTATCCATCTCAGTAGAATTGCTTGTTTTATTTGGTCAGAATTCCACGGAATTATCATTACATAGGCATTCCAAATAAATTGTCAAAAGTTCACAATGGAAAAGCAAAATGGTGTTACTAAACAGTTATCTGCATTGGAATATCAAATATACATCAATTATTTTATTTATGTTTAAACAATTCTGTTGGTTATCTGTTACAAAGGGCTTAACACTTATAGCAGAAAAACATAATTTTTGCCTATTAAGGTGTTAAGCCCGAACAACATAACTTCTTGCAACAAAAATTGATGAAAAAATGTAAAAATACACAACTTTAACATCTTAGTCGCCTCACCTCGCCTGAAATGTTTGAACAAGAATATATGTCCATGTTACACAATGCCCTGCTAATTCATTTATACGTGTTCAGTAAACCCGGAAATCGTGATTAAAACCCTACTTTGAAAATGATTTTAACAGTGTATTTTATAAATAATATGTACTTATTTTCATTTCAGGTCCATTTGACCACAAACTTCCCTAAACAAAGGGACAAACAGACGGACGAACATACAAGAAAACATAATTCCCCTCTATTATCATTGGGTAGAAAACTTAAAACACTGATAGTACATGACACAGCATTTAACACGAATAGTTCTCTTTTTTGCGAACAGCATAGGAAAATTGTCACAATTTACACCAAACACACGCCTAAAAGTTACAGTTTTCTATTGGAAAGCTTACACAGCGGTGATCTGTAGCTGTTTACATCTTTGTCCTTTTGTTCTTTATTCTTCGATAGTTGTCTCATTGGCTTTCATAACACGTACATATCCTTCATTTTATATTATATAGATATTATTCCTTGTCATATCCAATGCGTTTGTTTATATAACAGATGTAAGTAGTATTTCCAAGGTTTCCATTTATTCTGTTGAGAAATTTACCATCTTTGTGGTGAAAAAGGACCCAATCAGGACAGAATAATAATTATGACTACAAATTTGATTTAGATAGAAATACAAATTTACATTGAAACTTTTAAGCCCCTTGTAATGTACTAGGTAGGAACTTTAAAATCTAATTTAAAGCCGTTGATAAAATTAAAGAGAAATTAACAAGAAAAAAAGACATCGTTTATAAGGGAGACGTTGTACATCTAAAATAGAAAAACCGTGTTGACCACCTTTTTTCGTTGTATTTATGAGCTGCTATTCCTATGTCGATGATTACCTTTATATTTGAAATATTTATTGTGTTAAAATTTTAGGTCAAGTAAAATAAAAGTTAACATTTTGATATTTTTGGTGAAAATGAAATTTATCAAGCAACGACAATGAGACAGAACCATTATTTGACAACTAAACAGAGATAGGACCAATTTCATCATTATTTTGTTTACAGGGCAAAATCTAAATGTTGCAAAATTTAACTGGAATTTGAAATCTATAATATTCTTAAAATATTTTTCCATTATTTTATCTTGATAAAAACATAATGCTTTTGGTTGTTATATATGGTAGTTGAAGGCAATGACATTTTAAATGTTAATGTTTTTTAGCAAGAATTAATTAAAAAAACAGCATTCAATTCTATCGAATGTTTAAAGTTACCTGAGGCCCTGTCCGATATAAGTTTTAAGTAACTATTGATTATACGATTTGTGCCTTCATCTGTTTCTTCGCATTTGCTTTTCAAGTATGTTTTCATCAAGGGAATAAGGCCAGGAAATTCCACCTACAAAGACAGTTATATAGTACTCTCAATGTTTTCAAAAGTCCATTGCTCACTAAAAGTGTCATATATATATTTTTCTATTCTGTAATTTTAATATATACTACGAAAGAAGTAATTTGAGTGTTTTGTTCAGTGTTATAGACGTATTTTTGACAAGCAGTTGGTAGGAAAATCCCTTTGATTTATTATTGGTACTTTTGTTCTCGAAATCAAAATAAATGTTGACAATTGTTGTCATGCAAGGGTTGATTTTTTATTAACATTAAGGTAATACATTTTTGTTTAGTTTTTACAGTTAATCAAAAAGCTAAAAAGTTACTCGCATACCTTCGGGTTTAATTGACAAGAACCATTTCTCACATATGTTTCAAATACTATATATATTTTGGGATATGTGAACACTTAATTACAATACTTCCAATAGCCTCACAAAGTATTCACTAAAAACAAGATAACTATGAAAAAGTTGATTATTAGAGTAATTCTTAAATTTTGTGCTTGACCTGTTACTATTCCAATAAGTAGTTTGACGAAAAATGATATTGAGCAAAACTTCCATCAGGATTTACAATAAGAATGACACAAATAATTAAGTTGCCTTTATACAGATATCCATTACAAAATATCAGCAATTGGGCATGTGGGTTTTATAAAAAAAATTTGGCAAATACTGAGAACCGAAATAAAACTTTAAAATTCTATGTATTTGGACTGGCCTTAAGCAGAAACGGTCAAGCCACAAATTGTCAGCCAATGATGTATAAGTACCTAAACACGTGCAGATAAAATGCTTCTTTTTTTTAAGAAAAGTGTTATGTAAAATAATCATTTTATGATGTTATATGGTAGCAATAGATTAGTTAAAGCTTGGTACCGATTGCATATAATCCTGAATACAATTTTGTTTTAAATGGATGCTCCAATTCTCAATTTGATTCACATCATTATTTATTATCTTACGTTTCCATTTATTATTTCATCTATTGTCATCTGACAATATTCATCACCGTTTTTCGATTGCAAATGACCAGGCTGGGTTACTTTAACTTCTGCTTTTGACTTGTCTGTAACATAAACCCAAAAGTATATTATAGACATTGATGTGATTATGTAATTGAATGATTATAATGACCACTTCAATATTTAAAACAGTTCAGACAAATGAAAACACTTCTATCAAGATACATGTATATTATACGGTAACGCAGAAGCAGGAACCGTTTGTTGGTAAGACACATTTGTAAACTAAAATCATTATTTGCAGTTTAAAATGTATTGTTTCTTTAGTTTTCTATGTTGTGATTGCATAATTTAGTTTGTATTTTGGTCTTTTTCTTTTTTGGCGTTGTCAGTTTATTTTCGACTTATGATTTTGAATATTCCTTTGATATCTTTCGCCTCACTTTTATACAGTTATGAACACTTATTCCTGTATTTACTTGAGCAATAAGACGGCTCTGCTCCTAGAGCACCTGAGATCACCCACAGTTTTTTTGGGGGTTTGTTTTGCCATGTGTTTAGGTCTCTATGTTTTTTTTGTGTACTGTTGTTTGTCTTTTGGTCGTTTTTCATTTTTGCCATGGCATTTTCAGTGTCTTTTCGACTTATGAGTTTAAATATCCATTTGGTAACTTTTGCTCCTAATATATAAGTGTACTTATATTTTGTCATTTCGCAAAGTAATGTTTTTCTCAGACTGCTCATGCGGTCTCAACTAATCCGATGGATATGCACTGATTGATATACTAGTCTGGAAAAACATGGTTAAATTACTTGTTAAATTTGACCTTGAACTAGCTTTCAGTTACTGCTAGTATTCTTAGATTGTTACTTTGTGTTTTTGTAATGATTTGTGCCGATAATTTACTGGTTTCAATTTTACTATTGTATTTATCTGGAAAAAAATATACCGGTAAAAATGTTTCTCCGGAAATAAAACTTTTCCTCCAATACAGCATCGCGTTTGCTAGCTGCACTCATATTTTCATCAACCTGAAAGCATTCATTTTGCGATTGTTTATTTATTAGTTTACAGATCGAGAATAGTAACAAACAAAAGCAACTTAAATGAACCAGTAAGTCAGCTTACATTTGAAAAAATATTTAAAAAAATAAAAGATTAATATCAATCCAACAGGGATATACTTTATTATCCATTTGTGCATTTTCTTGGTTTCATGTTAATACCATTTTAACTGGACTTTACAATTTATAAGATATATCATCGAAACATTTTCCAAGAACTCGATCTGCATAATATGTTCGCTATTTATGAAATATATTAAATTAATTTGATTTTGTGCATAGCTTTTCTAGCTTCAAAATTACAGTAGTTTCCCTGTGTATCCAAAGGTACTAGTAGAATGAACTGTTTAGATTGGAGGTAAACATTATCATTACTCAGTTTCTAATATTGGGAAGGTTTTTTGCATACAAAAGTTTGGATGAGATTTGTAATCTATTGATAGCTACCGTCACCTTGAACATTAACCTAGAAAACTCAAACATATATAACCGATGTTCCCGTCACTGTAATTAAAAAAATTACTTTATGCGTTTGGAACATTAAAATGTATGAAAAGTATGTTATCTATCATGTCAGAACCGAAGCACTGACTTCCGAAGTGATGATACGATCGGAATTAGCAGTCTATCAGCAGCGGTATTAACCCATCGGTAGAAAATGAAAATGACACTTTAAAAGGTTAATCTTTCTAAAAGGTATGAGTGCTTCGCAGCATCATAAATTTACGTGGATTTTAAGGGAGGAAAAGTTTGGTTTTTAATTTAATGTCATAAGTATTTATTAGGTTAATTGTTTCTACTTTCGAATTATTTCATTTGGGTCAGAAAACAGACTCGTGAAGAAAAAAGAGCACCATCTGTTCTCAAGGTCACGAATTAGTGACTGTGAAAGGAAAACATAACATAAGATAGTTTAAAAGAACAAAGAATTTGTATCTGACCAAAACGATTATATTGGGATCTCTTTGATTGGACTGAAACTATACTGAAGGTTCTGACATATTTTTACTCTCTACAATGAATTAAATTGTTTAATGTAGAAGTCCACTGATATCCTCGATTTTATTGTCACATAAATAGTAACTGCACATAGCGAAAGTTAAACATAAATTTGAAAATGCTTTAACTGTAAGTTTACCAAGGGTTTCACATACCATGTTGACGTTATATGTTGACGTTTTGTATTACTGTATTGTTTAAAGCCAATGTAACGTTCTAGACCCATACTTTCTTAATCGATGTTTAGTAAAAATAAGATGTATGATTCATAAATGTATAAACATAGACACCAGAATGTTTTCTACATGTCTTTTTACTTGTAGTCACTCTGACCTTTACTATTTCCTGGTGACAAAGTTAAAACTTGACCTAAATAGCTTGATAGTTGTTAATAAATTTATCAGAAACAATGAAAACCCAATTTTAAAGGTACATTGTCAAGTCAATCATTACTTTTGAAAAGGTCTGATTAACGGCTTTCAATATGATAGTAAAACAAAAAAATATACGGAATCATCACGCAACACAACAAACCTGAATAAAAATACCAAGATAATCCTACACAATACATCAAAACCTTTATAAACGATTTTTTATTACCTTTTCAGTTGTATTTTAAGGAATAGTACAGCTTCTGATAATAAACAGTCAGAAACCGTTTGGATCACGTTTTCTTTGATTTGTACAATATCAAATTTTATCCATTTATATTCTAATAATACAAGTCTACATGTAGTAATGTATTTTTACCTTTGATATTGGAATGATGAAATTTAGCCTGTAAGCTACGGCAATTCTTGTCACTAAAAACGAACACAACATAAGCAGCATTTTCAAAATCGCTTAGTTGAACCTGTAAATAAATGCTTAACTTTAGTTTGAACAATATTGAATTATTTGAAACACTAAGGGGTTTCTTTCAAAGGAATAGAAGACATTAGCCGTATCATGCACAACTTTTCGAAATGTTTAGGGGGCCTCGGTGGCCGAGTGGTCTACTTGATCGAACTAATGTATCATTAGCTTGTCAACACTGAGGTTGTGAGTTTGAATCCCGCAAGTGGCAGGTGCGCTCGACTCCAATTTTAATTGACTAGAATTGTTAGTTTTCCTACCGAAGGTCGGTGGTTCATTACGGGCACTCCGACTTCCTCTGCCAATAAAACTGACCACCACAACATAGCACAATAGTAATGAAAGAGACGTTAAACGGTAATCAATCAATCTTGGTATCTGTCATGACTTTTTATATCAATTTATGTCAATATTACCATTTTTCATTACATCTGTTGTTTATGTAGATGATTACGATGATGGGGTAGGATAATATTGAAGTATTGTAAGAGGATGAGGGGGTACATGTTCAGTTGATACAAGCTAGAATTAAATAGTGTATGCTTAGCAATATCAAAACTAGAATTACACACCTATGCTTTTATATGATTAAAAAATTAAAAATGCATACATAGATAAATAAAAATAACTAATATGGCTGTTTTTCATTCATTGTGTCTTTATTTTGGAAGAACATTTAGTCACTTATTTATCGTTTTAACAAGACTCAAAATATTTCTTTAATTTTATCTGCATCGAAATTCTTACTGTATTCCAGACTTTAGACAAGATCGTATCTTTTGTATTGTTTATAGATCATATCTACTACAAATGACAGCCACTAATCTTAGAATTGCGGATACTGTGGTTTTACATCAGCATACTACAAATGTAAGTACTTCCAGCTGCTTGTCTTCAGCAACTGCGAGAATTCCATAAGACTTTAGTGCTAATAAGTGACTATCGTACTTCTATTGTGTTTTTGTCATCTTTTATAGAGTGAAAAATTGAAACAAAGGGGATTAAGATCTAAATATCTGACCTTAACACTTTAACAGCAATTTATATTCATGAACCTGTCTCAAGTCAAAATATAGTCAGAAATTGTCTTTTGCAATATTTTGTTTTTGTCATTAAGGAATCAAGACAGATCTTGTCTTAAGACCGTATGATGACCTCTAGGCCTCTTTCAGTTTTATGTGTCGCTGCTTTGTTGTCTTATTGATGTATACCAAAATCTAGATTTATTCATTAAAAATATAAGAAAAAAAAACACTTTACTTCCATTGGTCTAAATTCTACTCTCCATCCAGTATTAGTATTAGAGATAGGTAGTTTCAATCGGAGTGTTTGCCAGTTGGTTGAATTGATGTTCTGTAAAAAAGAAAATGCATCTATTTACCAAAATTTATAGATCATGTAAACAAACTCAGATGTGGTGATGAATTTAACCACAGATATCTGTATTGTATACTGACAAATTTTGAAATTACGAATATTAACAGGGACAACGCTTAATTGTGAAGACGATTTGGAATGAAGTATATTAAAACAAAATCCCAAAGGGAAAACATTAAAATACATTTTGCTTACCTAAATATTTAAACTTACTTCAAGATGTTGTATGTCCAAATCTTCATTCTGATCTAGAGTTTCACTACATAGAAACAATGGATCGCGAATAAAAAGATATGCAATGTGTTTGGACAGTGCTTCGTCCAATCCTAAAGAAATACAAGATTAGAATTTATTATTTAGCACAAACATTTGATATTATATGTCTCTTTACGGAAACATCTACAAAACCGAAAGTTGACTTATACCTGTATATATAGACCCAGGCCATTAGATGCTTCATTTATTGTACACATTTAGTTGTAGTTATCGTTTTGTAATTTGTTAATGTTAAATGTGACTACGTCTATTCGATTAACTATTTATCTTAATTGTTTATTCATTTTTGTAGGTTCATTATTGTTATTTTGTGAAAAAGCTGTTGCAAAATACTGCTAAACATTGCAAAATACCGTGTTTGGGATCATTGTCCATCAGGGATAAATAATAATAAGCATAATAAAACACAAGCCATACATGAATTCATAAATCAATTACGTATTAACAAAATCATTAGAATCAAAGGATATCAGAAAGACGAATAAACTCACTTTACCCTCCATAGAAAATCTCCAAAAAATTTTAATTTAAATTTATCTGTTACTTGTGTTTTTTGTTGTTGCTGTCCTATCAATATCGTGAATACAATAGCAAGATTTCTATTATTTTGATCAATAAGTATAGCAATGACACAACTGTAGTTTTACAGGTACCTAATTCACCTAATCAAATATTTGTATCCCCAACGGAACAAGGAGGGCTTATATAAATAAAACTACCGTTACTTTGTCAAGAACCACACTGATTCCCACAACAAATACACAGGAAATGATATCATTAAAAGACAAGACTTCTTGTCCGACAGCATATTTTTTTAGTTTGGTGGATTGAGATAACAGCAGAAAGTCGATATTCCAATACGAACTAATTGTGCATCACAACTGTGGTGACTTGTTTTTGTACTCACATGAAGCAGATTATATACAGAACCTTCTCAAAGACAAAAAGAAAAGCATCTTGCAAAGTTCTTTAATTTCACTTTCAGATATATTGATGATGTTCTTTCACTCAGTAACCCACATTTCAAAGAGTACTTACATATATTATACGGAACTTGAGATAAGCGATATTACCAAGAGTAGGTGATCTTCTTACTTAATCTTTTCCTCGGTTTTGACACAAATGGACGACTTCAAACTAGAATCTATACTAAATGTGATGGTTTCAACTTTCCAATGTTAAACTTCCCATTTCTCAGCAGTAACATAACACATTGCTTTATCGTATGGCGTTAAAACATTACGCTCGTGCATGTTCACACTATTCGGACTTCATCAACAGGGATGTCCATCTTACCCAAAAACTACTGTTCCAACAGTTATGAAAAATGAGATTTAGATCGACACTACATAAGTTTTATGGTCACCATCACGAGCTGGTTGATCGATACGATGTGTCGGTGTCTCAACTCACTAGCAACATGTTTTCGCGGTCTTAAACGTTGAGATACCAGTAAAGTCTTTTGATCTGTGAGTTTACCAATTAGTGTCCTGTTCCGAATAATGACATTTTGACTAAGTGTGTATTCGCATGGTTGGTGATACATGCATAGCAAGAAACGCTTACCCTGTCGACGCATCCTGTCTCGATCCTTTTGGAGTTCATGTGATTTAGTTTAAGTTTGCTACCTTGATTTGTTTCTTCCAAATGATGCTTTAAATTTAAACAACGGTAAACTGTCGCTGCTATTTATTTTGTGTTGTCTTATTCGTTGAATTTTTAATCCGTCGAAATAATCATAAAAATAGAAAGATAAAATAGTACTAACTGTTCAATATCGTACGGAATGTGAGATTAATATGACTTAAATTATGAGATACTGTATCGTTTTTTAAACCTAACGCAATATGGGTTTACCAGGCGATGCTACATGTATATAAATGGATGTTTGCGACCAAGTTTTACATTTATAGTCATTGAATAAAGTCGAATGATGGGTCAAATAAAGGGAGTAAAAGTCAAGATACATGAGCTGTGTCACCTTTTGGCATATCAAAAAAGTAAAATCATAAAAATACTGAACTCAGAGGAAAATTCAAAAAGGAAAATCCCCAATCAAATGGCAAAATCAAAAAAACAAACACATCAAACGAATGGAAAACAACTGTCATATTCCTGACTTGGTACAGGCATTTTCTTATGTAGAAAATGGTGGATTGAACCTGGTTTTATAGCTAGGTAAACCTCTCACTTGTATGACAGTCGCATCAAATTCCATTATATTGACAACGTTGCGTGAACAAAACAAAGAGACACAATAGGTAAAAATGTAAAAAATAGGGGTACAACAGTTAACATTGTGTTATCATCTTAATCACTATAAAAACAAACAAATGTAACGAAGAAGCAGTTTTTTAAAGCCATGCAACATGTTTTAAATTCAGAATAGCAGGTAGACGGTACCAAACCAGATGTGATCAAACGAATAAACCAATTATAGATGCATCATGGGTACACAAGCCAAATTGCGACCTTTATGGATAAGTAGTCTAGAATATTTAAGGACTGCTGGCAATTTCTGTCCAATCATGGAAAAGCAAAAAGTGCCCTAGTTCTGTCTAGTTTTAACCTTCAACCTTGACCAAATGACTTTGAACTAAATTGAGGTATTTTTCAAACCAAATTATTTGCTAAATATTTGTCAAGATGCGATTAAAGGTTCAAAAGATATAGTGAAATTTTCCCAATATTTTTCTATCTATAGGAACTGTGACCTTGACCGTTCACATACTGACCAATTATAGTTTTAAACTTTACAAGGGGCATTTTCAAGTCACGTTTGGTGATGATTGGAGATATGATTCAAAGGATATTATCCTGAAACCAAAATATTGCCTTAATACAGTGTATCAACAGCTGCTTATCATGACTTTTGATCTAGTGAACACAAATCAAAACAAGTCTTCTTCAGCCCACAGGAAAGTATCAGATCAGGTTTAATTTAGTAAGAAATTCTTTTATGGCTTAACAAATTTTGTTCAAAAACGAATTTTGACTTCCGTACGGCCAGACGAAATTAGTCATACAATTAGCTGAGTTCGATTTTGTCGCAACTAGGCGAAATTACTATAGAAGACTCGTAATTAAAATTAAAACACAGGTGCACAAACAAAGAAAGAAAGACACAAGAACAGCTGACACCCACAACTATAACTTTGGGAAGTAAATTTTCCCGTATAAAATAGAAAAGACCAATAAATGCTTTCAGAGTCAGTCAAAATTGTCCACCAGTTTTTTTTTCAGTTCAATGATGATACCTTACAGGTGATATATTAATAAACTATTCTATTTCTAAATATACTAGTATCTTAAATAAATACATGTGAATTTTAAACAACCAAAATTCACTTAATAATATCGACAAGCTATACAGGGTATGTAAATATACTTTTCAAATATAAAATACCAATATTCGTTTTTGATAAATGTTTTAAATTTTTCTACATCCTTAGCATTTTATCTTGTTCAGACAAACATTTCGGGGTATCCATATATATATATTGGTAAAAAATGTTACCTTCATTTTTCAGTTCTTCATACGAATCTTTATCATATACAATGTCTGTGTCATTGTATTGATAATATTCTGGAGAAATGTAGGTTGCTACAGAACCCCAACGTGACTTTTGTATTCTAAATCTATCTTTCTTTAAAGGCTGAAAAACACAAACACCACCATCTTAGTGATAACTATATGCAAGTCAGAGAACAAGATCAAGCAAATGCTGTTCTATATTATTATTAATTGATAACATTACATTGATAACGTATCCAAGATTATATAATAAAAAAATTAGATATTCGAAACCAAATACGATAGATGTGAATTTATCAAATGTTTAAGAGCAATATATGTTTAAAATTATCCAAAAGGACAGCAAAACTTGTCCATAGGGAGTATAACGTTAGTATTGAATGCATGTTTTGACCAAAGAAAGTTTTCTTTGCGCATGTGTATAGACACCATTACATCTTTTGTTACGCCTTTTTGGTAAGTTTGAGAAAATTGTTTTAGGCAAACGGGATATATAGACAATGTTGTTTTATAAAATCAAATAAACGTTTGAGACCCAAACCATTTAAAGATTACAATATAAGAAACGCAACGCCTTAGTTTACAGAATATGAAATTTTGAATATCATAACTGCTTATATCGTGTGCTGCATTAACCTTAAATTTGAGGAAAGAAATTGGGCTCTGTGAACCCACTCTATTATTTGGCAATTTTAACACATATATTAAACTCTTTACATGCATAGTTTTTTTTGATAAGACATTTTTTGAATAAATTTCACAGTGGATATCATTATTTCATTATCAAACAGATTTTAAATTGCGTATCTGTTTTAAAGTATTCAATAAGACTGTATGATTGTGAGTATTATCATCACTACTCAGGATCCCGGAATAAACGTTTTTACGTAGACCTCAGACTAAAAGTTCGGTAAGCGCAATCCATAAAACATTTGAGCATTAAAACAAAATAAACATAAGCAGTACAACCAAAACCATATATTATAAGGTCCATTTTGCGTGAGAGTGTTGCAACCTTTGTAAAATTAAATAATTTATAATCTGAAAATTTTAGGTAAATGCATCATTTAAACCATGCTATACCTTCTGCGCGGATTTAAATTCGTCAACAGACTATCTACCAGTAGCGATACCATCACAGTGGTAGTTGTAATTCCTATCAATACGATACGGATTTAAACCGCTACTGTTTCTGAAAATAATCATTATCAGGTACGATATTTCAAACGTATCACACATTTGAAACCAAATGAATTTGTGGTTAAAAATTATGAGTAAAAGGTGTTTATGTTTACTTTATTCTAATGTAATTTTCTATATGTTACACTGTGTACAGTCTTTATATCTCTTAACTTAAATGTGTTCATAAACCATTGCATTATACTCTGTCCACTACAATTATTCAAATGCATACCTTCTGACCCTTTTCCTCATCTGTTCTGTCATCAAAACTTTGTGATAGGACTGGCCATCGAGTATCAATATCAGACAGATAACCTTTATATACAGGAGATGCTGCACTTAAAGCTAGCTGAAAGTACAATTATCCGTGCAATAACGTGGACGTGCAATTTTTCCACCAGGTTTCGGGATTTATATGTAGGCGATAATTGACAATTTCAAAGACGACACATGCTTGTGTATCTTATTAAAACGGACCATAGTTTGTTTGATTGTTTTATGATCAGCGGGATGAATGAATTTCAACGGTTTTCAGAATGTCAAGGTTCTATTCCTGTTATTTTAAATCGGTATACATATATATTTATCATGTTTATGATGTTTTGGGGAGAACTTAAAATCTTTCATGGACTTTGTTTCTACTAATCTGTATATTAATAACACCTGAGATCACCCCCAGTTTTTGGTGCGGTTTGTGTTGCTTAGTCTTTGGTTTTCTGTGTTGTGTCATCTGTACTATTATTTGTCTGTTTGTCTTTTTATTTTTGGCCATGGCGTTGTCAGTTTGTTTTCGATCTATGAGTTTGACTGTCCCTCTGGTATCTTTCGTCCCTCTTTTTAATAAATTAGAATCCTGCTAGACGTTAAGCAGTCGCGAATGAATAAATCAATCTTTATATTAATCAATAAATGATTCATGGGATAGTAGCTATGCGTAATCCTTCTCTCCCTTACTTTGAGAAATGACAAATTGACCACCTAGTAAGAGAAAATGACTTCTTAGTTTTTAAAAAATGTTTGTACTGTTATTGAACTGCGATGGCATTACTCCAGTCATTAATCTTGGTATGCTTATTTAAATATTTAAAGCTCGTCATGACATGGAAGGTGAGGATGTCTAGGTGACTGTAAGAAAAATGTAGTGTAGTACTGTCCCGTTGTTCATACTTTTAATCACTCCCAACAGGAGAGCAACATCGGCAGATGGAAAAAGAAGTAAAAGTTGGATATTTGATATCAACACAAAGCTACACCCACATTCTCTTATGTTTTTATATAAAAAGATAAAGCAAGAAAAATATTCCACCAAAATCTTAAAGAACGACATATGACATTATTTTGTGTAGAAAATAAACAGGTGTTTTGTATCTAATCCACAATTTTTAGGGAAAGATGGAACTAAAATATTGTTTTACACTCGTTACAGTGATTATGCCAGTTTTTATTGACTTATCCTTTTTCATATTCACTTTGGAGCTTGGTATTTTGTTATACGTTTTATGCTGCTAGCTATAAGTTCCAGTTTGATGTTACTAAAAATGGAGGTTCCGCAGAGAAATCTCAATGACACTAGTGTCATGTTCTGGTTTTGTTTTGTCAGGCGTCCTTGTAGATTTACTAAACAATTTCATAATGTATAGCAAGCATGTTGCGAAATTTGCATTCTTTCATACTTGTCCATCTAGTTAAAGAAATAAGTAAGGCGATAAGGCAGAAAATGTCATGAAATAAAATTGTAAAGTTATATAAAGTGCATGTATGTACCAAGTAAAAATGTATTTGAATGTAAACGAGCCTTACGCGCAAAATCTCAAGTTAAGCTTGACGAGATGCAGAATATAAAGCTTACTTTGTTCAACGAATAATTACCTTGAAATGAGAAAAAACAAAACACGAAAAACCATGAGATAGGTGATTCGATAGCAATACTCCAAACAGCGAGTAAAATATTGTGGATTCATAATATGTTCCATGTAAACGCGATCAATTACTTGTAATATTTGATCCGTAAAGAAAAACTAAACGCACGACAAAAAGAGTGCGAGCAATTGTTTCATTTCCAAAAGATGGAGGTAAATATTGCAGAATGTCCTCTAGTTGTTCATTCCCTTTCAAAACTAGTGACTTTCATTGCCCAGACAATGTTTTCATCTAACGGTTTGATCGTCATCACTGAAAGTTAAGTATATGCAGTTGTATGCATATGTTGTGAGCAAATCAACACCAGAGATACATATATTCGTCAAGGCAATCATTCAGCTATATCTTGTGTGTATTGTTAATGAAAAAAAACAACTAACACTGCACTACAACCATTTCATAAGACCATTTTCAGCGTTTAAGACAGTTGTTAAGCCTTTCTTTCAAGAATTACTTTAAAGCATTGAAAACTATTTGACAACGAGCAACGAGCTTTTTTATCAGTGTAAACAAAGCCCTCATGGCATGAACGTGTACAAGAGTACACCAATAGCGGATTGGGACAGGTAAGTACATTTAACATATCAACTGTTTGTCCGTTTAACTGTCTTCTACTTATGTCGATAAAGATTTCAGTTTTATTATTTCTTGAGGGCATTTCGTGAACTCACATTTCATAAATACTTCTCAGCCAAATCTTGCTCCATGTAATTGTGAAGCATTTTTTTTTCGTCATCCCTTAGATTTCTGTGTCGATATTTCATGTCTTTGACTTTTGTGGTGTCTATTAAGGCGACGGTAGTTTATATAAGTTCAAATCTCGTAAATCGATTGCAAAGAGACAAAACAAGGTCACAAACAAACACTGGGGAATCGCATAAACTACGAAAGGAGCGAGACCGGGTGGATCAACAGGATGTTTTTTTTCTTCTTTTTTTACATCTTTCTTAGGATTGATTTTCAATAACCTTTTTGGTATCTTCTTATCTGTATTGACACTATATTTGATAAAGGTTTATTTAACTAGGACAATAATAACCATAAAACATACCATAATAGGACAAATGTTTACAAGTTGATCGTATAGGTATATTGCTTCATCCAAGGTATCCATCTGAAACGTCGTTTGCAAACCACAACACCCGGCACCAAAAACAAGACCTTCCATATAAATACTGTTATCATAACATTTTTCTTTTTTGCATTTAGTCTTGGTGCCCGCAGGAAAAGCCAATTTGGTCTTCATATCCTGGTATACTGTATTGATATAAGTAAATTGTAATACATACAGCTCACTTTGATGCAAAGGTTTTTTGAAGTAGTTGTGAAATATATTTCTACTAGATACAGTGTATGACCATAAGTATTTGTCATTTTTTCTCTATAGCTTTCAAATAAAACTACGGTTTTTCAAAGAGGTGTCATTTATGTTTGGATTTTCACCAACTTGGTACCAATAGAAGGAGAAATGTCGCATGTTAGTTTTTTTCTCATTTGGTTGTATTTTTGTTGTGGGGCGTTTTATTTTCTGATAATATAAACACTAGTATTATTTTTTGTTCAGAAATTTACTTCATATTTCAACTAATTTCAACTGTAAAACAAATATACATGTTCATATCATGAGAAGAAGAAAACAACCACAGACAAAACTATGACCAAAAACACAAATATACCTTAGATATTTCTATGTCTTTTAACATCTGGTGTGTAAAAATTCAACCATAAATATCTTTTTGAAAACATGTATTTTATATGAAATATATAGTAAAAGATTGAAGATGACGAATATTTATCAAATCTTATTGTGCCTACAAATAGTAAACAATCGTACAATACTCGACTTTTATCATCAGATAATTTTATTGTCCCTAAATCAAATACAGAATTATACAAATCAAGTTTTTCTTTTAGTGGTCCAAAAGTGTGGAATTCACTATCCAGTGAAATTAAACAATCAAAAATTGTATCTGCATTCAAATACTCTTACAAGTCAATATATTTTAACAGTGTGAAATTTATAAGTTAAACCACAATGTATACTATAGGTTTACTATTTTTGTATATATACATCTATTGTTTATATGTGTGTAATAGTAGATTGATTATGTTTTATTCATGTAGTTGATATTGTATGTAGAGAGCCTTAATGAAAATTGGTTTAATCCAATGAGTTACTCTCTTTAAATAAAAGATATTATATTATTATTATTATTATTATTATTATTATTATTATTATTATTAATACTTTTGCATGTACTGAAACAAATTTATTTGATTATTGTTTTCAAAATTTGCGTCTTCAACTGATAGACACTCATCAACGATACTAGACAAAGTATATGTGATAATTACTTAATTTGAAAAAGTAAGTTAACTATTTTATGCAAGTCCACTTACTATATATATAAACTATTTTCATGGACTTAGCTTTGTTAGTCTTCAATCAATTTATAAATTCAGGTACCATGTGGAAGAAACACCTATCTGAATTTTGAAATCTTTTGACTGCATTTGAACGCTTCTAAAAATCCTGCAGACCACTTGAACATAATTTTTTCTCGGTTGATTAATTTTCGAAATTAACTTTTGATGAAGGTCATACTTGTACATGTCCGAACAATATGTTGCTGTGTCGGACGTTAAACGCCCCAACTACAACGTCTAGAACGTCTAGAAGTGTTTAGCTTTTGAAATAAAACAATCGTAAGAATATATGTCACTAGTTACAAGTAAGCTATTGACAAAAAAATAACCAACAAACGTCTTGTTTATGTTGCCGTTTTAGAATTATGACACACCAACACCATTCTGGGCGAAATCACAAAAAAGAAACATTCTCTCAGGAATATTTTAGTCACCGTGACATAATACTCTTCATTTGGAAAGATAAATACCAACAACAACACGATTGTATTTTTTGTTTAAATACCACAAACTGAATTTCAACACCCTAATACCTGCTATCGGTTCTGTAGAGGCAATTGGCAACACAGAAATAGCTGTACACGATTGCAAAATTGTATTGTATTGCAGTCAATTTTGCAATTGGAACAGCAGACAAAAATTTGCTCTAAACGATAGTAAACACAATTGTTTTATTGGCAATCGGGAACAAGTTATCTTTTGTAATTTGCCAGTAATAGGATGCGATGGTCAATCTTTTTTTTTTATCATTAGATTTAAAAATGCATACCTGGAATTAGTATTTCAATTTGTCCACCTTTTCTTTCTTTTATGTTCTGATGTATACTCCTGTGATAAAATGTAGTAAAGACTGAGCATCAAGTCAGAAACATTTTATTCATAAGGATACTTTGCAATCGGTTTTTAAAAAACATGATTTGAATCAAACAATATGCAGACTATTTAGATTTGTAGTTTAAAATAGTGTTTTCATCCTTCCTGTCATGATCTTTCTTAATTCATTATGACGTTTGTCTTCTAAGATGACTAATGTACTGACTATTTTTGATGTTTCGTTTGAATAGATGTATGTCCTTTGGAACATACTCTTTCTTGGTTCATTATCATAGTTAAATAACTTTACACGAAGAACTCAAAATTCTTACTTACGTTGTTCTTTGGCGGCCTTTGTACATAACGTCATCGGGGAAAACCATGACCGTGATGTACCATTTGCGGATTAAGTTTTGTCGGCGGAACAGCAAAATAACCAACACCTAATCTACAATTTATAGGTTTAATGCTCTTTTACTCGGATAATACAAATGGCCTTCCAACTGAGTTGCTCTGAGGGCCCCTGATAAGTCTTATGTACACGAAACACGCGTCTGTTGTAATAAATAATAAGGCTGACATTTTTCATATGTTTCTTACAACAACTGGGTCGCAGCCAGTGCTGGTATAACAAGTTCAGTAGTCAGAACTCATGTAATACAAATATCATTGAAACACTATTTTTTTGTGATTTTATTGATTATAAAAAGTTGATTTATTCGAAATACTTAGGGTTGTTTTAACCTCAAGCATAAATGGCATTAACCGTATTTGTCATTACTCTTTTGATTTTCAATGCTCTTCAATTTGGTATTTGATCTGACATGGATGGATGAGAATTATGTAGGCGAAAAGCACATTTAAAGTACTAAAATTTAAGCCTGGTATATTTGGTGACTTTTTATTTTGGATGTGACGCAGTTATATTTTTGTCCACTTATAATTTTTGATTGACCTCGCAGTATCTTTGATTATATCAATAAGTCTATTACGAAATAAGTAAATATTTCGAATATTCGTCATCTTGTTTGCTTTATAAAAGGCAAACAACAGAACAACAAAATACTAATTGAACGTAAATGCCGCTGGAGGATCATACCACATCTTCTTAGTTTTAAACGAAATAATTTCTTCTACGTTATTAAATAATATAAAGTGTTTGAGCAATTTATGATATTTGTATCTTTATTGTTAATTGTAGCAATGATACGCCAGTTGCGATCTGAGACGTTTAGCAAAAAGATGCCTTCATATTGATTAATTTAGAAATGTACAAACAGTAAGAAGGATAATGATGACTTTATCCTAAGATTCAATTGACAGAAACAAAGGAGATGCGGTATGATTGTCAATGAGAAACAGATAAAATAAAAAATTAATTGAAATTTGTATCTAACCAATATATATTACCTTGGGTACGATGGCAGAGTAAATGGTATTTCATCCTGCTCTAATACAGACGTTAGCTCTTTCCGCCTAAAAATATTGTTGGAAATGTGAGTAAACATTAATACTAATAGAAAAACAAAGGTTATGGGGTATCCACCCATGACACAAAATCGGTACATGCACAGCAACAAAACACACAAAAAGCAAAGGAACAGCGCTTTTATTGTTGTTTTTCATCTCAAAGTCCCTGTGAGGCCTTCAACACGGAGCAAAAAACTCTCACCCCACAGCAAGTTTAAGACGGCCCCTATCACCGGCTTGAGCGGAATTCTTTGCAAAAATAAATTTGGATAGACTTTGTAAGATGTAACACCACTTAATGGGCCCTGTCAAAAAAGAACAGACTGGAAAGTAGTACATACATATCTAAAACAAAATAGTTCCTACGCATAAGCATGAATATAAGATTACTTTTAAATGCATGTATCACATGATAGAGATACATCGAGAATAGCGTACCATCAGTTCAGTTCTTTTCATTTAAGGCCTTTTCGGTCATAGCCACTTAACGTTTCCGAGTATTTTAAAATACGTTTCTGGCTATCAAATATTTTGCTTTAGGCGTTCCTGTTGAAGGTAAATACAGAAAAGCGCTTCGGACACACGAAATGTACAAAGTGTTATTTTCCTTTACGCTTGTTATATATCATCATGATCATAGGGTTTCTTTTTCTTTCTTAAAGGAGAGTGTGCTTATAGCTTCAATTAAAGATATTGAGCTTGTAGGAACGGTATGGTATTCTAAAATATATCGTAATACATTTCTACGTTGTTATGTTCATACAAACATTACAATAAACTTTATTTTTTGCATAAAAAAATTAAAAGATACCAACATTAATTTTGTGATCAGTTGAAAAAAATATTAAGCTATCAAATCATTGGACGGGTAAACGGATGGTGACTTTATAACCTGTTCTATTAGTTCTTCGCCTTATGGACAAGTCGCACTTTATTTTTATGCACGAACAACAATCCAAAACAGAATAGAAAATTAGAATACACTGGCTAAACTTCTGACTATTAAATAAGAACTGTTCTTTTTCTAATTTTCCATTTTCTAAAAATAATAGTTGCATACTGAAATGGTCCGTCTTCGTTAAATTCGGTCAATACCAGCATTCTCGGACATCGAAACACTTGTGCGGACATACAAATACCATTAAACGTTACCTTTCTTTCATACTCGACTCAACTTTTGAAATGGAAGTCAATAGATCTGAATAAGGTCTTTCAGGGATACTTTCTACCATATATCCTCCAAACTCGGGTGTCCATAACGGAGCAGGATTCCTTAAAAATTCAATTGTCTTGCAAAGAATAAGCATATCTTTTATGGTGATATTCTTTACAAAGTACACAAATGTCGTCATTCAACTCAAAAGCTAACCAAACCTTTAAACAGACTTATTCAGAAGGGATATAGTTACGATACTGTTGTCAGGTCATTAAAGATATGGCATTTTTTGGAATAAATATTGATTCACTCATAGGGTCTTTGCATCGGAAATAAACACATTTATTCTAAAACCAGTTGTTGGCATGATACGGGTTATGTTCTTCTCGTATATTTTATGATGGTATAATACTAAACCACTAACGGGAGGGATTGAGCTTGATTTTCATATGATGAAGACATAATCTTTCAATCAGTTTAATTAAGGTCTGGAGCTGGCATGTGAGTAACTGCTCGTAGTCATTTGTTAATTTATGTTATCATTGTCATTTTGCTTTGTTTCTTCTGTTATCTATTCTAACATCGGACTCGGACTTCCTTTAAACTGAGTTTTACTGTGCATATTGCTATGTGTTTGTTTATTCTACATTGGCTAGAGGTATAGGGGGAGGGTGGAGATCTCACAAAACATGTTTAACCCCCCGCATTTTTGCGCCTGTCCCAAGTCAGGAACCTCTGGCCTTTGTTAGTCTTGTATGTTTTTTTAATTTTGGTTCATCTATATGTTTCGGTGTTTAGTATGACGTCCATTTTCTCTGAACTGGTACACATTTTTATTTCGGGGCCAGCTGAAGCCCGCCTCCGGGAGAGGGATTTTCTCGCGGTGTTGAAGACCCATTGGTGGCCGTGGGCTGTTTTCTGCTCTTTGGTCGGGTTGTTGTCTCTTTGACACATTCCCCGTCTGCATTCTCAATTTTATTTTCAGCAGTAACATACCCTCTGCTCCGTCGTATGGTGTTTACATATCTCAATTGATACTTTATGCTCCTGCATGTTCACACCTTACGGACTTCATATACAGGAGTGTGCTCCTTAGGTAGAAACTGCTCCAACAGAATTATGAGGAGGAAAGAATTGGTTGATCTATACGATGTGTCTGTGTTTGTGTCTAAATAACTAACGACATTTTACCACGTCTTAGATTGTGGTTTACCATCTATGTTGTCTGTCTGCTAAGTACCGAACGTGACCTATTCTCGAATATGACTATTTTGCCGAGTGTAAATTCGCATTGCTATACGACGTGTCTCGGTATTTATACATCCAAGGTTCATGTATTTAGTTATGATGTTTCTTTTGTAAGTACGGTTCGATATTGTGTTATGTCTTATCGTTTTGGTTTGATTTCTGTATTTTCGGTACATTTCACATATGTCTTATTTGTCAGTATAGTCGATTTAATTTCAATTTTACATGGATAAAGTATTGTGTTAGTCCAAATAATTATGACGACGTCACAGCATTAATCTAAAATAGCCTTTCAAGACCGTCATAATCATGATATTTATTTGGACTAGTATTGTTAAAATAATTGTGAATTTTGAATCTCGTTCCATATAATTGTATGAATTTCAAGATTATATATACGTCACAAAAATACGTCACTTTTTGTGGCGTTGATTCATTCATGTGACGAGCAGTTTGTGGTGTCCTGTGCTGTCGTTAATGGGAGATGTTCGTTGTTATTCTGCGGTTTACATGTTGTAATGTACTATTATATTATTTATTTATGCACTTCTCTGTGCTGAGTGTTCTTGCGTGTGTTTGTACTGTATTCCTGTCACGTAGTGTTGTCATTTTAGCGATATTTTTTTAACATTGCCATATAAGCGGGAGGTTTGGCTAGCCATGAAACCAGGTTCAACCCACCATTTTTTCTTAGAATGTCCTGTACCAAGTCAGGAATATGACAGTTGTTATCAAATAGTCCGTTTCTATGTATGTTGGCGTTTTATTTTTGTTGCAGTTCAGTGTTTCTGTTGTTTCGTTGTTTTCCTCTTATAGTTGATGTGTTTCCCTCGGTTTTAGTTTGTAACCCGGATTTGTTTTCTCTTAATCGATTTATGACTTTTGAACAGCGGTATACTACTGTTGCCTTTATTTATATAACGGGGGAGAATAAACAAAAATAATTAAGAGTAAATACAACTGCAAAGTTAACAAAAATCTTTAAGCTAGAAAGAATCAATACGATTAAAATATACGTATACATTTTCAAAATTAGATGTTGACAAATATAATGCCTGCTCGTGTTAAAACGTGCATAGAGCATGGTATGATAGAATTATTAACAAAATACTATTGTACTTCAAAACGGACCTATAATACACGTTCAAAAGGCAGCCATTTTGATTTGACGAAGCCAAAACGTTATAGAAAATCATCCGGTTCATGATAAAAAAAAAAAAAAAAAATGAACAGATATATGTAAAATTTCTTATAGAATGATTTTATTTAATTTCCTAGTGAGAAACACCAACACAAATGTGCATTTTGATTACTGGCGTTGTTCAAAATTCAACTGTGACGTCAATCACCTGCAGACCATGTTTTATTGGAATTAGAACATAACTTTGATTTCGGAGAGAAAGAAAAACGTCATATTAGAATGATAATTTCAATGAATTACTTATTAACAAATATATTCTTTCCTTTTAAAGCAAAGGTTAAATCATTCCTGTATGTGTACTTCTGGTTTACCATTTGTTATCTAATTTATGTTAAATATGTTTAAGCACACGCACACAGACACACACATACACACTTAAAATACAAAATTACACCTTATAATACCCTATATTGCCTTTATTTAAGGTCTCCAAAACATCTTTCGCCTTAAGACAAAGCTTAGTTGTTTTTTCTTCATCGTCAATTTTAACAATCATATATTCAATCTGAAAAAAACGTATTCAAGAGAATTGTTTTCGAATCTATTGTATAATTGACAACATCTACAATAATTACGTATTACGACTGCTTAAATTATTTCTTAATGTTAATAATACAATAAGAAAAATTGTTTTATATTTTACAAATAAGAAGTTTATGATAAGAGACTTTATTCTGCTCATTTTGTTACATGAATAGGAAATTCTTTCAATATTTTTTTACATTATTTCAAAATCATTTCAGGTGTATTTATAGATATAAAGGATAATATGGGTCATTAAACAAATGTCGAATTTTCGGTTGACCAATATTAAAATTTGTATTTTGAATGAAAAATGCCAATGTAAATAAACTCATCATAGATACCAGGATTGAAATTTTGTATTTGCGCCAGACGCGCGTTTCGTCTACAAAAGACTCATTAGTGACCCTCGAATCAAAAAAAGTTAAAAAGGCCAAAGTAAGTACGAAGTTGAAGAGCATTGAGGACCAAAAAAATTCCTAAACGTTTTGCCAAATACAGCTAATGTAATCTATTCCTTAGGTAGAAAAGCATTAGTATTTCGAAAATTCAAAGTTTTGTAAACAATTAATTTATAATTATGACCATATCAATGATAATTCATATAAACACAGAAGTGCTGACTGTAATTGTTTAAAAAAAATTTTTTTATAATATTGAATATATTTAAGTAAGATTTTTGCGTAATTTATGTGCGTAGTGTATCAGGGTTACCCATTTGAAATTATTTTGTTTTCTATTTAAGAATGTGTATAATAACTCTAACGAAAAATCAGCTTCTTTCTTATTCTATATAAAATAATTTCTACAAACTAAATTCAATCGGCGTACATGAAATGCATGTCTATCCTGTAACCAATACTAGATCAACCGTTTGATCATCTCCTCCAAGAATATGGAACTTTTCAGTGAAGATTCCAAAAGATCAAAGCATCCTAAAAATTGTACACGGCACAGTTCTTGCATAACAATGTTGAAAAAAGAAAATTCAAGAAATTTAGTCAAAAAATAAGTGCGTACCCTTCTATCCTGCCTATGCTGTTACTAACAAATTTATTATATACTTGTAAAACATGCAATTAAGTGTTGAAAACAACGACCACAGAAGAAGAACATTATCACTGCAAAAAAGGGAGTAATTGTTTATTTCACAACAACATTCATCAATATAGATTTGTATATCCTCTTACTATGGTTAAAGTAGCACTTCAAACAATATTGGACTGAATCGTCTTCAAATAGTATTTTTATAAATATATATATTTTTTACAGATAATAAAATGTGTCGTTGTTTGAACTCATTTAAAGGTTTCAACAATTTCACAATTCCCCACACGCAAAATGCAATACCGGTATCAAGATAGATAAACTAGTAACAGGAAAGAACTTATTTTGGTGGTATATCGTAAACATACATTCTTGTTACCAATTACAAAACAAGAGTGCACACGCTGAAATGTCTCGCCTACTATACTGACCATTGATTTTATTTTGATAGTCCTACATATAAAGTTATACTACAATTTTCAGATCAACATTTATGATCCAAGAAAATGAGGTTAAGGTCAGATAAACCAAGGCGGAAATACATTTACACCTTTAATACAATCATTCCATACTCAGAATATAGATGACCTATTACTTATAGTATAAAAGAAACAGACCAAACCATGGAAATTCTATATTGACCAATGAACCATGAAAAGGAAGTCAAGGTCAGATGAACCCTGCAGAGACAGACATGTACACCTTAAAATCATTCCATGCATCAAATATAGTTGACCTATTGCTTATAGTATCTAAGAAACAAAGTAAACCAGGAAGACTGAACATTGACCAATGAACCATGAAAATGAGGTGAAGGTCAAATGATACCTGCCAGACTGACATATACACCTTACAATCATTCCATACACCAAATATAGTTGACCTATTGCTTAAAGTATAAGAAAAACAGACCAAAACACAAAAACTTAACATAAGCAATGAACCATGAAAATGAGGTCAGGGTCAAATAAAACCTGCCAGACTGACATGTACATCATAAAATATTTCCATACACCAAATATAGTTGACCTACTGCATACAGTATTAGAAAAACAGACCAAAACACAAAAACTTAACATTGAGCAATGAACTGTAAAAATGAGGACAAGGTCAAATAAAACCTGCCAGACTGACATGTACATCGTAAAATATTTCCATACACCAAATATAGTTGGTCTACTGCATACAGTATTAGAAAAACAGACCAAAACACAAAAACTTAACATTGAGCAATAAACCGTGAAAATGAGGTCAAGGTCAAATAAAACCTGCCAGACTGACATTTACATCGTAAAATATTTCCATACACCAAATATAGTTGACCTATTGCATACAGTATTAGAAAAACAGACCAAAACACAAAAACTAAACTATTACCACTGAACCATGAAAATGACGTCAAGGTCAGATGACACCTGTCAGTTGTACATGTACACCTTACAATCATTACATATACCAAATATAGTAGACCTAGTCTTATAGTATCTGAGATATGGACTTGACCACGAAAACTTAACCTTGTTCACTGATCCATGAAATGAGGTCGAGGTCAAGTGAAAACTGTCTGACAGACATGAGGACCTTGCAAGGTATGCACATACCAAATATAGTTATCCTATTACTCATAATAAGAGAGAAATTAACATTACAAAAAATCTTAACTTTTTTTTCAAGTAGTCACTGAACCATGAAAATGAGGTCAAAGACAATGGACATATGACCGACGGAAACTTCATATCATACGGCATCTATATACAAAGTATGAAGCATCCAGGTCTTCTACCTTCTGAAATATTAAGCTTTTAAGAAGTTAGTTAACGCCGCCGCCGGATCACTATCCCTATGTCGAGCTTTCTGCGACAAAAGTCGCAGGCTCGACAAAAGTACAAAGTTGAAACTATATTTGAGGGAATAACTTGACAATGGGTTAAGAAAAAAGAGAGCAAAAGAACAGTTATGTTGTATATCAGAAATTGGAATCATAAACTTGGTGCGGGTGGTCATGTTTATAACCTTTGAAAACCAATTTTTAGAGTAATTTTTCGGTACAACATGGATCATTGACAAACAATCTATCAATACACAGAAAGAAAATATATGGATTATTTTTGTGCGTGAAAATCAGTTCATTGTTCATGAAAAACATTCTTAACCTTTTATCGAGAACTTCTCTTGATAGCCGAAAAATTACTTTTGAACATGGTAACAGGATAAACAAAATATTGCACCACCTATCAAAAAATGTTTCAATACATTCTTGCATGACATAATTAAGATTACATTTTTATATGTTGTACAAAAAGTAGTGTTTATTTCGATTAGAGTAAAAGAGTAGGGTTTTAACTAGTATCTTTTAATTTTTAACATATAGATCGATATCTCGCATATTTGATTTTTCCTTTCATTTTCCTTAAAAATCGAAAAATTCGGTTGTTTCTCATTATATTCACAATGAGGCCTTCCACAAGGAGCAAATACCGACCGAACGGTGAGGTGGTCTTTGCATTGTATTCATTAGTATCTGAAGAATATTGAAATTTTCATTTACATTTTATTTCTTATGCCGAAGAAATTGTCTCCCGAGCATCGTGCGACAATGGTGATATCTAGTGTTTGTGAAAAACTATGTAGGTAAATTTAATCTCAATTGACGTTAAAATGACGGAAAACTGGTAGATTTCTCTTTTCTATGCCGAAAAAAAATTCTGCATTTGGGCAAATTTTATATGTATTTAGGTATCAACAATTTACCTCATCTCCCCAGTACAAAGGATCATCGCGCCTGTCCTTGTGTTTCTTATACTGGTATATAAACTGTCTAATGCCTTGTTTCTTAACACAAGCGAGATTGTTCTTTATTTCTTCCCAATTCAATGGTGTATGGTTTGAAGTATTCACTAGAGAAAAAAATAAAATTAAATAATAACCGGATGAAGTAGAATGAAAAAATCCCCTAATATTGCGTTTACATGTATATATATATATTGCACAAAACCAGGAAAACGGGAATTTAAATAAAGAAAGTACAATGCTTTTATCATTAATTATTGAGGATTGGATAAGTCAATTTCATTTAAGGTTTTTGTGGTTGGTTAAATGAACATACATATAGGTACATAACGGCATTTTTTCAATAACAATTATTGTATAATGTTTATACATGAAGGATATCAGCGATGCCAAATAACACATGACGGCATTCGTTGATGCCCCTTCAAATACACGGATTTTTCTTACGAGTCCTTACGGATCACCAACTCGTAGACAAATCGCAAGCATCCGTAAATAACTCGCTGGTATTCGTAAATAACTCGTCAAAACTCTCAACAACTCGCAGACACGCTTAAGGATCCGTGAAATGAGGGGCAAATGTTTTGACATGTCAAAATTCTTCTTACGATTTTCCTCAAATTGATTTTCGGTAAATAACTCCTAACAATCTGTACGTATCGTTCACCGCTCGTAAACCGCTCGCAACAACACAAAACCATCAGTAAAC
This sequence comes from Mytilus coruscus, assembly GCA_017311375.1. NCBI lineage: Eukaryota > Metazoa > Mollusca > Bivalvia > Mytilida > Mytilidae > Mytilus > Mytilus coruscus. The sequence continues at coordinate 16,725,011 of CM029597.1, forward strand.
TGCTCGCAAGAATCCGTAAAGGACAAGTTACATTTTTTAACGATTTGTTACGGTTAGTTAATGATTTGTTAAAGAATTATTTACGTATTATTACGAGTGCTTACGTGTTTCTTACGGTTTCATCAAGGTCGATTTACGATGGCTTTACGGATTGTTACACATTTTTTCGATTACTCATCGTGTAGTTACGAGTCATTTTCGAATAAATACGTTTGACTTACGTATTCTTACATATCCCTACGTATTGTTTACGATTTGGGGAAACTTATAAAATCTGCAAAATCGTAAGGACTCGTAAGTACGTCATTATCTCGTAAATATTCGTATCAACGCGTAAACAGTCTTAACTAATTAATAACATTTCGTAATATACTCGTAACAATCCGTATAATCATAATAATCCGTAATGAGCCGCAAATAAGCTCGTAATAACTCACAACACCTCTTAAATCGGTCGTGCAAGTGACCGAATCATTATGATCCGTGAATTTGTGCGATCCGTAAGAACTCGTAAGAATAATCCGTGTATGTGAAGGGGCATCATGACGGTCAGGTAGGCACGATTCAGGAAACAAATGTGTACGGACTTTCCACAGTTTCCCACTTATTTTTTTAAATTAAATAATCCTTCCACGACTTTCGACTGAATAATTTAAAAAAAGGTCACGAACCCTAAACAACGCTAAAGTGGTTGGTTATGAAAAGATTATTTAGGTTATTGAATGTCTGCGGTTTTTTTTCACCACACATTTTTAGTGTTCGCCTGTGTGCATTTCATTTTTGAACAGTTTTTTTTTTTTTTCAATTAGGGAGCTACCATTTGATTTTTATGGGGGGGCTAGGATGAAAAATTTTGTCCTGCTTTTTTTTTTAGTTGTAATCTCTGTCCTGCCTTTTTATTTTTTACTCGGTTCGGTCCTGCTTTTTTTTACTAGTTTATCCTGAATTTTTTACACAAATTGTCATCCTGCCTTTTTTTACCAAGTTGCTCATCCTGCTTTTTTACTCAAAACTCCTGTCCTGCCTATTTTTTCAAATTTCATCCTAGCCCCCATAAATATCAAATGGTAGCTCCCTTATAGGCAATAGTTACGAAAGCAGAGAAGGATCATTCATATTTCAGAATTTAAAATTCAAACTTCTTAACTAGCACATCAGTAGAGATATTCCAGTGCTATTGCAGTACAAATCTAAACACTTCAAATAAAACTCTTGAATGATCATAAATACGTACACAAGGATGGATTTCAAATGTTATACGAGTGATGCCAAATCTGTTTCGTAGATTAATAATATAATTGTGCATACACAAACAACGAAAGGATATGTACAGATATTATATCGGGCAACTGAAAATTTTCCGAGTTTTTTTTTTTTTATCTTGTTTCTTGATATCATTCATACTCCAAGGGATAGGAAAATCGAATGTGATTTCAAATCTTTTTCAAATGTGTCGTGTTTTTCCAGAGTTCGTAACTTTAAACTCATTCATCCTGTTTATATTTTTTCCTTAGAATACACTTAGTCACTTAGTACATCTATCAGTAAAAAATGACTATTCCGAAGAGATATATAAAAATACTAAATTATAAGGCACAAATCCCAACACAGGTATAACATAAATCAGTCGGATAAATGAGGCTCTAGTAGGTAACCCCTTAGGTCACAAGATAGATCACGTTTAAGAATTGCCTCAGGCCAGCAGGTCATTTTTAAGCAAACTATACAATTTTGAACTGGTACAATTTTCAGTTTTTAACATTTTTAATGGTCACATGTCATTTTACATGAGACGCCTGGTCACAAGGTCGGCAGCTAAACAATTCAAATGTCGCAGTGGAGATGAGATAATTTTGAATTTGAGCCACAAAAGAAGATTATTATGAGGATTAGCATTGGATGTTTCATGTAAACAAATGGGACTTAATGCATATTTCATTTAAAACTGAATACTTTCATATATATGTGACTAGCCACGAGATTTCAAGGCTTATGGGGGTACCTGGTCTAAAATGGACTTATATCATATTTATCTGGTACATACTGAGAGAAATCATCCCATCATGTAATTATGAAAGATTTGTTGACTTTTTATAAAATTTTATAATTTCATAAGATCTATAAGGCACACATATATTTTATTGGCGCTGAGTAATTTTTAACAGCCTATTTGAAAACAAATTTCAAATCTACGAAATGTACTAAATGTACCAAATGTACTAATAGTACTAAATGTATTCATTGGCAATTTGACCAAGTCTTCTTATTTCTATATAAACACAGGTCTTTGCTTTTAAAAATGAATTTTAATTCAAAATTTGCACTGAAATCAATTTAAAATAATTTACACTTTTTTTATTCGAGTGTTACGGATAAGTTTTTTGTAGATGAAACTTGCGTCTGGCGTACAAAATTTTAATCGTAATAGTCGCAGTAGGTATGATGAGTTTATTTAGTCTCAATGACATGTATGTGAAGTTAGCAGCCGGTTCGTTATTCGATATTCGATATTCAATATCCAACCGGCTGCTAGCAGTCGGTTCGATATTCAAATTTAGTTGAAAATCATAAAAAATAAATACTTGATAACATTAAAATAAAATTGAGAATGGAAATGGGAATGTGTCAAAGAGACAGCATCCCGACCATAGAACAGACAACAGCAGAAGGTCACCAACAGGTCTTCAATGCAGCGAGAAATTCCGCACCCGGAGGCGTCCTTCAGCTGGCCCCTTTACAAATATATATACTAGTTCAGTGATAATGAACGCCATACTAAACTCAAATTGTACACAAGAAACTAAAATTAAAAATAATACAAGACTTACAAAGGCTAGAGGCTCCTGACTTGGGACAGGCACAAAAATGCGGCGGGGTTAAACATGTTTATGAGATCTCAACCCTTCCCCTATACCTCTAGCCAATGTAGAAAAGTAAACGCATAACAATACGCACATTAAAATTCAGTTCAAGAGAAGTCCGAGTCTGATGTCAGAAGATGTAACCAAAGAAAATAAACAAAATGACAATAATACATAAATAACAACATACTACTAGCAGTTAACTGACATGCCAGCTCCAGACTTCAATTAAACTGATTGAAAGATTATGTCTTCATCATATGAATATCAGGCACAATCCTTCCCGTTAGGGGTTCAGTATCATACCATCATAACATATATGAGAAGAACATAACCCGTGTCATGCCAACAACTGGTTTTTAAATAAATGTGTTTAGTTCCGATGCAAAGACCCTATAAGTGAATCAATATTAACGCCAAAATATGCAATCTTTAATGACCTGAAAAGGATGATTTTCATAGTTAAGAGGACTGATAAAATACGAAATAAATCTTTCGAATATAAACCCTTTTGTAAGTTGCATATTTGTCTTTATGTAATCAGTGTATGTAATGTGCGAATCCTGAAATGTCATTTTCACTGTATCCGTGATGAATTTCTGATGTAGAATGATAAATAAATAGACGACAAATTCATGATTTTGAATAAAATAAGAAATAATATATAATGTGTACTGTTTTATAAATTCATGATATAGGTATGAGATGCGGACGGGTTTTCATCGCGCCTACAGCCATCCAGGTACAAAATTGATACACAAATAGATAAATATTAAGAATAGTTCATGAACAGAGCGTGCAAGAGATTTAAAAGTAGCAGTTAAGTTTCATTTGCAGAAAAATGTACCTTTTAAAATAATTATTAATGTTGTATAACTTAAAACAGGTTTTGTTATTCAGCTTGTTGATATTGAATCAAATTCAACTAAGCTGTTTTCGTTATGCGATTCATGTTTACTGTCGAATAATGATACTAGACTTTCATTTTCACTGTAGGGCGATTCATTTCTATTGTACATGCGATGCATTTTCACAGAAGGAAATTAGTTAAGTTTCAATATATAAAGTCTTAATTCAGCCGAATCTCTAACAAAATTTATGAAGTTAGAAAGATTGATTATATATACATACACTCATACCACATCTTCCTATATCTATTTAGTGAGTGAAAATCTAAGGTAATATATCAATAAATTCCTTTAAAATGGCATTTATTGCTAATATAGTCTATTTTCTCTAAAAATTTCGGCGGAGGACATTTGTCAATATCCAGATCTATATGTAGCATAAAATTTATCCTTATGCTTAAGCATTGCAATTAAGATTGAACAAACATATATACAAACAAAGCGAGCAAGCCAACCAAACCTTTAAACTACAAGCATTAGGAGAATAGCTCTAATGAATGCATTTTAGATAACAAAGAGCATTCACAAAACGATCTTCATTTCACAATTGAATGAGTGGAAACGTTTTCATCTTGCACAAACAATTGTCGCTTGGATGACTTGATAATTGATAATTTATCATGGCATTGTGTATACGTCTAATACAGTACAGAAAGTTCAAGCAACAGTCGAGTCAACTTAATGTATTTTTAATTTCTTTTGAATCGGTGTTACAAATAAGCAAATACACAATTGTAAGATAACAAGGAAATATTGAAAATACATTTAGTTTATTATTACATGTTTAAATGGTTCTAATGGTTTACTTTTACAAATTGTGACTTGGATGGGAGTTGTCTCACCGCCGTACAGTTGATTCGGACGTTAATCGCTACTCTTCGCGATATAGGTAGATAGACCGTTCTTATATTTTCACCAAAGACTAATTGACGCACTGTTCAGATAAGTATTCAGTGTTTACTAAAACAAAGTTTACTACTCCTGGCAGCATTGTATATCATTCATATTACATGAACACCATGTGACTTTAACAACAACAAATCACAAAATACACGGTAGCATTCTAAAACTTTCATAGGAAAATTCGCCGTAGAAATACGTAATATTCATGAATATTCTGCTCCAGTAAATTTTCGGATCCATGACAAGCTAATAGCAAACTCACCAACAATATTTAATATGCATGATATGAACGTGGTTATACCCGTGTATATTTAAGAAGGATTCTACGACTAGCTTGCATTTCATGTGTAAATATCATCCATATTTAAGTAATTTAAAACTATTTTCTGTTGTTGCATGTCGAATTTACATATAAAACAACAATGAAAATTCATCGCACTTTCAAAAATTTCACATCAGAAATGATTGCACTTACAGTGATAATTCATCGCATCTATAGTTAAAATGAATCGCATACAATAATTAATATTATGGATTCTGCTGCTTTAATTACACTTTTGGACTTTAATCCTGTTATTACACATTAAAAGTTATATTCTAATGAAATTGTGTTAAAACATACATTCAAATCAATTATTTTGTATTTTCAAAAGGTAAACAAACGCAGTTTTTCCCATCATCCTTTATTCTACAGTTGACATACTCGCATACAACAGTGAAAATGAACTAACTGGATTCGCACTTTAAATACACTGGTAATGTAGATTTTATCAATAAAACGACTTGAAAGATGTAATTTATATACGATATTTCTAAAAACAAAAGAAAACCGATAACCCTAGAAAAATTTAGAAATATAAATAGAAATATTTATGGAAAGCCCCAAAAGAAATATATCGTGTAAACCTACCTGAGACCGCTTAAATGAGGTGAGACCCCTGTTCTTTCAATGTCCATAAAATTCGATGAATTCATAGACTCTGTATATATAGAGGTTGTATCAGAAGGATTCCTCAGAATAATGTCATCTTCGATATCTACGGAGGGCTTAGATTGTCACTTTTCAGCTAAAAATTGTCAAAATTTCAGGACAAAGGGCACAGGGCAATGGTGAGAGCCCCCTGATCTCTCAATCTTTCTAATATTATGCAGACATTTAGTTAATAGGTAGATACAAACGTGACTAAAAGGAATTTGGGTAAACTTCCTGTCTTCCATATTTACGGAGGGCCCAAAGTGCCAGTTTGATATTCAAAATATATAGTGTAAACCTACCTGAGACCGCTTAAATGAGGTGAGACCCCTTGGTCTTTCATTGTCCATAAAATTCAACTAAATCATAGACTCTGTATATATAAAGGTTGTATCAGAAGGATTTCCCAGAATAATGTCATCTTCGATCTCTACGGAGGGCTTAGATTGTCACTTTTCAGCTAAAATTGTCAAAATTTCAGGACAAAGGGCACAGGGCAGTGGTGAGAGCCCTGATCTCACAATCTTTCTAATATTATGCAGACATATAGTTGATAGGTAGATACAAACGTGACTAAAAGGAATTTGGGTACACTTCCTGTCTTCCATATTTACGGAGGGCCCAAAGTGCTAGTTTGATATTCAAAATATATAACGAAAACCTACCGGAGACAGCTGAAATGACGATGAGACCCCACCCGCCCACCTTCTGAAAAATGACAATCTAAGCCCTCCGTAGAGATCGAAGATGACATTATTCTGGGAAATCCTTTTGATACAATCTTTATATATACAGAGTCTTTGAATTCGTCGAATTTTATGGACATTGAAAGAACAGGGGTCCCACCGTCATTTAAGCGGTCTCGGTAGGTTTTCGCTATATATTTTGAATATCAAACTGGCACTTTGGCCCTCCGTAAACATAGAAAACAGTAAGTGTACCCAAATTCCGTTTAGTCGCGTTTGTTTCTACCTATTAACTAACAGTCTGCTTAATATTAGGCAGATTGAGAGATCAGGGGCTCTCACCATTGCCCTGTGCCCTTTGTCCTGAAATTTTGATAATTTTAGCTGAAAATGACAATCGAAGCCCTCCGTAGAGATCGAAGATGACATTATTCTGGGAAATCTTTGACACAATCTTTATATATACAAAGTCGATGAATTCGTCGAATTTTATGGACATTGAAAGAGCGGGGGTCTCACCGTCATTTAAGCGGTGTCAGGTAGGTTTTCGCTATATATTTTGAATATCAAACTGGCACTTTGGGCCCTCCGTAAACATAGAAGACAGTAAGTGTACCCGAATTCTTTTTAGTCGCGTTTGTTTCTACCTAATAACTAACAGTCTGCTTAATATTAGGCAGATTGAGAGATCAGGGGCTCTCACCATTGCCCTGTGCCCTTTGTCCTGAACTTTTGATAATTTTAGCTGAAAATGACAATCTAAGCCTCCGTAGTGATCGAAGATGACATTATTCTGGGAAATCCTTTTGATACAATCTTTATATATACAGAGTCTATGAATTCGTCGAATTTTATGAACATTGAAAGAGCAGGGGTCTCACCGTCATTTAAGCGGTGTCAGGTAGGTTTTCGCTATATATTTTGAATATCAAACTGGCACTTTTGGCCCTCCGTAAACATAGAAGACAGTAAGTGTACCCGAATTCATTTTAGTCGCGTTTGTTTCTACCTATTAACTAACAGTCTGCTTAATATTAGGCAGATTGAGAGATCAGGGGCTCTCATCATTGCCCTGTGCCCTTTGTTCTGAAATTTTGATAATTTTAGCTGAAAATGACAATCTAAGCCCTCCGTAGAGATCGAAGATGACATTATTCTGGGAAATCTTTTGACACAATCTTTATATATACAAAGTCGATGAATTCGTCGAATTTTATGGACATTAAAAGAGCAGGGGGTCTCACCGTCATTTAAGCGGTCTCAGGTAGGTTTTCGCTATATATTTTGAATATCAAACTGGCACTTTGGGCCCTCCGTAAACCAAGAAGACAGTAAGTGTACCCGAATTCTTTTTAGTCGCGTTTGTTTTACCTAATAACTAACAGTCTGCTTAATATTAGGCAGATTGAGAGATCAGGGGCTCTCACCATCGCCCTGAGCCCTTTGTCCTGAAATTTTGATAATTTTAGCTGAAAATGAGTCTAAGCCCTCCGTAGAGATCGAAAATGACATTATTCTGGAAATCCATTTTGATACAATCTTTATATATACAGAGTCCATGAATTCGTCGAATTTTGTGGACATTGAGAGAGCAGGGGTCTCACCGTCATTTAAGCGGTCTCAGGTAGGTTTTCGCTATATATTTTGAATATCAAACTGGCACTTTGGGCCCTCCGTAAACATAGAAGACAGTAAGTGTACCCGAATTCATTTTAGTCGCGTTTGTTTCTACCTATTAACTAACAGTCTGCTTAATATTAGGCAGATTGAGAGATCAGGGGCTCTCACCATCGCCCTGTGCCCTTTGTCCTGAAATTTTGATAATTTTAGCTGAAAATGACAATCTAAGCCCTCCGTAGAAATCCTTTTGATGCAATCTTTATATATACAGAGTCTATGAATTCGTCGATTTTATGGACATTGAAAGAACAGATCTCATCGTCATTTAAGCAGTCTCAGGTAGGTTTTCGCTATATATTTCTTTTTGAGCTTTCCATATATATTTCTATTTATATTTCTAAATGTTTCTAGTGTGATAGGTTTTGTTTTTGTTTTAAGAAATTTTAGATATAGGATATAGAATTACAGTTTTGATGTATTTTTATTATTATTTTTATATTACATTAAGACAAATATGCAACTTACATAAGCATTGATACGGGTTTATATTCGAGGACAACGAGAGTTTACGACAGCTTCACGGGGTCATAAAACCATTTCCTACGTATCTTTTCACGCCTCTTAACTATGAAAATCATGCTTTTAATATTATCAAATATTTTAATGTTTTATGATTTTCAACTAAATTTGAATATCGAACCGACTGTTAGCCGGTTGGATATTGAATATCGAATATCGAATAACGAACCGGCTGCTAACTTCACATCCATCTCAATGACAGCTTGTGGTAGGTATTTTTAAATTTTCCTTCAATCTTGACAGTTTGAAACTTTGATGATGAATGTATCGACCAAACATAGCATGCGAAGCGTAACGGTTTGAGACTTATTTTCCAAAATGACATCTAAAACATGCATTAGATAAGATGCATTTATTATAATGATGCACATTTAATGACTTTAACTATGAACACTGTAAAGAGCAGATAGTATTGAATTTTAAACACGTTGAAAACGTGTGCTCTTGCTAGCAAAACATGTAACCAAAGTAATGTGGTATACCTTCTTCACAAATACTTCCAAACGACAACAGTCTTAAATTTGTAAATGTTTGATTTACTTTCAATTTATATATTATTTATACAGTAAATTAAATTTAAAAACTACCATGCTAACATATCTTATGACTTCTTTGGACTTCCATGATAAATGTCTAATATTGTTTCTGATCTTTCTGTTTACTTTTACATGGATATTTCAAGGATTTGAACTCCTAATAATACATCAAATATATTCATGTCTATCGACTTACATAAGCCGACTAGACCTAACATAGACAGATTGTCTTGTGAGTTTTATAATGTGATATGTCCACTTTTGATACAAATGGAGATAGGTATATATTTGAAATCAAGCTGCAATGGTCTATCTCCCATAACGACTATAGAAAGATATTTCTACATTCACAGAAGTATACTAGTTGAACATCAGAAGTTCAGAGTTTTTTATCACCTGTATTTTCTATATATTATTGTTCTAGAACTATTGTTATCAACATTATTTAGTTAGTAATACTATGCTTAATTTTATATTGCATAAATTCAACTCCATCTATGAGTAATACCGAGCAAATCAAGCATTACAGAATTTGGGGCAATACAGAATTCAAACATTCAAAGTGTATCTGCCATACAAATATTAGAAATGATTTCTTAAAGAACATTTTGAGTATGTAGTGTTCTCTCTCTAGATACTTTATTTATGTAAGGTGCTTATTTATTCAAAGCCAATTGAACAAAGAGTTGCTCTTCAACGTCTTCTATTCGATTGCTACATAGCTTTCTCTATCTCCGGCAAATATTTATAATATTACACTTTTAAACTTCATTTTCAATTTCCTAAAATTTAAACAATTGGAATTTACATCATTATAATAATCACACGACGAAATACATCTTCATCTTTAAATAAACTTCCTGATCGTCTTAAAGATACTTGCATTCGCATGGAAACTAAAAAACTTTACACGTTTAAGTAGGCAATAGCGTTGAAAAGTATATATAAGGGAAGACAGTTTTAAATTGAGCTGTTTAAATTTAGAAAAATTACGTTAAATTTTCAGTAACTATTATAGTTCTAACTAAATGTGGTTCGATTTTATCATTGTAAAACAGAATAGTTTGACATTCATCAAAATGTTCTTTCGTTATATTTTAGGAACTGTATAACCTGCTTATTATGTATGTCCTATTTCCTAGCACACAAGTCTTATTCAGTAAAGTTGGGATAGTTGTATTTAATATCTGAAGAAGATATTAAAACCTAAGAAAAGGGGAGGTCATAAACAGGAAGCATTTTCGAAAAAGTTGGATAAAATAGGGCTACATTCATGAATGTGTTTATTTAAATTGGTATTATTGGCTGTTCCAATATAACACATACATTGTATGTTGAATAAATCGCGAGTTAAAAGTAAAATAACAAAAATACCGAACTCCAAGTAATATACAAAACGGAAAGTCCCTTAACAAATGGCAAAATCAAAAGCTCAAACACATCAAACGAATGGAAAACAACTGTCATATTCCTGACTTGACCTAAAGTATCATTGGTGAGGTTTAATTGAGGTTTTATTGCCAAAAAGAATGTAGTTTAGCATAATTGATGAATAATTCATTAGCAAAATGTGAAGGAGCCTGTAATTCAGTGGTTGTCGTTTGTTACTGTATATCATATTTGTTTTTCGTTTAATGTTTTGTACATAAATAAGGCCGTTAATTCTCTCGTTTGAATTGTTTTGCACCTGTCATTTTTGGGCTTTTTCTAGCTTTATATGCGGTATGGGTTTTGCTCATTGTTAAAGACGGTACGGTGATCTAAAGTTGCTAACTACGTCAATTGGATTCTGGTGGATAGTTGTCTAATTGGCAATCATACCACATCTTCTTATCTTTATATATACATTGCACCAATCAAAAGAATATTGAAGAAAGGATGCTTTACTAAAATTTTCATGTGTTTTAGACAAAGATTTTAAAAGTCAAAAAAGCAGAATGTTTCAATTTTGCTTAGTTCCTTTCCTTTCGCTAAAATCTTTAAATTGTATTGCATTGTTAATGCTTAAAACCATCCAGAATTTAAATTCAGTATATTTTAAAAAATTACGTAACCTTCCTCATTAATGGCGTATTCTCACAATGATATTACACCTCCATGAACCTGGAAATGTCATGACGGGTCACATATGCAATCCGCCACTATATTTCCAGGCTTATGGTGGTATAACGTCATTATGAGAAGAAAAAACGTCGTTAACTATGAAAAAATAATCAAAAAAAAACAACACTTTATATTCCATGCGTCCGAAGCGCTTTTCTGGATTTACCTTCATCAGGTACGAACGTTACGTCAATTTATGGAAACATACACGTTTATTTGTATACAAAATTTAAATTTTTGATGCTTTTTAGCATTAAATATGAAATACAATTCAAACTTTTAGCTAAAAAAAAGTAAGGAACTAATCATAAACGGCAACATTAAGTTGAAACATCCTATGTATTTTAATTCTCAATATCTTTGTCTAAAATTCATGAAAATTTTCGTAAAAAATGTTAGGAAATTTATTATAAATGTTTAAAAGCGCAATATCATAAATATTTTACAGAGATATAGAAAGTTATGTAAAAATCGAATTTATGGACTTGTTGAACGACATTTTGTTCAATCGTTTTTAAATAAACAAGCCCCTTAAAATAATGATAAATAAAGTATCCCCTTTCTGGAGATAAAACACTACAATACAAAAAATGTTCTTTTAGAAATCGTTTTCTATATATTCGAGATAGACCATGGATTTTTGAATTCCGTAATATCCCCAATTCCTCAATGCCCTGAACTTCCGATGTTCAACTAGATACTATAACTGCCCTTGATTTTTTACTAGATAACATTTTTGTTCGCTATGGAGATTCCGTATATCGTCAGGTTATCGGAATTCCCATGGGGACTAACTGTGCACCACTTATTGCGGACCTGTTTCTGTATTGTTATGAGTTACAATTTATGACTAAAATCAGCAAAGACCCATCGAAACAACATCTGATTCAAAAATTTAATAACACTTTTAGATATTTAGATGATATATTGGCTCTCAATAATGACGACTTCAGTATGTACACTATAGAGATTTATCCTGCCGAACTGACTTTAAATAAAGCTAATACTAACAATGAACACTGCCCTTTCCTGGATCTTGATATCTTTATCTTGAACGGGAAGCTTAATACCAAAATTTATGATAAAAGAGATGATTTTTCATTTCCTATTGTTAATTATCCATTTTAGATGGTGACGTTCCTTGTCGCCATCTTATGGTGTTTATATATCTCAACTTGTTCGATTCGCTCGTGTATGTAACAACGTATTTGATTTCAACGAAAGAAATCTCTGTATTATTATTACACCAGAGTTTTCGATATCACAAACTAGTCAAAACATTTACTAAATTTTATCATCGGTACAAGGACATCATTCGTAAGTATAAATCAACATGCAGACGTCTTATACGTTCAGGTATTTCACATCCAATATTTTATGGTAATATTCTTTACAAAGCACAAAAATGTCGGCATTCACCTCAAAAGCTAACCAAACCTTTAAACAGACTTATTCGGAAAGGATATAGTTACGATACTGTTGTCAGGTCATTAAAGATATGGCATTTTTTTGAATAAATATTGATTCACTCATAGGGTCTTTGCATCGGAAATAAACACATTTATTCTAAAACCAGTTGTTGGCATGATACGGGTTATGTTCTTCTCATATATTTTATGATGGTATGATACTAAACCCCTAACGGGAGGGATTGTACTTGATTTTCATATGATGAAGACATAATCTTTCAATCAGTTTCATTGAGGTCTGGAGCTGGCATGTCAGTAACTGCTAGTAGTCCTTTGTTCATTTATGTATCATTGTCATTTTATTTAGTTTCTTTTGTTACCTATTCTGACATCGGACTCGGACTTCTTTTATACTGAGTTTTACTGTGCGTATTGCTATGTGTTTCTTTATTCTACATTGGCTAGAGGTATAGGGGGAGGGTTGAGATCTCACAAAACATGTTTAACCCCGCCGCATTTTAGCGCCTGTCCCAAGTCAGGAGCCTCTGGCCTTTGTTAGTCTAGTATGTTTTTTAAATTTTAGTTCATTTATATGTTTTAGAGTTTAGTGTGACGTCCATTTTCACTGAACTAGCACACAATTTTAGTTGGAGGCAAGCTGAGGACCACCTCCGGGTGCGGGATTTTCTCGCTGCATTGAAGACCCATTGGTGGCCTTCGGCTGTTGTCTGCTCTTTGGTCGGGTTGTTGTCTCTTTGACATATTCCCCATTTCTATTCTCAATTTTAGTATAGGTCTGACAAAAACTCATAAAATGTAGAAATCTTGTTTTATAGTTTTATCAGGAGATGAACTTTGCACCTGGATCTCAAATATAAAGCCATCTTCATTTTTATCAAAAGTTGACATAGAACATTATAAGATTCACGCGATGGTTTGTCTATGTCAGTTAATGTAAGTAAACAGAAAGACCAGATACAATATTAGACAGTTATCATGAAAGTCAAACGAAGTCGTAAGATATGTTAGCATGGTAGATATAAAATATAATTTACTTCATAAAGCGGAGCCAGGTAAAAATTATATATAAATTGAAAGTAAATCAATCATTTTCAAAAAATAGGATGTCAAAAATTACTCAGCGCTTATGAAATATATGTGTACTTTATAAGTTAATGTGATCGCTTAACAAACTCCATATGTTGATATAAAAAAAGACCCATTACACTTTTATTTTAACAAATATGTCAACAATAACTTGACAGGATATTTTCTCTCAGTATGTGATAAATAAATTTTTATACTTCATGTCAAAATGCCAGATTTTGATTGGTTAATAAGAGGGAGACAATTTACTCTATCCCGTGGCAAATACTCTATTACCCTTCACGGAGACGCTTGCTCAAGTGTGCGCTTTAATAAATACGGAGGATTGTTATGTACAAGACGACGTAGTTTATTATTTTGAATTTGAAATTTAATAGACAGTAATAACAGAACATTCAGTATAATAAATTAAATAACACATATCTGAGAGGGTGATAGAGCAGATTGTTACCCCTCGAAAAGACATTGTCAACCTTGGCTTCGCCTCAGTTGACAATGTTTTCTCGGGGTAACAATCTGCTCTATCACCCTCTCAGCTATGTGTTATTTATATAATGCAATAAGCCCATTTAAGACTAGGTACCCCATAAGCTTGGAAATTTCATGGCTAGTCACTTATGTGACCCGCGATGATATTTCCAAGCTTTTGGCGGTGTAATGTCTTGTTAGAAAATAGATGTTCAAAGAGGACGTAACGTTACAAAATGTTTTGGGGTTAACTAATAGATGAAATCAAGAAAAGTATCGAAACCAAATTTGTTTTTCCGTATTTTTTCATAAGAACATTGACTTTTTAAATTATATTTGTTCAACACAGCTATCATACTGAATATTTAATACGCGTCTAGAGTTGATATCAACCATTTCAGTATTGCGTTTGATTTATATACCATTTGTTGCATGACATTTAAGGCATAGTTTTTCTTTTGTTGTTTGGTTTAGTTTCGATCGAGAAACTTTTCAGAACTGATATAATACTAGTATGTTGCCTCACCAGTAGACAAATATTATCGAATGAATGGCAGTTTTACACATATATTTTTCTAAATGTTTAATAATTTAAGCGTTGCATAATGCAAATTGTAAAAAGAAAGTATGATATCAAATCTGCCGTGTTGCATTTGAATAATATTTCCACGACTCATATAAGTGGTAGCCTTCTCGCCATGAGGGCTGGATGTTGTGCATGTGTTCGATACCCGCCCGAGTCAACCAAATACATACAAATGATTGTTTTTGCTACCTCGCTCAGCGTGTTTTATTAAGGGATAAGAGTAAACATGTTCGAGTCAGTAAAATAAGCCAGGAAAGGATCGCATGTCATCAATTAGATTGTTACCATGAAAACTTACATGCACGTATAGTATCGGTGAACTACGAAACAAGGTTTCTTATCGCACCGCCGGTAAATTATCACATTGTGATTGGTTTAACGCCGTCACGTGGTGACCCCCTATGGATCCGTAGGGGGTTAGTAAATTTCATAGGGGTTCATGACGTCACGTCTACTGTTAATAGTGACGTCATCTATTAATGTTGTTGTGTTTTATTGTTTATTTCTCTACAAAACACAGCGGAAAAAAGTCTCGCGGGCGATAAATTCGTTCTACGGTTAACTACTGACCCCCTACGGACCATAGAGGGTGAATAAAATCCATAGGAGATTCGGCCTTCGAACCATATAACTTATAATATCACATTAACATGTTCCCGTCATGGATATAAATGCATCATTTGGCAATGGACGTTTAACTTAATAGCCCCATCCATCAAGCAACCCGAGTTCAATTATAAATGATCCCATATAGTTACCAACATAACAAGTGAATAATACTTTCATAAATGACTTTGTGAAAATTCAACAGTTGAATATTGAAAGCCAAATCAAATACCAAATGAATATTAAACTTAAGTGCAAAGTTAAAATTGAAAGCTAAAATAAATATCTAAATGACTTTGAAAATACAGATGTTTAACTGGTGAATATTGGAAATTGAATGAATATTAAACCTACAAAGAGGAGCAAGATACTGTTATTTCCAAACAATGAATATCGATTATCAAAAACATTTTCGTTTGTAATATACAGAGGCAATACATGGAACAAAAAATAAATAATATATACATATGTATTAATTGAACAAATATAAAAATAATGAAAACTAAAAAGGCGTTCATCAAACTCATAATTTATCTTTGTTCAGATCATACATACTGGAAATTGTGACGTAAAATTAATGTGTCTTGCACAGTCGTAAGTGACTAAGACGTTGGACAATGATTATATAACTTTCAATTCTAATTGGACAAATTTACAATGGTCTTTACAATTCTTAAAAATTCATACAAGACCAGAAAGAATGTCACAATATTCTGCTTTTAAAATTGTAATATCCAGCCGTATTTAGTTAAAACTTCTACAGTTATTATTCTGAATAAACTAACGTTATTTTACCAAGTCAGGAATATGACAGTTGTTATCCATTCGTTTGATGTGTTTGAGCTTTTGATTTTGTCATTTGATTAGGGACTTTCGGTTTTGAATTTTCCTCGGAGTTCGGTATTTTTGTTATTTTACTTTTTACTTACTTTAATTCAATACCAAATTTCGAACAAATAGTTCCTTAAATGTCGTATACACCAACAAAGATCTGTCTATAATCATAAATGGTTTTGATTCTTTGAAGACATAGTGTGACAGGTCACTATAAAATATTTGTGTATCGACAAAAACGCAAGAATCTTTAAAGGGTGAAGTCTGTTCAATTAAGAAAAATATTTATAAATAAGTACCAAAAACAGAAACAGTACTAAAGACATTTGTGACAAAGGTCCGAAGAGGTCGTCAGATATGTTTGAAAGTAAAATATAACACTTACTTATTTATAACAGCTTTCAGATAGTATTCTTTTCCGAACTTAATCTATATTTTTTTTGAAGTTATGACCATTAACTTTACTACATGTTTTGCTAAATAGTATTACGTTTGAACTGAGAATTATTATTACCGCATGACTTGATATATAGATATACAGAAAGGGTTCAAAATTCGAAATACATGTTCTTTAAAGTTTTAAAGTTCTCTGATCGTTCGAATCAGTATACCGTATTAAATGCATAATATATGAGATGTTATTTTGTAAACTAATTGAGAACTATAAAACATGTTTCAAACGTAAATAATAAAATCAAACCGAGCGTTCCGGGTGGTGAACTGTCCAAAATGAATACCGTGAATTGTAGACGAAAGCTAATTATGATGAATACTCTGAACACAGTATGTTGACCTTGAAAAGGGGCATTAGCTACGAAGTTGACAAAAAAATCAAAAAGGTTTTTTTTGTTTCAAATATTTATAAAAGCGTAATTACGAAATAATACTCGCTGTTATCAGTCAGTTTTGGTTTGATTTTGTCATAATAAGCTGAAAAAACATCGATGATGTATCATTGGCTTGCATGTCAATAATTCAACTCATTTGAATCTGTATTCATGCATACTTCAATTTAACCCTCAACTGGGATAGGCTACGCATGAGTTAAGCATGTTTAGAAATTGAAATAAAAACATTGAAAAGTCAACATTGAAAGTCATACAAACTAGTTGGCCACCAGAAAGATCCCTTTTGTTAACTGATTCTGCCTACAAAAGATCATTCAAATACAGGTAAAACGATGATTTACATATGTTTTAAATCTATGACATGAAATCAAACAGACTTAGAAAAATCGTCATTATACGATTTCACGTGCTTGCTTGTGTATTAATATCTAAATTTATGTTTACATCAGGTCATATGATCTACGGAATTCTTTGGAGATTATCCCGATGGTTAATTATATGCGTCTATTTTAAAATACACACGAAATGTTGATACATTATAACGAGTCCATGCCTTGTTAATTGTTTCACTAGGACTTTTTGTGATTTGGATAGACTTCTTTAGTATGATATAAATAAAATACAAGATTTTGAGTCGAAACAGTGAACATGAATTGGCAGCTAATGCCCCTTTAAACTATTGATTAACAAACTCCTGACTGATGTTCCTTAAGACATTAGACCACAAAAAAATGCATTAATAGATTAATAGATTCATCCTTGACCTCAGATCATTTAATAATAACCAAAGATAACTAAAATTTACTGTAGAGTTACGATTGTAGGCACTTTACTTATTAAAAGTCGTTGATTGAATGATTGTTGCTGAAAATGTGCAGTGGGAAATATTTCAAGCATACCTGGGGCTACTAAGTTGTTGCATGCAGTATTAAAATAAATCATGATGTAAAATAATAATTTTATTAGGCTCAAGAGCAACACGTTGTGTTAAAGAAAACTTGAATGAAAAAGTGTCATGTTATTAGTAAAAAATGACACCATCATTATACTTAACTATCCGAGCAGTGCGCGTTGTACACTGTGAATGCATGAGGATATTTTTCTCAAGTGGTATATAATTCACTAAGTTCTGTCATATTGCAAATCAACATCCGCAGTATGCTCAAAAGTTAGTACAGAAAATGAAAATGTGTTCTCAGATAATTAAACATAATTTCCCGCTTAAATACTGTGCTTGAGCTAGCCGCATATCTTTAACAGAAATACGTAATCATAGGCCTAGGGGTATGTTGATACACATGCTGTATACGACTACCATGCCTACTTTCCCCAGAGCACTTTAGCAAGCAATTTTCGCGCGGTATAACCTTACTTAATTCTCCACTTGATACTAGATCTTGGTGTGCATAGACCTACGTGAATTAGAGCTACTGAGCAATCAATATGAGACCTATACCAGACATGACAAATGATTTGGCCAAGCATAGTGTGACACGTCCCTGTGAAATATGTGTGTATCGATAAAAATGCAAGAATCTTAAAAGGGTGCAGTCTGTTCAATTAAGAAAAAAAAAATGTTTGTAAAAACCAGTCAGGTAATATAAAATGATATACATAAATGTTAAAAATCCTAAAAATATTTATAAATAAGTACCAAAACAGAACTGTACTAAAGTCATTTGTGATAAAGGTCCGAAGAGGTCGTCAGGTATGTTTTTGGGCCCTTTATAGATTGCTGTTCGATGTGAGCTAAGGCTCCGTGTTGAATGCCGTACTTTGACCTATAATTGTTAACTTTTATACATTGTGACTTGGATGGAGAGTTGTCTCATTGGCACTCATACCAAATCTTCTTATTTATATTGTGAGTAAAATCTAACACTTACTTATTTATAACAGCTTTCAGATAGTATTCTTTTCCGAACTGATTTTTTTTTTTGTTATGTTATAGATAATGCATATTTTAAGTTTTTTCTTGTCGTATAACAAACCGAGGGGTGTCAGGATTGATCAAATGAAGGACCGACTGTAGGGAGGTCTTTCTTTTAGAAATCCCGATACCCCAAGGTGTGTTATACGACAAGAAAACCCTGAAAATATGCACTATCTGACTTATATACCGTCACAAAATATTATTTTCTGCAAAGATTTACAGGATTGTATCCTATTTTACCGATCACATTAAAATGGGATATTCTTTTTTTATGCGTTTAGGTTTATATACGCCCTACGGCTCATTTATAGGGTGAAATAAAACTCACTAATTAATCTAGATATAAATTATAGAAATCACTGTCCAATTACAATAAAAATATAACTATTATTACATAAAGAAAGGAAGATATGAATTGTTACGGTGTATGAAAGTTCGGAGTGCCGATGTTTCAACATACAATGGTCACAATACCAATTTTTATATTATCTACTGTGATTATTAAAATAATATAAGTAACTTCTTCACAAATTATTTACCAAGACCGTGACTTTCGAGGTACAGCTCACTAAATGGTAGATTGGAAACAAACATGTTATAAGCTAATAAATTACCGCCAACAAGTTTAGATATTTGAATTAACAAGGATTATTATGAAGTTTAAATACTTTTAATTATGTATACCAAGCTATCCTGTGTATTTTGCTGTCCATGTTCTGATTATTGTGTCATGGATGGATACCCCATATCCTTTGTTTTTTCTATTTTCATGAATGTATGGTGGATTTACCGATCGGCTACGGACATGTCATTAATATTCCTAGGTAGAAACGTCCAACCATGTCCTTTATTTAACAAGGAAAATTTGTAAGGAAAGAAATCATGTACACATTGGAATTTTTAATTGTTATGCTTTAATAATTGGTTTAACAGTTGTGCATTAACCTTTTGATACATTTATTTCCCCAGACTAATTTTCCTAGGAATTCATGTCTTTGTCATTATTATTCCTAGTCAAAAACGTCTATGCCCCTTATTACTAGGGAAAATAAGTGTCAGACATATTTTACTAGTTATGGACTTATTTTCCTAGGAAAATGTATCCTGGGACTAACATTCCTTTGAAAATTATGTAATAACTTGATTACCTAGTAAAAAAAGTCCAGGGGACATTTTTCTACTGGACCGAATTTACTGTTACACACAATACACACTTCAAAAATTGACAGGATAGTTGAAGGTGGAATCTAAGTGCAAGAAGAAGAAATGTTGCGAAGTGTGTCGAGAACATCCGAAGTTTCCGAAATTACTGCTGGGTTAGCTTTTTGGAAAGCTACTGAATACTGTGCTTTACGACAATTATTGTATCTGAATAATATCTAAGTTCTGATATAAATCCGACTCATGTTCTCATAACTGTCATCATTTATAGTAATAAATTATTTGTTCTCAATTATCTTTAATAATTTTGATTTCCCATCCAACCGATCCTTTAACGACATGTGTCGTCATTCGTTTTGTTTTCAAACAGGCAATGGCTACGCTCATGAGAAGCGGTTATAAAACAGGTATTTTATCGAGCAGTTAGGAAAATAGGGGTTAAATTGATTATATTTCAGAAGTCAATAATAGCATATTGAAATATGCATCTTCAAAATCGATTTTTTTTTAGTCCAAATCTCATAGATGATTATTTTTCGCTTGTTTTTTCTTTTTTGTGCTTGCGTAATGTTGAGTCCAAAGTTCATTTGTTGAATAGCTGTGCTAACCATTACCAATAATATGAATTTTCATCTTTGCAATTTAAAAAGAAAAGAAATAATAAATCTGCATTCACATTGTTCACAAGTTAAAGCAGGAAATACTAAATTATGTCTCAAGATCAAGTACATTGTAATTCTTCACACCAATCACCATATTGAATCATTTTGTGAATTACATAAATTTGTTCTGGACAACATTTTAATAGCTGTTGACCAGGATTGTTTATAATAGACCAGTCACCCAAAATAACATGATATGATAACCTGTTTGATGTGTAATATGAGGCAGGCGTTAGCTGTGAAAGGGGACTAAGCTGTATAAATTATTTTTATAAATTCAAGCATATTTTTAACTTCAGAATCTGTTGAGAAAAAAACACCAACAGAAATACAGAAACGTTTCTGATGTTGATCCTCTTGTAAAGGATTTTAGTTATGACATCATTTTCAACGTAAAAAAAGAAATGCTATCATCAGGTAGCATTTTTTATTCATATCAAAGAATTATTAAAATAAAATTATTATGATTTATATCTTCAAAACGATGCGAGACAGCGATCGTACATTCTGTCGGCGGCGGCATCCATAAATATTCACTCTGTGGTTAAAGTTTTTTGAAATTTTGATAACTTTCTTAAACTATCCTGCATTTCAACCAAACTTGGACAGAAGCTTGTTTATGATCATAAGATAGTATCCAGAAGTAAATTTTGTAAAAAAAAATCCTGTTTATCCGTATTTTACTCATAAATGGACTTAGTTTTTCTGCCAGTTAACATTACATTCACTCTGTGGTTAAAGTTTTTCAAATTTTAATAACTTTCTTAAACTATCCTAGATTTGTACCAAACTTGGACAGAAGCTTGTTTATGATCATAAAAAAGTATCCAGAAGAAAATTTTGTAAAAAAAAATCCTGTTTATCCGTATTTTACTCATATATGGACTTAGTTTTTCTGCCAGCTAATATAACATTCACTCTGTCAATGTCTGTGGTTAAAGTTTTTTCAAATTTTAATAACTTTCTTTAACTATCCTGGATTTGTACCACACTTGGACAGAAGCTTGTTTGTGATCATAAGATAGTATTCAAAAGTAAATTTTGTTAAAAAAAAAATTCTGTTTTTCCGTGTTTTACTTATAAATGGACTTAGTTTTTCTGCCAGTTAACATTACATTCACTCTGTGGTTAAAGCTTTCACAATTTTAACAACTTTCTTTAACTATCCTGGATTTGTACCACACTTGGACAGAAGCTTGTTTGTGATCATAAGATAGTATTCAAAAGTAAATTTTGTTAAAAAAATTCTGTTTTTCCATGTTTTACTTATAAATGGACTTAGTTTTTCTGCCAGTTAACATTACATTCACTCTGTGGTTAAAGCTTTCAAAATTTTAATAACTTTCTTAAACTATCCTGGATTTGTACCACACTTGGACAGAAGCTTGTTTATGATCAAAAGCTATTATCTAGAAGGAAATTTTGTAAAAATTTATTTCCTGTTTTTCCGTATATTACTTATAATGGACATAGTTTTATTCCAGTTAACATAACGTACAATCTGCAGATAAAGTTTTTAAAACATTTATTAGATTCATAAACCTTCTTGGATTTTTACCAAACTTGAACAGAACTTCTTACAATCAAAAGATAGTATCTAGAGAAAAATTTTTAATAATTTTTTCCCCATTTTTATACCCCCGCTTTAAAAATGGGGGGTATACTGTTTATATACCCCCGCTTTAAAAAAGGGGGGTATACTGTTTTATTATACCCCCGCTTTAAAAAAAGGGGGGGTATACTGTTTTACCTCTGTCTGTCCTTCCGTCAGTCCGTCCGTCACATGAATATTTTCATCGCATTTTTCTCCGGAACTACTTGACAATAATTTCGAAATTTGGTTTCAGGGTTTATATAAGTAAGTTACACCGTGTGATGCGTTTTCAGATTCATCACTCAACAACTTCCTGTTTACTGAACACTTGTATTATTTTACACATGGTAGCCAAGTTGAAAATTTTCGTCACATTTTTCTCAGGAACTACTTGACAAGGATTTCTGAAATTTGGTTTCAGGGTTTATATAAGTAAGTTACACCGTGTGATGCGTTTTCAGATTCATCACTCAACAACTTCCTGTTTACCAACACTTGTAGTATTTTACACATGATAGCCAAGTTGAAAATATTCGTCACAATTTTCTCAGGAACTACTTGACAAGGATTTCTGAACTTGGTTTCAGGGTTTATATAAGTCAGCTATACTGTGTGATGCGTTTTCAGATTCATCACTCAACAACTTCCTGTTTACCGAAATATTTCGGCGGGGGTATCATCAGTGAGCAGTAGCTCACAGTTTTACTTGTTGTTGAGCCTGCGACTAGCAGCAAAAGTAGGCAAGACACTGGGTTCCACGGAACCCTTACAAATTTTTTCACATTTTAACCTTTAATCATGTTCATTGTTAGCTTTGCAAAAATTTGGTTATGAAATTTGAAAGGAAAACTACGTGAAGGAATATACCAGACTACTGTCATGACTGTAGTATGTGTGTGCATCAAATGTGTCTTCTAACTTTATAAATGTACTAAATCTTATGTTTACTGATTAACATTCAAGCCTTCTTCAGGAGCAATCATCTTTGTCTAATTTCCATTGGCCATGATATTGTGTGCTTTGTTTGACAATTAGTTTTTGGTTTCAACTATCTCTTCTCACTTTATTTGGACATGCCTTTCACCAGCTAGAAAAATTTGAGCAATCTGTTTTGTCATTTGATAGTAATGGTCATGATGGTGTAAGGAAAACGGGAATATGCTACATGGAAGGTTCAATAGATACCGCCCTGGTAATTACATGATTACTAGCGGTATTTACTGCCCTGGACAATACTCCTCAAGTCATTAACACATGTAGCAAGGAAC
Organism: Mytilus coruscus; assembly: GCA_017311375.1. Lineage (NCBI taxonomy): Eukaryota > Metazoa > Mollusca > Bivalvia > Mytilida > Mytilidae > Mytilus > Mytilus coruscus. The sequence continues at coordinate 16,748,656 of CM029597.1, forward strand.
TTACATGTACAAATGTATATTTAGTACATGTGACAATGCATTTACATTGTATCATTTTTGTCCCCCTCGCAATGCATTGCGGGGGATATAGAAATACTGAGCGTCTGTCCGGTCTTGTTAGCGCTCTCACGTGTACAATTCTTGCCAGATTTTTATGAAACTTATATATATCATAGGTTTATATCAGCAATGTCTTGGACGAGTTCGAAAATCAGTGCCAATCAATTATTTTTAAAAGAGTTATGCCCCTTTTGAAACATTGATTATATGGAAAATTGCATTGTTAGCGCTCTCATTTGTACAATTCTTGCCAGATTTTCATGAAACTTATATCATAGGTTTATATCAGCAATTTCTTAGACGAGTTCGAAAATAAGTGCCGATCATTAATTTTTAAAAGAGAAATGTCCCTTAGAAACATCAATTGTATGGAAAATTGCATCGTTAGCGCTCTCATTTGTACAATTCGTGCCAGATTTTCATGAAACGTATATCATAGGTTTATATCAGCAATGTCTTGGACAAGTTTGAAAGTCAGCGCCGATCAAGTATTTTTAAAAGAGGAATGCCCCTTGGAAACATCAATTATATGGAAAATTGCATTGTTAGGGCTCTCATTTGTATAATTCTTGCCAGATTTTCATGAAACTTATATCAGTCAAGGATATAACTCTATAGGGTTATTAGAGAAAAATAACATACATTTGTTATTGTGGACTAAAAACTCAAAGAACTGTGATAACATATGTATGTTACATGTTTCAAAGGGACAATATACATCATTAGTTTTGTTAAAATGTATACAAGTTCTATTGATATTACTATTGTCTTTATGTATACTTAACTATAGAAAGATATAACAGTTCATAGTTTGCCAATCATGCATAGTACACCTATGTTATTACAGAAAAATATGCCTGTAATAACTAAAGGGTGTTATTACAGCTTCTCTACATCACTCCAAAGCATTTGCTCAGACATACATCATGCTTAATTACAATTTATTTTAATTTATTGTAAGAAATAATGATCAGAGCATGTAATGAGGTTCTGCGCAAGCTTCCCAGTAATTCCCAAGTGTCTCATATAATAAGTTACATGCCTTTAATAACTAAGCCTTGTTATTACAGCTAAGTTTATCCCTTAAAAGCCTCGTCTCATTGATTTACCATGGTTAATGAAAAATGTATTAATTTAATTCAAAAATTAGTTATCAAGGCTATGCATTTAGTTTCTGCGCAAAGTTTCAAGAGTTCCCTAGAGCCCAATAAAAATTAAAATATTTATGATTTATTTTACAAATAACAAACATATGTTATTACAGATTTAGAAAATTTAAGGATTAAAGAGTAGACAACTCATGAAAGTATCTGTAATAACACATGCAAGATATTTTCTGTAATAACCCTATAGAGTTATATCCCTGACTGTATATCATAGGTTTATAATTACATTACATGTATGTTTCATTATATACGTTATTTTGATTGGCTAACAGCAATCTCGCGTCATTCTGAAATTAACCTTCATTTCAAAATAAAATGTAACATTCATGATGACACGAGCTTCCACAATAAAGTGCACAGGTAAATAAAAGAAAAACTTGATAGAAACCGTGTTTTCATGATCCTAGCAAAAAAATGTAATTATAAGTATTGAATGCTTCTTTTAGTAATTTTATAGGGTTGTAAAAGCGTTGACAGAGCGCTCATTTTTAGAATGAAGGGCTTCCACGCATCATACAAAATGTACTTCGGTCAAGGCTTTTACATCCCAATAAATTTACAAAAAGAAGCATTCAATTCTTAAATATTATCAATGTCTTGGATGAGTTCGAAAATCAGTGCCAACGAAGTAATTTTAAAAGAGTTATGCCCCTTGGAAACATCAATTATTTGGAAAATTGCATCGTTAGTGCTCTCATTTGTACAATTCTTGTTAGATTTTTATGAAACTTGTACCATACATTGTAGGTTAATATTAGCAATGAAGATATCGAAAATCAGTTCCGATACATTTTTTTTAAAAGAGTTATGCCCCTTGGAAACATTAATAATTTGGAAAATTGCATTGTAAGTGCTCTCGCATACATGTACAATTTTTGCCTGATTTTTATCAAATTCATATCAAAGGTATATACATGTAACAGTAATGTCTCAGACAACTTCAAAAATAAGTGCCGATCAAATATTTTTAATGAGTTTCCCGTGGAAATATTGAATATATTGGAAATTGCTCTCAAGTCTTCAACTCTCTAGTAACATGAGTAAGATAATTTTAAAAAGTTTTTATTTAGTTATTGTCCTTGGACAGAACAGATAAAATATGTGCAACGCTGGGACATTGGAACTCTGTTCTTTTATCATTATTAAAATACAGTCATCATCATGATCATGACAGTGTACATTTGTAGCATTACTCCTGCTTATATTTATGTACAATGTGTAGTGTATTATACTTGTCATTCTACAACAATAATGATGATTATTGTTTCAGTGTCACATTTCCTGTCCCACTGTAAATATGGCAGACTGTATTCAACGAAGATAACAACACATTACACTATACACTCTAGAGAACAAGATCCACGATGGAAAGGTAGGTGTTGAGATTTACAGCATATTAATTTGTAAGAAGATTTCAACTGTTATTAAAGCAATGTCCACTACTTGACCATGATGACTACATTTTTTTTTACCACAGAGTTTTTCCTCGAAAAACCTTACTCTTTCATTTTAGATTGATTTATTAACATAAATTTTTATACGACCGCAAAAAATTTTGCGGTCGTATATGGGTATCACGTCGTCGTCCTCCGAAGACATTTGGTTTCCGGACAGTAACTTTAGTATAAGTAAATAGAAATCTATGAATTTAAACACAAGGTTTATAACCACAAAAGGAAAGTTGGGATTGATTTTGGGGGTTATAGTCCTAACAGTTTAGGAATTAGGGGCCAAAAAGGGGCCCAAATAAGCATTTTTCTAGTTTCCAGACAATAACTTGTGGAACTGTGTATAGATCTCTCTGAAATTATACCTTAAGTTTCCATACCACAAAGGGATGGTTAGGATTGGCTTTGGGAGGTAATGGCTCAAACCATTTAGGAATTAGGGGCAAAAAAGGGGGAAAAACAAGGGTTTCCTTGTTAATGCACAATTACTTTCAAGTACAATGTTTTGTGTTTGGATTACCTCCCTTTCACTGCTTTAAAATTATGTTTAAAGAAATGTTGTATTGTCTTGAGGTGATTAGCTGTCAATTTATTTTTAGAAGTTACTATCAGGGATCACCACAACCTATTTAAGCATGACGGTGCGCCACGCTAAAATTTCTAGCACCACGTTAAAATTCCCAGCGCCACGCTTATTTTACTGTCCGCCACACATGAAAATTCAATAGATAGAAGTTAAATTTCAGATATCCCTAATCCAATTATCATGTCAGTGGCAATTAAGAAGTCTAATTATTGTTAATTGCCTCAAGGGATGTACACTGACAGCTGATTATATTATTTACATGGTCTCGCGTGGTTGAACAAGGTAACAACTAATGAACGATCATGACCCAGTTTCTTTAATTTGAAAAGTAAAACTTGTTAACAAACTACAGTTATTTTATAAATGCATATGTTTGACTATACCTTAAATGGAATGTTTATATCCTAACTAGATTAATAAAAGCAGTAATCCAGAAAACAAATGAATTCCCTGACCACATGGTCCTTTTGTTGACAACAATGTCACATGATCTCTTTTGGCGGAAAATACTGGGGAATACCTAAATAACAGACAAACATTGTCTGGTTATTTGTAGCCAGTCAAGGTCGTTAAAAACTCCCATCATCATATGGTTATTTTTAGACAGTTAGATCTGGGATAGGAGTTTCCTTATCTTAAAACTCTTTTAAGGTAAGAAAAGAGTAAAACTGGAATGATATATAATTCCTTTACATAATTGTATTGGAAAAGAGGGACTTAATTTAATAAAATTCTACATAACACATATGATTTTATAAACTGCTAGATAGGCTTAATTTAGTTGAAATGACTGTGACTATAGGTTGCACTTTGTAAATACAGCTGTTTTTCAAACCATGCCTCTTTTGGGGAGATATAGAATATTCATAGACAATTAATTTTGTTTACGTACTGGTTCCCGGATATGATCTCTATGTTTCATCTCATAGAGACATAACTTGGGAATGTTACCAGTAAATATACATATTCATAGTGATCAAGTTGAAGTCTGTGGAAATCCTTAAGTCAAGGTTGGGGTAGTATAGAAATTTAATGTAAGTTTAAACTCTTAGAAGTTCGGGCATATAAATGTTGAAAATATGCCGCACAGCCCTATATTTTGACCTTTGAAAAAAATAGTAGTGCATATGAACTTTCCATTCTAGGATATATTTTTTTTCAAAACTTCATGGTAAAAGTGGTACAGTTTTAGCCGTGAAAGGAGTTCCTATGGGAAATTGCATTGTTGATATTTACAGAAATGCAACCTATATTGGGTAAAAAGGAAATTACAGAAATTCACCAAATCTGGTTTATCTCAGAGATTTTTATGAAATTAACTCAAATATGAAGTTTTATAAATATTTCATGAAGATTGAGAAAATCCTGGGCCTTAACTATGATGACTCAGCATAAATTCACAGTTTACAGTATGCATAGTTTAGTTAAAGCCCTGAATGCAAAATAAATTCATTACATGTATATGTGCATATTAGTAATATAAATTGTTTAGAAGTGCTTATATTTACTCTTCGCAGTCATTGAAACTCATAGATCCTTCCTGAATATTATTGGTGGGGTGTTTTATCATGTCGATAACCCAAAAGTAAGCCGTAGCACCTAAATGTGCTTTTTGTGATCACGGCATAAAAAATACAAGCTAGAAATACAAAAATACCTCAATAAAACTTACAATAGTGTGTTCTATCCTAAATATGCACTAAATATTCCATATTGCTAGAAACAGCAGAATAATATAGGAAATTTGAGGCCCCAGGGCAAAAACAGAGAAAATGCCTACCCTCTGGGTCATAAAACAAATAATTTAACTTGTAAATGCTATGACTTTATTATTTTAATGGTCTTTTGTATAGAAACCAATAACTGTACTTGGAAGTTATGCAAAATCAGATGTTAGCAGTCATTTCTATAAAACTTTTAGTTAATTCATACATTAGACTGATATCTTCATTCATACAGCTTTTGCAAATATGGCTGTGTTTAAACACTTCTAGTTCATATACATGTATTAGCTAAATTATGTTAGATATATGGTAAGGGATGAAACTGTTGTGACAAGATTTCTTAACTGACCATTTGAGGCAGTAATTGTGAACTTTCATTGACAAATAGGCATACAGTAAGATGTGGACTGGAGACAGAGGCAGGATTGGACACTTTATATAATCTTGAATGTTGGAATGATTAGCTGCTAAACATTACATTTATAGTGTTCTGAAATGCTTTCAATTTGTTATCAAAATAGTTTCAAACAGGTTCTAGACATTTTATGTCAGAAAACATGCTCATAGGGTAAGCTGGCAATGATCAAAGTCTTGTTTTCAAATTCTGTAAAAATTGATACAGGGTGGGGTACAAAATGTACTGTAAAAGAAAACTTAGAGTATATGCAGTGATTTCTTTCAGGCTATAATTCTGAGATTTAAGTATTGTTGTGAGAAAAGTGTTTTAGAAAGTTTTCTATTTGAATAAATGTTAGTATAGGTTGCACTTTGTAAATACAGCTGTTTTTCAAACCACGCCTCTTTGGGGAGATATAGAATATTCATAGACAATTAATTTTGTTTACGTTGGTTCCCGGATATGATCTCTATGTTTCATCTCATAGAGACATAACTTGGGAATGTTACCAGTAAATATACATATTCATAGTGATCAAGTTGAAGTCTGTGAAATCCTTAAGTCAAGGTTGGGGTAGTATGAAATTTAATGTAAGTTTAAACTCTTAGAAGTTCGGGCATATAAACGTTGAAAATATGCCGCACAGCCCTATATTTTGACCTTTGAAAAAATAGTAGTGCATATGAACTTTCCATTCTAGGATATATTTTTTTCAAAACTTCATGGTAAAAGTGGTACAGTTTTAGCCGTGAAAGGAGTTCCTATGGAAATTGCATTGTTGATATTTACAGAAATGCAACCTGAATATTTTTCTTATTATTAATTTCTGTATCTTTTAGACCATTTTACCATGTGGTTTTCCATAAGACAATTAAGATAAAAATTTTCAGATTATTCCTGCAATCTGGGAAGCCACATCTCCCTGTTTAATATGTTCCTACAAGTATGGTTTTCACTAATAAGACCAACTACAAAATCTGTGTGAGACCCTCTTTCCAAATTAGCTATATATATGACAAATACATGTAAGGCATATAATTAATAATTTATGCACAAGGAATCGATTCAACAATGCAACACAAAATCTCCGAATTGATGAACTTTCTCCCCCATCCTTGATTTTCATTCTGCGGTGTACCCTGACTATTAAAAATGCTGATTAAGGAATATTTTAATTTTAGACATGATTATGTATGTCATTTTTTATTTTAAGACTTTTATGATGTATTTAAATGGGTAATTATGGTTGCAAACTTCATTGGAAATTTGAATTGAGATAATGACCATATCTTGAGGGGGGGAGGTGAAAAAAATTAAAAAGAAATGGGGGCATTTTCTCATTTCAGCATTTTCAGATTTCAGAAATTAAAAGAAAATTTCTTCAAATATATTTTTCTGCAAAAAAGGAGGGGGGTAAAAATTTTTTTTTGGGGCATTCAATTAGCAACAGCATAGTGTATTGCACAAAAGCAAAAAATTGAATATAAATTCAAATCATATAACCAATTCTAAGTTCTTTGACTACAGTTATTCTGTGTCAGAAACCTATTATGTGTCAAATATTTAATTACAATCCAAATTCAGACTGTATCAAGCTCAAATATTGTGTCCATTTTTGCCCCAACTGTTCAGGGTTGGACCTCTGCGGTCGTATCCAGCTGTGCTGGGCGAAGCAATTTATTAATACATGTATCAATCATAGAAAAGTAATAAATGACACAGAAAAATAATACATAAGAATATTTGGTATGATTGCCAATGAGACAAACTCTCTATATACAAGAGACCAAATGATGTAGAAGTAAGCAACTATAGGTCACCATACAGCCTTCAACAATGAGTGAAACCCATACCGCATAGCTTAATTACCTTAAATAACTGGAAAAACAATATCTTTCATCGTAATACATCTAAAGATTTGTAATGTTTTTTGAAATCCCAATTGTTAAAGATGTCATTTGAAAATATTAATGTTTAACAGATATAGACATGACACGATATGAAGATGTGGCAGATGTTGTGATTGTTGGGGGCGGTCCAGCAGGCCTGTCTGCTGCTTGTCGTCTGAAACAGTTGGCAAACGAACAAGAAAAGGAACTCAGGGTTTGCTTAGTGGAAAAAGCTCCTGAAATAGGTAGGTATAATAAGATAGGCTGGTAAACATAGGTTAAGAATAAAATGTGTCTTAATTGTATTGAACCAAATTTTATATCACCAGAAAAAGTCTTATTACTGTATACGTAGTTTAGGATGTACTTATGAAACAACTCTTTAATTATGAACATGTTATATGTTTCAAGTGTACAGAGAAATTGTTTTGACTGTCGGAGGATGGAATTTTTGAGGACATGTGGTTAAGCTATAAAATAAAATAATGAAAATGTATTAAGAATAAGGAGAAAATGGGTTAAGAAATAACAGACATGGCAGATGTTAGAAAATGAATGTTAAGTTGGGAAGATTGTGTACCTCCTGCATCCAAATTATAGATCAAGATATCTTTGACTCAGGCTTTGTCTTTTGATACCATACTTTTGTGAAATACTTAGATTTAGACATCCCTAAAAATTAGGCAAATTTTTATACAAAAAGCATGAGTAAAGGGTATCCCAACCAACTGTAATTTTTTGAGTGCAGACACTATCATACAGTGTAATAACAGTTAAAAATTAACTGTTCTATGAGAATTTCTTCAAAAACTTTTCACCAAACTATTAATATTTTGTTGACCCATAACTTTCATTATAGTTTGCAACATATTCATGATATTTATCAAAAATACTTTAAAGCATCCCCACTTTGTATATATTGACAAATTGCAAATGGGGGGAGGGGGGATTTTGATTGATTGATTGTTGATGTTTAACCCCAGTTTCAGTACTATTGGTTATATCATGGCAGTCAGATGTAATTGGTGGAGGAAGCAGGAGTGTCATAGAGAGAACAAACCACCTTCAGCAGGAAAACTGACAATCCTAGTCAATTAAGATTGGAGTACATGTATAATGGACCTCCCACAGGAGTGTCATAGAGAGAACCACCAACCTTTGGCAGGAAAACTGACAATCCTAGTCAATTAAGATTGGAGTACATGTTTATAATAGACCTCCCACAGGAGTGTCATAGAGAGAACCATCAACCTTTGGCAGGAAAACTGACAGTCCTAGTCAATTAAGATTGGAGTACATGTTTATAATGGACCTCCCACAGGAGTGTCATAGAGAGAACCACCAACCTTTGGCAGGAAAACTGACAATCCTAGTCAATTAAGATTGGAGTACATGTATAATGGACCTCCCACAGGAGTGTCGAAGATAGAACCATCAACCTTTGACAGGAAAACTGTCAATCCTAGTCAATTAAGATTGGAGTACATGTTTATAATAGACCTCCCACAGGAGTGTCATAGAGAGAACCATCAACCTTCGGCACGAAAACTGACAATCCTAGTCAATTAAGATTGGAGTACATGTGGACCTCCACAGGAGTGTCATAGAGAGAATCAACCTGGCAGGAAAACTGACAATCCTAGTCAATAAGATTGGAGTACATGTATAATGGACCTCCACAGGAGTGTCTTTGTAGTCAATTAAGATTGGACCTCCCACAGGAGTGTCATCAACCTTGAGAGAACCACCAACCTTAGAGAGAACCATCACGCACAAAACTGACAGTCCTAGTCAATTAAGATTGGAGTACATGTTTATAATGGACCTCCCACAGGAATGTCATAGAGAGAATCACCAGCCTTTGACAGGAAAACATCCCACATGTTTTATTTGAACTAACCACCTTAGTAATGACAGTCTAGTGATACAGTAGAAGAACTACTTAGACCACTCTGCAACAGAGTCAAATATTGAAAGTTCTGATTTCATGAGTGAAGAACAGGCCAGGGTGAAAACACAATATTTTAAGGATTGTGACAAAAAAAAATCCAAAAAGATCTTGACCAATAGACCCTAATATTTTAGGAAGGAGTCTGGACACAATAACTTATAATTTTTTTGGCCTTATGTTTGAATGCATGAAATAATATATCATTTACATTCTGTTGTGCATACATTTTCAGGAGCACATACACTATCTGGAGCATGTATAGAACCGACAGCTCTTAGTGAACTTTTTCCTGACTGGAAAGAAAAAGGAGTAAGTAGTAACTGAGAAGCCAGATAAACTTAAATACTATCTTTGTTCTAGAGTAGATAATGTAATTCATGATCAGCAAAAATGTTGCACAATAATAATACCGTTTGTCTGGTATGATTGCCAATGAGACAACTATATACCAAAGTTCAATTGAAGTAGATGTAATTTATTCTCTAATTATAAATTTTATCTTGTAATATATTGAAAATTGCTTCTTCTTTTTTTATAAAAATATTGTAAGGTATTTTCTTTTAATTCTTTGAAGGACAGCACACTTTAAAATCTGTTAGTATATAAGCTATCTACTAATTTAAATTGAAAATTAATGCAAAGGATTGGTCAAGATGTTTACTGAAATTGGCAATTTTTGATGACGTAATGAAATTTATTTTAGTAAACGAAGAAATTTAATGTGAAATCATGGAAATACTATATTCTTCGAATACATAAAAAAGAATAATAAACTTTGCTTGATAATAATATATTTTTACCAAATAGAATAGAGAATGGTAATGAGGAATGTGTCAAAGAGACAAAAACCCTACAAAAGAGAAGAACATGAAGAAAACTTTCCAAGGCCACTAATGGGTCTTCAACGCAGCGAGAAAATCCCGCACCCATAGGCGGGCTTCAGCTGGCCCCTAAACAATAATGTATACTAATTCAGTGAAATGTACGCCACACTAAACCCCGAATCATACAAATGAACCAAAATTAAAAAAATAAACAAGAGTTACTTGGGACAGGCGCATGAATGTGGCAGGGTTAAACTTGTTTTGTGAGATCTCAACCTTCCCCCTATATCTCTAGCCAACGTGTAATAAACAAACTCACAGCAAAATGCAAAGTAAAACTCAGTTCAAAAGAAGTTTGAGTATGATGTTTTCTTTCTAGTCACAAATTAAAATTGAGGTTTTTTTTATTGATAATTCTTATAAAATTTGTGAATTGTGCAAGGACTGTAACTTTAAAACAAGGATGGTGACTTAATTATATTTTTAGATCAGCTCTTTCCTTGATGTTTCCCTTATATTTTTACTAAAGTCAATTTTGGTATTTGCATTCAAAATATGCAAAGAAACCTATACTCATGACTTACTACACAAGATATTTTAGTTTGTATAGATAAAAACACAGAATTCCAAATTAAAAAAAAAAATATCATAAATTTTGAAATCTGTTGTTGATTTTTCTTGCAGTTTTGACATAAATTGTTAACAATTGTTTGCAAAAGAAAAAAATGGGAATCCTTGTGCTTCCCTGTTCTTTTTTTGCATAAAGCAGAAACAATTATGGAGATCCAATTTTGATTTTTTCATGTCAGATTGATTGTTTGGCACAACAAAGATTTTATGATATAAATTTTTTTTTTAAATTACAAAAAAATGTATGGATTATTTTGACGAAAAGAAAAGTAGGGGTTATCGGGCAAGTTGTTTTAATGGCACCACATGGATAAAGCCAGAGGATTCGGAATATCTGACAAAAAATACAAAACAAGACTAGCGAAAATCCTAAATTAGCTATTTAACTGACAGATTTGTCATCCATAAATGAGATTTATCATTGTCCTTCAATTTTTTGTAAGTCGCCCACAGGGTCTTCCAGAATAACAGAGCAGAATGAGAGATCTAGTTATAATCAGATTGATATACCCCTTTGTGTATTGTTATTAATAATTTAGTGCAACATATACTAGTATTGATGTTTTTGTAGGCACCCTTAAAGACACCAGTAACACAAGATAAATTTTATTTCTTAACAGAGAATAAAACAATACCTATACCAGTATTCCCAGGTAACTATACTGAACACTTGGATTAACTCACAACATTTTAAGGATTTATCAGAATCCATACTTTTGATTGGCTGAAAGCAATCGCAAGGCAGTCCAATATCAAATTGTGTATCTCAATAAAATTCAACATTCATGACAGCACATGCTTCTTATGACAAAGTCACAGTAATGCATAGGAGAACAAACAAAAATTTGTTATAACTCGTTATCTCATGGTTGTAGCATAAAAATGTAATTATAAGAATTGAATGCTTCTTTTTGTTATTTTATAGGGTTGTTACAGCATTGATCATGCACACATTTTTAGTACAAAGCGCTTCCTCTTTAAATTACAAAAAGTAGCATTCAATTCTTAAATTATGCACTAACACCATAAATACAGTTGTTTATATGATCAGTCAAGGATATAACTCTATAGGGTTATTACAGAAAAATAACATACATTTGTTATTGTGGACTAAAAAATCAAAGAACTGATATAACACATGTATGTTACATGTTTCAAAGGGACAATATACATCATTAGTTTTGTTAAAATGTATACAAGTTCTACTGATATTACTATTGTCTTTATGTATACTTAACTATAGAAAGATATAAAAGTTCATAGTTTGCCAATCATGCATAATACACCTATGTTATTAGAGAAAAAATATTCCTGTAATAACTAAAGGGTGTTATTACAGCTCCTCTACATCACTCCAAAGCATTTGCACAGACATACATCATGCTTTATTACAATGTCTTTTAATTTATTGTAAAGAATAATGATCAGAGCATGTAATGAGGTTCTGTGCAAGCTTCCCAGTAATTCCCAAATGTCTCATATTATAAGTTACATGCCTTTAATAACTAAGCCTTGTTATTACAGCGAAGTTTATTCATTAAAAGCCTTGTCTCATTGATTTACCATGGTTGATGAAAAATGTATTAAATATAATTCAAAAATTAGTAATCAAGGCTATGCATTTAGTTTCTGCGCAAAGTTTCAAGAGAACCCTAGAGCCCACTAAAAATTAAAATATTTATGATTTATTTCACAAATAACAAACATATGTAATTACAGATTTAGAAAATTTAAGGATTAAAGGGTAGACAACTCATGAAAGTATCTGTAATAACACATGCAAGTTATTTTCTGTAATAACCCTATAGAGTTATATCCCTGACTGATGATTGATATAAGTTATTTTACAAAGAATGTATGTTTTAGGTATGCCAATGAATAACCATGGTAATTATGTGGTACGTCTGGGTAATGTTGTACGATGGTTAGGACAGCAGGCAGAGGAACTTGGTGTAGAGATCTATCCTGGTTATGCTGCTAGTGAGGTATGTATACCATGGTAATTATGTAGAACGTCATGGTAATGTTGTACGATGGATAGGACAGCAGGCAGAAGAACTTGGTGTAGAGATCTATCCTGGTTATGCTGCTAGTGAGGTATGTATACCATGGTAATTATGTGGTACGTCTGGGTAATGTTGTTCGATGGTTAGGACAGCAGGCAGAAGAACTTGGTGTAGAGATCTATCCTGGTTATGCTGCTAGTATGGTATGTATACCATGGTAATTATGTGGTACGTCTAGGTAATGTTGTACGATGGTTAGGACAGCAGGCAGAGGAACTTGGTGTAGAGATCTATCCTGGTTATGCTGCTAGTGAGGTATGTATATCAATTATGTGGTACGTCTGGGTAATGTTGTACGATGGATAGGACAGCAGGCAAAAGAACTTGGTGTAGAGATCTATCCTGGTTATGCTGCTAGTGAGGTATGTACATGTATATCATGGTAATTATGTGGTACGTCTGGGTAATGTCGTACGATGGTTAGGACAGCAGGCAGAGGAACTTGGTGTAGAGATCTATCCTGGTTATGCTGCTAGTGAGGTATGTATACCATGGTAATTATGTGGTACGTCTGGGTAATGTCGTACGATGGTTAGGACAGCAGGCAGAGGAACTTGGTGTAGAGATCTATCCTGGTTATGCTGCTAGTGAGGTATGTATACCATGGTAATTATGATGTACGTCTGGGTAATGTTGTTCGATGGTTAGGACAGCAGGCAGAAGAACTTGGTATAGAGATCTATCCTGGTTATGCTGCTAGTATGGTATGTATACCATGGTAATTATGTGGTACGTCTAGGTAATGTTGTACGATGGTTAGGACAGCAGGCAGAGGAACTTGGTGAGGAGATCTATCCTGTTTATGCTGCTAGTGAGGTATGTATACCATGGTAATTATGTGGTACGTCTGGGTAATGTTGTACGATGGTTAGGACAGCAGGCAGAAGAACTTGGTGTAGAGATCTATCCTGATTATGCTTCTAGTGAGATATACACACAAAATATTTATTAACAGTTTGATTGTTTCACACTCTATTACTTTTTGTTGGAAGGACATGCTGATCCTTTGAACTTGTGTTAAAACTTTCAGTAAAGACAACTTGACTGAATTTAAAATGCAAAAACTTTCAATTTATAGTCATCTTGAACCTAAAGCATTTGATATTAAACATAAATATGTTCCTGGTTTCTGAAGATTCCTTATGTACTTTTTAGTTGCCTCAAAACAATAACAGTTAATCATGCAATATGAAATCTTGAATGTGGCTCTTAACATGAAAACCCTACAAGTAAGAAATTTATAAAAATTATTATACAAGGGATGACACCATAGGAGAAAGCTATTTGAAGGTTAAAAAAAAGTACTTCATTTTACAATGCTTTACATGATTTTTAAAGCCTCATGAAAATGTATACTTTGTTGAACATTTAAAGTCATGGTTTATCTCTACCAACAGAATCAACAAAATTGGTATCCAGCAAATAATAATGAATTCACAATATTATCTAACTGTAGTATTACATTTACTTAAAAAAAAACATTCTGATAAAAGCAAGAACTTTTGAATTAATTATTATCTAGCTAGGTAAAATGTTTTTATCTACAGTGTTTTTTTTTTTTTGTGTATTGCAGGTATTATTTCATGAAGATGGCAGTGTAAAAGGAATAGCTACAAACGATGTAGGAATATATAAAGATGGATCACCTAAGGTAAAGACATCTCATATGAGCATATATGTTATTAAACTTCCAGTAGGTAATCTGTCCACCATATTTAAGACAAGAACATGATAATGACATACCTCAGCTTCAATATTATTTAGCCATTCTTCTGTCTCATACATTTTCTTGCTGTATTGAAGAGCCATTGGTGGCCTTGGGCTGTTTTCTGCTCTTTGTTTGGGTTGTTGTCTGTTTGACGCATTCTCCATTTCCATTCTCAATTTTATCTATCAATAGTAACAATCACATCTTCATGAAAATTTAGTATAGACTTTTATTTAGGTAAGCAATAAAATTTGAATTAAATCTTTCCACAGAAAATTTCTAAATAATTGATTTTTGTCCAATCATAGGGTTCTTCATTCTGATTCAAGAATATATGGTTTCTATATACTTTTGTCTAAAATAAGGGAGATCATTTGCTACTTCCAGATTAGAAAATGCCACTTCCGGTCTCATATGGTAGCTTTAGGCACACTGATTCAAAAAATATATGGTTTCCATACACTTTTGCTTGAAATAAGGGAGATAAATTGCCACTTCTGGTTTAAAAAATCTCACTTCCAGTACCATCTGATAGGTTACTTCACACTGATTCCAAAATATATGGTTCTAGGTATTTTTAATTGAAGTCGATGCAGGAAATGGCTACTTCCGGTTTACAAAAGGTCACTTCCGACTTATCTTTTCAAGGTCGTATATCTACCAACCTAATGCAGAAGACCCCATAGCTGTATCATGTATGAATATGAATTTATAGCAAAGGTCAAAATCTAGAACGTCAAATTTAATTTTAATTTTAAGGTCAGAGCAAGGACCTGAAAACAAAAGACCCTAGGTCTCTACAGTATATGGTTAATGAGTTAAATCACCATACACCTAATTTAAGATACAAGAGGGGTGAAAACTCCTATCTAATGTCAACATACCCTTTCAACCAAAATTTCTTTGTTGCGATATGACTCAACTAACAATTTTGTAAAATATTTTGTCGATATCTTATACGGTTTCTGAGGAAAAGCCAAAATCAAAATCAAAAACATGACCTTGACATTTGACCTTGACCTCATTTTCATTTTGGTGGACCAAGGACCTCAAATCAAAAGACCCTAGGTCCTTAGCACATATGGTTTATGAGTTACTATGACATTTCACTTATGTCAAATACAGAAGGGGAAATAACTCTCATATGGAGTCTCCGGATTGCTTTGGTCAAAATTTTTTTCAACAACCTGAGGATATAACGAGCAATTTGGTCAAATAATTTCGTCGGTTTCTTTTACTGTTGTAGCAATCACAAGGAAAACAGTGTTTGGGGAGATAACTCTTACAAGGAAAAGTGTTCGGTTAAACGGTGTCTGTTTCATAAGTGTATAAACTGTTCAATATCATATACCAAATTTCTAAGCGACATCTTGCGAAATAAAATCTTCTCGCAAGAAATAAAAGTGGCGGAAGAAAAAAAAATAATAATCAGAACAAAATCAATAGGTCTTTCCACGGAAAAGTGGAAAGACCTAATTATGTTTTGTACCATTTAAACTTCTTGATTAACAAATACATGTATATCAGCAACTAGTAGCAACTGTGTCATGAAATTCAATACCAAGTTTTATCTATAATGTGAAAGCTATTAAGGTAATATATTGTCAGATATCTTTATAAAAAATAAAATATCAAAAATACCGAACTCCAAGGAAAATTCAAAACGAAAGTCCCTTATCAAATGGCAAAATCAAAAGCTCAAACACCTCAAACGAATGGAAAACAACATATTCCTGACTTGGTACAGACATTTCCTAATGTAAAAAATGGCGAATTAAACCTGGTTTTATAGCTAGCTAAACCTCTCACTTGTATGACAGTCATATAGCATTCATACTGTCTCATATCTTCATGTTTAACAAATATATGGACTATTTCATCAGAAATTTCAACTAAGTTTTTAAAATGGAATATCAAAATGGTGTTTATAAATAGCTATCTACATCCAAAACAGGAAATTACTATTCAAACTGTATTATTATCTTTCATTGTTTTTTTTCTTTTTTTTTATTGGCTACCTATAACACAGAGCTAAACACCCATCCATAGTAGTAAAAAGATAAAGTTTAGCCTATTTAGGTCTAAGTTATTCCATTTAGTTCCATGGGCATCGCTGCTAACAATTTCAAGTGGTGAAAAATTTTTAAAATACACAATTTTATAGAATTTGTCGCCTCAACTCACCTAACTTATGATTAAAACTATAAAACTTAAAACATTGTTACAAATTTAACATGAAGAATGCTTCTTTTTGCAAGCAGCATAGGAAAACTGTCCAAATTTACACAAAATACACACGGCAGTGGAAAAGTCACATACAATTTTCTATTGGAATGATATTGCGTCAGCTGCTTTGAGTGTAATGCACTCAAAGAAGAGATGAAATTAGATTAATATGATAAAGGTATCCATCTTTATACACAGTATACCATTTTCAATTTATTCATAATCAGTGCATGTGATGTATGTTTTGAAAGTGTGTGTAATTTTCTTTTATAATGTGTATTGAATTATATACTGTAAATGGGTCCTTTCATTAGGAATAACAAATTTTTATTTGGTCATAATAGTAAATGTTAGTCACATTTTCTCATTGTCTATTTGTCACAGCTTTTTGATATGAAGTACCAAGTTTTATCTGGATTAGCAATACAGTCTTATTGATTTTAAATTACCTGTTGCACATGTCTTTCCTAATAGTGGAACATATGTATTTCCTTTGTCGTGTAATTGACATGAAGAAAATTTTAGTCCAAAGTGCAAAAGTTGGTCTACAGTATTGAGCAGACTTCAAATATGTTTTGCTTTTTCAAGGCCAGAATACCAAGTTGGAATATTATAATATAGTATATAGCTAACTAGAATAATATTCTATAGGAATACCAAATCAGCCCTACATAAATACAGATTTTCTGCAATAATTCCATTAATTGTGCATTTGTAGACTGTAAATTCATAAATAAATACTCATATGCAACACTAAGTTTTTTCACTTTGAGTTTTAAACATATGTTTCAGGACACATTTGAAAGAGGAATGGAGCTCCATGCCAAAATAACAATATTTGGAGAAGGGTGCCATGGTGCATTAGCTAAACAATTATATAAGAAATTTGATTTGAGAAAGGATTGTGAACCACAGTCTTATGGTATAGGTTTAAAGGAATTATGGGAAATTGATCCGGAAAAGCACAGACCTGGAAGAGTTGAGCATACTATAGGATGGCCATTTGTAAGTATATAAAAACTCTGCCATCTTGCCACCAAAACTGACACTGGAACCTATTGTCTTCTAGTTGTCACATTATTGCTGTTTAAACTTGTTTGTCTCAAACGACCTTGCAGCACTTTCAAGCAGAAAGCTGTTTTAATACATTTGTTGAGATGAGTATTGATTAATCTGTTATTAGACATATGAATTCTTACAATATCTCATTGTCCTACTCAGAAAACTTATCCCCTTCCCATTTTATTATTATTTCAAAGTTGTGTTCATGTCTCTGTCCATAGAGAATTTTTAATTTCATGTTTTTGAATATTGAAAAAACTGTTTAACCATCTACAGGAATATAGGGTTAAATTGATAAAAATGGATGTGATAAATGCTTTCTATTTAAAGTTGGTTGACTACGTAAACAAAATAGTTAAGTTTTGAAAATTTGATACATACTATTTTCATTGGCAGTGGTTAACTTTGTATGTTAAAAAAAACAAATGCATATGCTGTTTAACATGATGAAAACATATTTTATTTATTAAATTTTAGGACATTCATACGTATGGAGGTACATTCCTTTACCATTTAGATGAAGGACCTCTAGTCACATTGGGAATGGTGGTAAGTCATATATCATCACAATTGTTAGCTGCAAAACACTGAAATTTTGTTGTGACTGAATTAATTAGCCGTTTTAAATGTTAAGTTTTCTGCTTAAGTTAGATTGATAGGATCTACTAGTGATAGATCAATGATATTTTGTGTGAAGTTGCATTGCTATCAGTACATTTTTACTATTTTGAGGCCCTGCCCCTAGGCCATGGTTCAGTGACTTTCAATTAATTAGCAATTTTCAATGATAATTTTTTTCTGCTTACGTTAGTTTGATCGGAACTACTTACAATAGACAATATTTTCTATAAAGTTACATTGCTGTTTGTACATCTCAGTTTGTCGACCATTTCTAGGCCCTACCCACTAGCTGGTCCAGCGACTTAGAATTAATTAGCAATGTTGCTGTCCATCAGATTGTCTTTTTCTGAATTTTATGTCAACAGGCAGACATATCTCTGTGTCAATAGTTTATCCTTAATATTCATTGATTAAAATTAAATTCATTAGTTTCTGTCACATCTACACTATATAACTATTTATTTTTTTCTCATTCTCAAATGATTAGCAGATGTTGAACAAGCGTTTCAAATCTGTAATTTGACTGTTGCTCAAAATTGTCACCTTCCTTTTTTCGCTACAATAAATAGGCTGTTGATAATTTTGAAAGACCTGCTTGAATTTGAATATTATTTTTATCATTTGCTTGAAAAATACAACAGTCCAAGAATGACTTAGTGGTAAGTGATTTTTCTTAGAAATCTACAAAACACTTGTATTTCTGGTTTTGAATTGTATTAAAATATAATGGATAAACAGGCCAAGTGTTTTAAATGTTTTACACTCATAATTATGGATAGGAAAACAGAATATAAGAAGATAATAACCTATACAATACAACAGTCTACATTTATAGAATAACTAATCAAAGAATTCAAATAGAGAAAAATATTCAACGTGTGACCGAACAACACATTAATTCATGAATGCGCGTAGCGCATGAGTTAATTATCAGTGTTGTTCAGTCACGAGTTGAATATTTTTCGATATTTGAATTCTTTGATTAGTTATTCTTTTTATTACATTGGCAAAGGGCTTTTTTTAATGAAATTAATGTAGAAAATGTAAGGAACTATATCTTTTTTCTACGCATTCACAATTTGTTTTGATCCGACGTTATCGACGTCTTAACGCCTATTGTTGTATGACGTCAGAGAGTGAAATAACCACGTTTATTTCACATGTGAAATTATCAGTTTTTATTTGACTGTGAAATCAATGTAATTCATTGCTACCAATGTAATAATTGTATTTACCTAATCATTCTAATGAATTGATATAAGAAATCTGTAATTATGATTTATATTTTTATATACATGAGCATGTATCATTAAGAACTATGATTATGATGTTATTACATTGGGCTTTACGAGAATTAATTGAATGGGGGGTTGGAAGGCACTTTATTAAAATTTGATGGGTAGTGTTTTAGACAGATAACCCAAACAATTATATGAAATAATCAATTAAAATCTTAATCATTGGGGTGGGGGGTAAATAATAAGTGCTTTCCAACATTTATTTATGGAATAGCCCTTAAAATTATGTTTTATTACTTTACTAGTATAAGATCAATATGATAATAGTCTCTTCTACTGTTTTGACAAGGTAGCAAGTATATCATATAAAATTAAAATTGAGAATGGAAATGGGAATGTGTCAAAGAGACAACAACCCGACCATATAAACATATATACAGAAAAATTATTACACCAGGGTTTTCGATATCACAAACTAGTCAAAACATTTACTAAATTTTATCATCGGTACAAGGACATCATTCGTAAATATAGCTCAACATGCAGACTTCTTATACGTTCAGGTATTTCACATCCAATCTTTTATGGTAATATTCTTTATTAAGCACTAAAATGTCAGTATTCACCTCAGAAGCTAACAAAACCTTTAAATAGACTTATTAAGAAGGGATATAGTTACGATACTGTTGTCAGGTCATTAAAGATTGCATATTTTGGCTTTAATATTGATTCACTTATAGGGTCTTTGCATCGGAACTAAACACATTTATTTAAAACCAGTTGTTGGCATGACACGGGTTATGCTCTTCTCATATATTTTATGATGGTATGATACTAAACCTCTAACGGGAGGGATTGTGCCTGATATTCATATGATGAAGACATAATCTTTCAATCAGTTTAATTGAAGTCTGGAGCTGGCATGTCAGTTAACTGCTAGTAGTCTGTTGTTATTTATGTATTATTGTCATTTTGTTTATTTTCTTTTGTTACATCTTCTGACATCGGACTCGGACTTCTCTTTAACTGACTTTTAATGTGCGTATTGTTATGCGTTTACTTTTCTACATTGGCTAGAGGTATAGGGGAGGTTGAGATCTCATAAACATGTTTAACCCGCCGCATTTTTGCGCCTGTCCCAAGTCAGGAGCCTCTGGCCTTTGTTAGTCTTGTATTATTTTTACTTTTAGTTTCTTGTGTATAATTTGGAGTTTAGTATGACGTCCATTATCACTGAACTAGTATATATAATTGTTTAGGGGCCAGCTTAAGGACGCCTCCGGGTGCGGGAATTTCTCGCTGCATTGAAGACCTATTGGTGACCTTCTGTTGTTGTCTGTTCTGTGGTCGGGTTGTTGTCTCTTTGACACATTCCCCATTTCCATTCTCAATTTTACATATACATGCTACCTTGTAAAAACAGTAGAAGAGATGATAATATTTTCAAAATTTTAAAATCTTTATAAAATGTTACAGCTTGCAGTGGTTTAATAAAAATAGAAATATTTCAATAGAGAGTAATGAAATTAAGAGTTTATTGTGATGAAATGGTAGGACCTTATCTCAGTTCCTCGATTTAAAAAAAAAATAAACATGGAATTGGCCATTTCTACTGATATCAGATTGTTAATTCTCAATTCTTTGACAAAATTTAACCAAACTTGCACAGATTCTTCTAAGGGTAATGAAGTTGTGAATTTCTATCTGAATGATTTTTTGGGTATTCACTACAGGCTATTTCTGCTTATGGCTGTTCCATAAAAAACATACATGGGACCCAGATGGCAACATGAATTTAACACTTATGGATAGAAAAGAAATTTTATTTTGTTTGCAGGTTTCTAAAACTGCTTCTATGGGAGTAACCCTATTTTCAAAGTGCCCCTGGGTACCATATTTGATTTAATGGGAACAGCCCTCATATTATTTGGACAGCGTAAAGCAATCACCAATCAATCAATCAATCATTATTTGGACACCACAGACAACACACATCTTCCATAGAAGACCATTTTTAGCTATATTAATATTATTTATGTTGTTATAGGTCGGCCTTGATTACCAGAATCCATACATAAGTCCATTTAAAGAATTCCAAAGGTACAAACACCATCCGTGTATTGCACAAACACTAAAAGGAGGAAAGAGAATAGGCTATGGTGCGAGAGCTCTAAATGAGGGAGGCTTTCAGGTAATGTGGAGACAGAGATTTGACAGTTTTTATACGCCCTTTTACGGGATGTATTATGGTATACCGTTGTCCGCCTGTCGTCAACATGTCGGACATTAACTCAAAAACGCTTTAACCAATTTGCATAAAACTTTGGTGAATTGTTTATAACTATTGATGTGAGCTCCCTTTTGTTTTTTATAAATTTGAAATTTTACGTTTCTGAGTTATGGGGTTTTATTCATTAAAAAAAAATGGGGATTTGCCAGTTTTCGGACAATAACTCAAGAATGCTTTCACCAACTTGCAAGACATTGCGGTGAATTGTTTATATCTATTGACATGAGCTCCCTTTCGATTTTCATAAATTTTAGATTTTACATTTCCGAGTTACAGGGTTTTATTCATAAAAAAGGGTGATTTTCCAGTTTTCTGACAAAACTCAAAAATGCTTTCAGCAATTCTTATGAAACTATGGTGAATTTTTTATATCTATTTAAGTAAGCTCCCTTTAGAATTTTATAAATTTTACATTTTATATTTCTGAGTTATGGGGTTTTATTCATTAAAAAAGGGGGGATTTTCCAGTTTTCGGACAATAACTCAAAAATGCTGTCAGCAATTCTCATAAAACTTTGGTGAATTGTTTATATCTATTGATGTAAGCTCCCTTTTGATTTTCATAAATTTCTAATATGACATTGAGAATTAATTGAACTTTATTTGTTTATACTATAGTCTGACAACAGATTTACTAAGTATTGCGCAACAGCACAGTGTATTGCACAACAGCAAGAAATCTTTAATTGAATATAAGTTCAATTCATATAACCAATTTCAAGTTCTTTGACTACATTTATTCAGAAACCTGTTATATGTCAAATATTTAATTACAATCCAAATTCAGACCGGTATCTAGCTTGAATTTTGTGTCCATTTTTGCCCCAACTGTTCAGGGTTGGACCTCTGCGGGTGTATCCAGCTGCGCTCAGCGAAGCAGTTTATTACTTATTGCAAAAAATTAATATCTTGATTCAAAGATCAAATATAAGAAAAAAAAAGGAAAATTTTATTGTAAAGGCCATTCATAAAATTTTTATTTTATCAAATAACCTTATTTCAAATTCTTATAGACGACTTTCAACTCAAGATTGGTCTATTAATTGCACCTGTACAAAAATTGAAGTGAAATATTAACTGTAAATAATTTGTCTATGCAAAAAATATGAATGAAACTAAGCTGATGATCCATCCCGAATTTTATTTTAATTTTTTTTTAATAAGAAGCTTGGTCTACATCAAAAGAAAAGTAAAAAAAAATCATTGATCAAAACTTTTGAATGACACTATTCATTCTTTATTTTTGCAGTCACTCCCCAAGCTGACATTCCCAGGAGGAATATTGGCAGGATGTAGTCCAGGCTTTATGAATGTTCCAAAAATCAAAGGCACACACAATGCAATGAAGAGTGGAATGGTGGCTGCAGAAGCTGTTTTTGAAACATTAAATAATGAAAGTTTAACATCAAATTCACCAACAGCAGGTAATTTGAATGCATTGTTATTTGTTTACCCTTTGTTAACATTATATTATATGTTAATCTAATGTTCATGTATGGTTTGTTAGTGTGAAAAGATTACATCTGATATTAAGGGCATACACTTGTATGCATTATCGAAATACATGTATGCGAAGATAAATTTACCTTCATGACATACTTTTGAGATATTTTCGTTTCCTTTTGGTCTGTTTGAGGTAGAACAAAAATTTTCATATTTCAATACGTCGCTGAAAAAAGAGCAAAACTTTCAAATTAAAAATAGACTTTTTCACCTGTTTTCTTGCCAATACAAATGCATGGAGAAAAAGGGGCCCAAATAAGCATTTTTGCAGTTTCCAGACAATAACTTGTGTTTAAGTGTATGAATCTCTCTGAAATTATACCACAAGTTTCCATACAACAAAGGGATGGGATGGTTATGGGGGGGTTATGGCTCAAACCATTTAGCGGTGAGGGGCAAAAAAGGGGAAAAAACAAGGGTTTTTATGGTTAAAGGACAATTTAGACAATTTAAAAGCAGTGTAAGGGAGGTAATCCAATTCATTTAAAGAATACTGTTGTATATATGTATGATTACCTCCCTTACACTGCTTGTAAATTATGTATTAAGAAATGATGATTGTCTTGAGATGATTAGCTGTAAATTTATTTTTAGAAGTTACTATTAATTAATATTAATTTTAACCATGACTGTATTGAGATTATTTTTGGAATAAGGAAAGGGGAGTTGAAAAAAATGGGGGCTACAGTTTTTCTCATTTCAGATTTCAGCATAGTGAATTGCACAAAAGCAAAAAATTGAATATAAATTCAAATCATATAACCAATTTTAAGTTCTTTGACTACACTTATTCTGTGTCAGAAACCTATTATGTGTCAAATATTTAATTACAATCCAAATTCAGACCTGTATCAAGCGCGAATAATGTGTCCATTTTGGCCGCAACTTTTCAGGGTTGGACATCTGCGGTCATATCCAGCTGCGCTCAGCGAAGCAATTTATTTTATAATTTTAATTCAACAGGTCTGGATCCAGAAGTGTATGAACAAAAGATTAGGGACAGCTGGGTATGGAAGGAACTGTATTCAGTACGGAACGTCCGACCATCATTCAACACAAAGTTAGGACTTTATGGAGGAGTGCTGTATACTGGCCTGTTCTATGTTCTCGGAAGAGGAAAGGAACCATGGACATTGTCTCATGGAGGTATTCTATTCATTCGTTTGATTTTGTGTCACTTTCATAAAACAAATGCTGAGGTTGATTTTTAGGCAGTTAAGCTGCCTCATGCTACCACCCTAGATTTGTGTTCTTCCCACTGAATGGTGAAAAAAGTGCTGTTGTTATTATCTAGCTGGTTAATATGTTATTAATAACTAATTGGGCACTTTTTTCATACTATCAATTCTGGAATACAAAAAATATGACCAGAAAAACCTTAAATGATCGTCGAACAACCCAATATATGATACTATCTAGTAGCTGCATTGACTAGTCATCATAATAATTCCATGACCGCTATGAAACTTTAGACCTTTTTGATGTTTTGAATATAGTTATACATGTATATCTACAGATATAATCAAAGTACATGTATATATGAAAATTTTTACCAGGCCTTATCATATGACAACTAGTCAGACAAATTTTGGTTCAGAATTCTGACAGGAATTTTTACAAAATTGTCAGGGGTTACAACACATGAATATAATTTGTCATGGAGTTTACTGTAACGGTCCAGCTATTTTTAGAGGCTGTCTAATGATAATATCAGAACTATGATATGTCTATGCAACTGTTACTATAAAATGTGGGAGATACATGTACATTGTATTATTGCACACTATCAATATATATACAAGTAGTAACCCAGGTATCAGTTATATAAAGATAGTTTGAATACATAATGATGATACAATGTGCAGATACATGAAATATGTTTTATAAAGTATGTAAGAAATGAAGAATATAAACATATTTAAAAAAGACAGACAAAATATTTGTATGAAATTTGATGTAAATATAATAGGTTGGACACTTAGAAGTACAATAATGTAAAAGAAAATTAAAAGCATTTCTAGCCCAACAACATAATCTTTTTGGAAAATGACACTATCAGCGGCATGTTTCCGATACCATTGACCAGAACTAATGGAAGTTGATTATGCCTCCGCCTACCGCACTCGGTTTCATATTTACTATTTTACATACTAACTGGAATCTGCTTGTATTACGCTACACTCGAACAAAGTGTTGTAGTCGGACCGGAACCAGTTTACATACTTTATTTTATTTACCAAAAAGATATCTTGACCTGTCCATATGTTTTTTGTTATAAAGTGGTATTTGGAGCTATCCCTTTGTTATATTTTTCATATTTATTCGAGCTTTCACTTTTATGCACATGTCTTACAATCGTAAACAATCGGTATGTACACATGATAAATAGATCCGTTTTGTTATGGTGTTGGACTTTTTACCATGTTTACCCTCCAATGATCAGCAATCGCTAGACAAAATAGTTCTCCTAAATAATGTCAGCATTTCATGCCATTTCAACTTTACAATCATTAAAAAAGTAATAATTGGTATCATTTTGATATCCATTGGATAGAAACTGGTCTTTATCCAGATTTACGAAGATTTTAATAATCAGAAATTAGTAATACGGTTATACCCACGCGGTGCATATGAATCTTTGTTTACAAAGTTATAGCAGCAGAGTCTGTAACTGTATCATTATTAATTAACTACACTGTTATTGTACTTAATATGATGAAAACTGCATATGCAATATAAGATGTCAACTCAGCCAATACAGATTTTTTTCCAGATGGCGAGTTTTGATCCGCCAAAACAGGATTTCGGAACGTCTCTAGTTTTTAGATCGTAAGTCACGATAAACTCAAACTGAAAGTAAACAGTTGTTTGTTCGTCGTAGCCTGGGATCCTGGCTCACTGCTCGACAGTAGAATATATTATATATTTATATTGTCACGAATTTATTGAAAATTATTTTTTCATTTCATATGAAATGCAAATTTCGAAAAATTTAGCATATATAATTCAAACGTTATTGATTTACATCGTGAATCAACTGTTAATTAACGATCCGATCGATATATTCCTCGTTTATAGAACATGCACATGCGCATTAATTCAGTCCTGTTCAGCGTTGATAGTTGGTCACGTGGATTGTATTACGCCTGGCCTTATCGACGAAGTATTAGATTGGGTCAGGATGCCAGGCTATGTACGACGCAGTTTTTATTTACGCACCATAAACAAGCTGAAACGTTCAGTATGGCATATATTTTATCTTAAAGACGGTCCCATTCATTTGAAAAGCATTTTGAAAGTAGATGATGGAATTATTTCAGGTTTGGGGAACAAGTAAATTATCACAAAGTTCATTTCTTGACGACCTCATAATTTCATCATGTCGATGGTACAAATCGATTTTTACTGTTTACTTTCGCTTCTCATGTTTTGTAAACGGTCTTTTATTTTTAAACCCGAACCAGGCATATGCATTCTGTAATTGCACAAGTCTTCGTTCTTTGGTCAATTGGCTTATGGATAGTTGTATCAATTTCAACTCTTACATTTTTTTTTTTTTGAATATATATTTGCATTACACATGCAATGGCAGTACCTTTCCAATTACTATTTATGTGTTGTGTCTAAATTAAAGTTGTAACACTTAATAGTGACTGGAAAGGGTAGAAAAATTCATCAGACGAGAAAAGGCTGAAGATACATGGAAACGGCACCAAATCATTAGATATTGCATCTTATAAAAAGAAACTGAGATTTGGATAGTTCCACTTCAAGGTAAAAATGTTTATCTCTTGTGAAATTAAATAAAAAAATATTGTAACACTGTAGTTAATTAATAAAGATACTATTACATGTATTTCTGTATTGGCCTCATTGTTGGTCCTCGGCCAGCAGTATTGGCCTTGACTTCGCCTCAGACCAATACACCAAGACATAGACCAATAACAAGGACAATACAGAAATACTTACGCAATAATATTATAGAATGACAGTATGGTTCATTAGCGGGAATCACCCCCTCAACTACTTTTTACATAAATATTAACTTCTGGCTTCAACTCCTTGTTCGTCTTGTCTGGTGATCTTCTTGTAGTTCCAGTTAGGCAAGCATTTTAGAGACGTATCCCGTCCATCCTCTCTTGACTTGTAATTTCTGGTGGTAGATTTTGCCGCTTGACGTTGTATCCTTTCAAGCTTGCTTTTTTTTTTTTGTTACCGTGTAGGGGTCCCATACTATGGCTCCATATTAAATTGTAAGATCCATTCCTAAAGGTCTAGATAATTGTTCTAATCTGACACAAATTTCAATAACTGAAATGCTACCCCAAGTTGAATATATGGTGACCTACTAGAACAGCATTATCACTATTGAAATTGTGTTTAATACCATGATTGTTCAATGTCATTAACTTAAATGGAGACAAACATTTGACCTGAAAGGTGGTGTGGGAGTGCAAAATCAAAAACTAACTGACTGATATATGGTTAAAGAATGAATATCAATTACATGGGTCAACATGGTCAAGGGCAGAGTTGTTATGAAATAACAATATGGCAGAGAAGTGGTTTTTAGTTTCATATAAAGTGACCTGACTGACATGAAATAAAAAATCAAAGGAGTATCCCTATTTGTCTAATCTTCAAGGTGAAATAAAACTAGTAAAACAATATTATACTATTGTCTAAATCTACAGAAATATAATTTGCTTCAAGTAACAGAAATAACTAGGTCACTCGTAACTTATTTAATGAGTATGTGGGGTATAAGAGCTTGATAACAACAGGCTCTTCGTAATCATTTGGTTTGAAAAGGATACTAGTAGTCTATATTCTTGATTTAGAAAAATGTAATTGCAAGACAAAAATCACATTACTTAGAATAATTTAGATCATTCAGGTAGTCTTTATTTATATGTACAAAAGAACAGCCAGTATTCATTGGATATTGTAGATCATTCAAATAGTCTTGACCTTTTTATTAGTACAAAAGAACAGCCAGTAGTCATTGGATATTGTAGATCATTCTGGTAGTCTTGACCTATTTATTTATAGAAAAAAAAACAGCCAGTAGTCATTGGATACTGAAGATCATTCAGGTATTCTTGACCTATACATTTGTACTAAAAAAACAGCCAGTTGTCATCTTCACATAACACACACATATACGAATATCAGTTATATGCTTACGAGACATTTTGGAATGTTAAACTAATTACGGTATGTGAAAATCAAGACTTGCACTAAAAATATCACAATATTTGAGACAGTGGCGTCATTTTTCCTCAGAGCTTTCAGCTCTTTGATTGTGTAATATGATCCATGCATGATAAACAATAAAATTACAACACCTCAGATTGTTCCCAGTATTATTAAATCAGTTTTTGTACGGAGTGACACCTGCTGATCTAACTAAAAATGCTAATGTGGCATATGAAAACTCTTAGAACATAGTTGAATTAAACTATACACCACTGTGGAAAACCTGAATTCTGATGATATTATTCCCTGCAGAAGAAAAATTCATTCATCAGTGTATTGAGAAGTTGATAAAAGTAAGCATCTGTATGTCACATACGGCCTGTAACAATGTGCAAAACCCATACTGCATAGTATAAAGCTGTAAATGGCCTTAAAATGACAAATGTAAAACAATTCCAACAAGAAAACCAGCGTCCTGATTTATGTACAAATCAATAATGAAAAATAAATATGATATACAGCAACAAATGACAACCACTGAATGACTTTGGACAGACAGACACGTAATCTGGCAGGGTTACACATGTTTACTGGCGCCAGACCTTCCCCTTACCTGGGACAGTGTACATACATCTTCTCAGACATTCAATCATCGAAAGGATACATATTTTAAAGTAATTTAAAAATGAATAATAAACGTTTGAAAAAAAAATGGTATATTGATAGAGAAAAGTGTGTAGGATAGTGGAAATCAGTACAGCACATGACAAAAAAAAATCTGAAACATGAGTTATACATGTAACAAGCTGTGATAAACAATTTAAGCAACACTGCCACAGTTTTCATCATGTTTTTGATTAACTGCCTATAGTGCTTACAGTGCTTTGATTGGAAACAGCAGGCAACAGTCTTAACACAGTATTTTAGTTTTTCATGACACCTGATTATGTTAAATCAATAAATCTGAATCTATCCCAAGCCTTTTATTATATATAATGGTTTTATAAAAATAAGAAGATGTGGTATGATTGCCAATGAGACAACTTTCCACAAGAGACCAAATGACACAGAAATTAATAACCAAAGGTCACTGTACAGCCTTCAACAATGAGTAAAACCCATACCGCATAGTCAGCTATAAAAAGCCCCAAAATGACAAATGTAAACAATTCAAACAAGAAAACTAACAGCCTGATTTATGTACAAAATAATGAGCGAAAAACAAATATGATACACATCAACAAACGACAACCACTGAATTATAGGCTCCTGACTTGGGACAGGCACATACAGAATGTGGCGGGGTTAAACTAGTTTGTTCATTTTTAAAATTTTATGTTGATGGCAGATATCTTATAGTCATTGCTAACTATAATCATACTTTTTTTAGACTTGAGATGATTACCTGATACATATCTTGGGTTTTGTCGCCATGACTAAGCAGAAAAAGCGTGACTTATTCATAGTTTTTTTCTGCGGCATTGGTAGTGGTGGCGGCAACAATGTATAAGTATGTGAATAGGTCAGTTTATGGGGAACGACTTAAGGTGAGACATATCTCTGTATCAACAGAGTATTTGTTGTTGGTTTGATATCTCATTGACATATACTCCACGTCTTCTTTTATTCATGTTAAATACTAGAAAATACAAGTCCTTGCTTTATACTGTGTTTCAGGTGCTGATTATACTAAACTGAAGCCAGCAGCAGAATGTAAGCCAATTGATTATCCTAAGCCGGACGGTCAACTTAGTTTTGATTTGTTGGAGTCTGTAGCTTTGACAGGAACAAACCATGACCATGATCAACCCGCCCATCTAACACTACTTAATGATGATACACCTGTCAATCATAATCTAGCAGTGTTTGATGGACCAGAACAAAGATTCTGTCCAGCAGGTATGTAAATATTATTTGTGAAAACCTAATACATAAGTCAGTTTGAATAAAATATTGCAAATTGCAAAATTCTCTTTGTTTCATGAATAAGCCATGGATTGACTATAAATTAAATTTTTAGCTAGTTAAAAGAAATAGTTAGGACAGGTGAACTATTCAATTTTTCATGGAATTTTATGGGGCAGGAGGCCTGGGCCCCCCCTTTTGTGGGAAAAATTTGGTTGATTATATAGGGAATCACTGAAGCATGACTGGAGCGGGCCCTTTCTTAGGCAGTCAGTGGGCTCCCACTTATGAAGTTTTCTGGAACTGCCACTGTTATAGTCTTTCTTGCAAACAGGCTGATTCCTGCGGATTACTCCATATGATATTTAATAATGATGTCTCTAATACCAATAAAACCAAGTTTTTTGAAATGAGGAAAATAAATCTGAATCTTTCTTTTTTTATTTTGAAATATGGAATTTTCTTGTACTGATCTTTTTGGCATCCAATATATCATATGAATTCAAATCAGGAACATTTTCTGGAAAATCACCTTAAACATGGCCAACAATCCATATGACTGCATTTAGCAGACTGAACATCATTGCTATAAACAAATAAGTTATTTAAAAGGAATTATATTTACTTTAAGTTACTATTCATATGAAACCTTAGATGAAACAACAATTATTATTTTCATTTACAGGTGTATATGAATATGTAGAAACAGAAGATGGAAATGGAAAAAGACTACAAATAAATGCTCAGAACTGTATACATTGCAAAACTTGTGATATCAAGGACCCTAGTCAGAACATTAACTGGGTATGTCCTCAGGGTGGTGAGGGCCCAGCATATAATGGCATGTGATATAGCAGCATTAGTTTGATATATATTGTGATGATCTGAGGAGTAAATGAGAATTATGTTTGTTCAGTCTTTGAAAGATTTGTTTTGTAAAAATTTGTCATTATTCATTAAAAAAAAAGCATATATGACGAGCAAGGAGCAGTGTAAAAGAAACTTTTATACAAAATCTGTTATGCTATAAAGGACAATTGAATTGGAATATCATAAATATTTTGTCAACTTTAATCTTTTGAATTTTTGTCATGGCCTGTTTGTGAGTGTTGATATGGGCTTGGCATATGTAGTTAAGGGGTTTAATATCTGATTTAATTTCTGCTTATTCAAGTAAACTAAAACAGAGTTTTATTTTTCAGCTTAAAAGCTCTTTAATTCAGAAATTAGCAAGTTAGTTTAAACAGTCAGGGATATAACTCTATAGGGTTATTACAGAAAATAACTTGAATGTGTTATTACAGATACTTTCATGAGTTGTCTACTCTTTAATTCTTAAACTTTCTAAATCTGTATTAACATATGTTTGTTATTTGTAAAATAAATCAAAAACATTTTGATTTTTAGTGGGCTCTAGGGAACTCTTGAAACTTTGCACAGAAACTAAATGCATAGCCTTGATAACTAATTTTTAGCTCACCTGGCCCAAAGGGCCAAGTGAGCTTTTCTCATCACTTGGAGTCCGGCGTCCATCGTCGTCCGTCGTCGTTAACTTTTACAAAAATCTTCTCCTCTGAAACTACTGGGCCAAATTTAACCAAACTTGGCCACAATCATCATTGGGGTATCTAGTTTAAAAATTGTGTCCGGTGACCAAGCCAACCACCCAAGATGGCCGCCATGGCTAAAAATAGAACATAGGGGGTAAAATGTAGAATTTGGCTTATATCTCTAAAACCAAAGCATTTAGAGCAAATTGACGTCAGGTAGAATTGTTTATCAGGTCAAGATCTATCTACCCTGAAATTTTCAGATGAATCGGACAACCCGTTGTTGGGTTGCTGCCCCTGAATTGGCAATTTTAAGGAAATTTTGCAGTTTTTGGTTATTATCTTGAATATTATTATAGATAGAGATAAACTGTAAACAGCAATAATGTTCAACAAAGTAAGATCTACAAATAATCAACATGACAAAAATGGTCAGTTGACCCCTTAAGGAGTTATTGCCCTTTAAAGTCAATTTTTAACATTTTTTGGTAAATTTTTGTAATCTTTTACAAAAATCTTCCCCTCTGAAACAACTGAGACACTTAACCATTTAACCAAACTTGGTCACAATCGTCATTAGGGTATTTAGTTTAAAAAAATGTGTCCGATGACCCTGCCTGCCAACCAACATGGCAGACATGGCTAAAAATAGAACATAGGGGTAAAATGCAGTTTTTGGCTTATATCTCTCAGAGGCTCTGAAACTAAAGCAAAAGTATAACGGTTGCATTGATTTATGCATCAATTGTAAATAAAAATATCAGGTGAGCGACACAGGTTCCTTGGAGCCTCTAGTTGGATTAAATTAATACATTTTTCATTAACCATGGTAAATCAATGAGACAAGGCTTTTAAGGGATAAACTTAGCTGTGATAACAAGACTTAGTTATTAAAGGAATGTAACTTGTTATATGAGACACTTGGGAATTACTGTGAAGCATGCGCAGAACCTCATTACATGCTCTGATCATTATTTCTTACAATAAATTAAAATACATTGTAATTAAGCATGATGAATGTCTAAGCAAATGCTTTGGAGAAGCTGTAATAACACCCTTCAGTTATTATAGGCATATTTTTTCTGTAATAACCTAGGTGTACTTTGCATGATTTGCAAACTATGAACTGTTATATCTTTCTATAATTAAGTATACATAAAGACAATAGTAATATCAGTAGAACTTGTATACATTTTAACAAAACTAATGATGTATACTATCCCTTTGAAACATGTAACACACATATGTTATCACAGTTCTTTGATTTTTAATCCACAATAACGAATGTATGTTATTTTTCTCTAATAACCCTATAGAGTTATATCCTTGACTGTTAAAGAAATTGTTTACATTGTGTATAATAATAAGCAGTAAAGTGTTAACATTGTGTACAATAATAAGCAGAAAGGACAAGTTACTAGATTAGAAATATTTTCGGAACAAGTGCTGATACTGAGCCATACACATTATACAATTAGTTGAAATCAGTCTCAGAGAAAGCACTGAAAATATTTGCATTTTAGTAAAAAGATTCATGTTAAGCAGTCTACTTTTGTTTTTTAATTTAATAAAAAGCTTAAGTTTAATATTTAAAGAATATATTGAATGACCTTAATTCTGAAGGCCACAAACCAACTTGAATATTTAAGGGATGGTTAAGATTTATAAATGAATGTTTATATGCAGAATACCATATAGTTTCTTGCAAAATTGTTTTTTGGATTGATAGTTGTGGAAATTACTATAAAGTTTTGTTAATTATATTTATCAATTTTTTATGGATTTTATTGGTTGTTAAGACCACAGAAGTTTTTATGAAACAAAATGTATGTTGATTTGTAAGACCACAGAAGTTTTTACAAAACAAAATGCATGTTGATTTGTGTTATGCTAAGTCCAAAACAAAAGTATAGTAATAAAAGAATTTTGACAGTAAATTTCATTGTCAGCTATTATAAATGGTTGTGTTAGTTATATATATATGTGTGTAAATGTTAGAGGTGTATATACTTGTTGAAGAATTTTGTTTATGTCAAACAAATTATAAAATTGGAGTGTCTGTCAGTCTTTAACATATCAGTTTGTTTTGTGTCTTTGTCACAAGTGATGAAATGTTTAGGTAATGTAATAAATGAAAACTGTTTCTGTAATAGGTTGACAGTTATCTGAATTAGAAGAATAATAATGTCTGTTAAAGAAGATTCGTGTAATTAATATTCAATGTCACATATGGCTATCAAGTATTTTTTCTGACTTTTTGTTGATGAAAAGTGTTTATGCTAATTACAAAAGAAATTTTAAAAAAATGTCAGTTGTTGACACATAATTTACCAAGGAGTGATTCTGGTAAATTTAATGAATGAAGTCACCTCGATTCATCATATGTTTGCCTGAGACCTATGATTACCTGATCTTTTATCAACAATATTGTTTTTAATTCTTTCAAATTTTTATGAGCTCTGTTGAACTGTCTTGTTGCATGAAGGTAGAAAGTTAACACCTATAGCCTATTTTGCTGTAGTACAGAAATACAAAAGTCAAACAATTTAATATTCTCAACACTGAGGAGTATATAGATTTCACAAAGTAAATTTGGAATCCCATTTTATTTGAGAAAGGCTTCTGAACTTAACTTTGAAGTTTCATTGATGAAAATTTGGTATTTTGTTTTAATGATGTGAATATTTCTACTACTGAAAAATATTTATATAAGAAAAACTTCTGAAGGAGCTTTTTTTATTGTGTGGCTGGTATGAAAATGAACTTATGGATTTATTGAGTCTACCTCAATTATTTATTTAAATAATTTTGATTTGACAGAATTGATTTATTGTAATTCAATTTTATATTTCAGTTGCTACATTTTGTATGGTATCTGAGTTAATAAACTATGCATATTTTTATTGTTTCTTTTGAATGTACTTTCCACTGAATCAAATATTCATTCTGCATTTATCTCTCATCAGAATATATTTATTATATGAAACTTGACTAAAACATTTCATATCATTCATGAAAAAATTTTATGTGAATAAAGAAAAATATTTGCAAGCTATTATATTTTAATTGATCCTTAATAATTTTCTGGCACCGTAAAAAGGAGGGAAAAAACTCCAGGGGCAAAAAAACAGAAAACAATAAAAGGATATACAACAATTACAACACATTACATGGAAACCAAAAGACTGAGCAACAGGAGCCCACCAAAAACTGTGGATAAAGTGATTGCTTTTCAGGTATTATACCTAATTTTCAGTATTCATCTGAACTACATTTCGACCTAATATTTGTAAAACTTCACTTGTAAATCAGGATTGTAAATTTTTTTGCTTTACACACAAGCTCCTCTTAATCCAGAATGGTTTTCAGACTCAGGACAGGAATAATTAATAATGTTTGACTTTAAAACAAAGATAAGATTAATATCTGGCTTAACACACTTCTTGATTATGCACATGTATTGGTAACTTTTATGTAACACATACACAGCACATTTGATGAGTAAAATGTACCACATGTGTATTGAAGATGAGTGAGTTTGGCACTCATATTGATATGACTGCCATGCAATGCATGTATGCTGTACATAATATATCAGATTTATGTCCTTCTAATAAATAAAGACAAGTAAAAATGTTCTTCATATGCATTTTGAACTTAATT
Source organism: Mytilus coruscus (assembly GCA_017311375.1). Taxonomy (NCBI): domain Eukaryota; kingdom Metazoa; phylum Mollusca; class Bivalvia; order Mytilida; family Mytilidae; genus Mytilus; species Mytilus coruscus. The sequence continues at coordinate 16,784,362 of CM029597.1, forward strand.
TTGAGAATTGAACGTAGTTCTTAGTTGTAGGTATGAATGGTAAACTATATTTCACTTATTCAAAAGAAAGGTTGTTGTAGTTCCCCTCAATTCTTCTGATTCATAAGGGAGCTACCATTTGATTTTTATGGGGGGGCTAGGATGAAAAATTTTGTCCTGCCTTTTTTTTTAGTTGTAATCTCTGTCCTGCCTTTTTATTTTTCACTCTGTTCGGTCCTGCCTTTTTTTTAAAGTTTATCCTGACTTTTTTTTACCTAAATTGTCATCCTGACTTTTTTTTTTTGCAAGTGTCTCATCCTGCCTTTTTTTTTTACTCAAAACTCCTGTCCTGCCTATTTTTTTCAAATTTCATCCTAGCCTCCCCATAAAAATTAAATGGTAGCTCCCTAATAACTTTTGTTATTGATTTGAGATGAGGAAAATCATTCTGATTATTTGAGAAATGGAGGTTAACATATGAGCTTTGTTGGATAGAAATCGACCTTATGCAAATGAATACAAATACATCTGTTAAACTATTTTAGGTTGAAAAAATCTCTACGGAAAGTCTGTTACTGTTTGAAAATTGAGCTGTTATAAGAAAATCTACAAAGCAGACCACAATTCATTTTTGGGGAAAGACGGCTTCAAGCCGTCAATCCCCTATGTGGTTGACCAGATTGACATCCCCTCACGTCATTCATTTTGTTTTTATAGTGTGGAAAACACCCCCCAAAATTCTTACTGAGATTGATGAGAAGGAGACACACAAATGAATAGATTGACTTTAAACACTTTTTAACACATTTCCCTTCTGTTTCTCGCGAAATTATCGTATCTTCAGTTTTCCCTTACACTATTTACGTTTCTGTTACAATCCGGAAAATCAGAATGACGAGATATTCTAAATATATCCAACCTACATTACAGTGACGTCATTTTTGGAATGCCACACTACGTAGAAGCAGGGATATCCTTTACTGATTATTTAAATCATTCTCAGAGTTCGTGTACTAATTTAAAATTGGTATTTGTTCAATTTGAACATAATTATGTTTGCTATAGATGATTCAAACATCAACATGCAATGCTTTAATTTGTAGGTCAACTTTGACTTTCACAGTAAACAATGGCCGTGGGGATACACGAGATTGGGGAAAGAAACGACAGTTTTCATTTTTTCTGTAAAATTCTGTTTTGAGAATCTTCCTCCAATACAGGAGCACCTCAATTGATGAGTAATAATCCACTAAAATAAAAGTTAATGTATCAGAACACTTAAAATGTGACATTTAGTATATGATTAATAGTCTTCCATTTAAACTAAATTTTGTGTACCAACATAATCATTGTAATGGTAAAAAAAAAGAAATAATTAAAAATGTTGCATTTTGTAGTTTAAACCTATTTATTCATGAAATTTACAAATATATCAAAATGTAGGATTTGTTTATTTCGTATTTGAATGTTCCAAAAGCAATAAAAGTCTAATACATGTATATGTATACGTGCACTTGCATAAGGTCGATTTCTATCTGACGCAACTCATATGTAAACACTCTTAGCCGGTCTGGCCATTGGTCAGTTTTAGATGTTGCTATAACTTGTCAACTGTTCTCCATAAACTTATTTGATCTTCTCATCTGAAGCTAGTGAACTGATGAAAATAGTAGTTGCATTTCATGAATGAACAAATTCGGATAGATCTGATTGTGCCAGCATTTAATATGTTGTTAATACTTATTTATAACAGAAAATTACCTGTGATTTTAAATGGGAATATGGCATTTCAAAAAGGATCATTTATGAAATTATGTGTCATGACTGTAATGTACAATCGAAGAAAAAAAATCAGTGAAAGAAAAATGAGTTCTCCAGAATTACTGCTCAGTCAATCTCATGCAGCATGGGTATGCTCAAAAAAGGATTTTTTGGTTGATAGCAGTTTAAAAAATATTATATCAGCACACATTGTCTTTGTTGCTGCAAGATAAAGTCTGTTCCAGTCTATACTAAGATAAGGTAATCAAAAGACAAGCCACATAGATAAACATTTGTAAAAGTTCTAAAGAACCCTGTGACTTGTTTGCGACGGCTGCTATCAGTGTAAAAGTGTAATTTGACTGCCACTACTTTTTCTGTTTATCAGTTAAAAATGTTTAAACAAAATATCTAATTGTTGATTATAAAGAAGCTTTTGTTCAAGATGTGTAAAATTGAATGCCGCTCAAACCAATGCTAGCGGCCGTCCTAAACTTGCAGTGAGGTGAGAGTTTTTTGCTCTGTGTTTAAGGCCTCACTGTGACTTTGAGACGAAGAACAGCAATAAAAGCACTGTTTCTGTGCTTTTTTTTTTTTTTTTGCTGTGCATAAAATTGAGAATGGAAATGGGGAATATGTCAAAGAGACAACAACCCGACCAAAGAGCAGACAGCAGCCGAAGGCCACCAATGGGTCTTCAATGCAGCGAGAAAATCCCGCACCCGGAGGTGGTCCTCAGCTGGCCCCTAACTAAAATTGTGTGCTAGTTCAGTGAAAATGGACGTCACACTAAACTCTAAAACATATAAATGAACTAAAATTAAAAAACATACTAGACTAACAAAGGCCAGAGGCTCCTGACTTGGGACAGGTGCTAAAATGCGGCGGGGTTAAAATGTTTTGTGAGATCTCAACCCTCCCCCTATACCTCTAGCCAATGTAGAATAAAGAAACACATAGCAATACGCACAGTAAAATTCAGTTTAAAAGAAGTCCGAGTCCGATGTCAGAATAGGTAACAAAAGAAACTAAGCAAAATGACAATGATACATAAATGAACAAAGGACTACTAGTAGTTACTGACATGCCAGCTTCAGACCTCAATTAAACTGATTGAAAGATTATGTCTTCATCATATGAAAATCAAGTGCAATCCCTCCCGTTAGGGGTTTAGTATCATACCATCATAAAATATATGAGAAGAACATAACCCGTATCATGCCAACAACTGGTTTTGGAATACATGTGTTTATTTTCGATGCAAAGACCCTATGAGTGAATCAATATTAATACCAAAATATGCAATCCTTAATGACTTGACAACAGTATCGTAACTATATCCTTTCCGAATAAGTCTGTTTAAGGGCATACGATACAGTTTTGATCCCGTATTTAAATTTTGATGAAAATTTGCATGTAGGCTATTTTTTACCTGATTAAATCAAATATGTAATAAAAAATATACCTTCATGTGCTACTTTTTGAGTAAATTGAGGTTCAAATTTCAGATAATTCCTCAAAATACGGATTTGTGGACTTATTTTTCCTTTCGATAGAAATACATAACTTTTTTGTTTTAAAAGATAAACACGATCTGTTTTTTGTTAAATTATTTGTAATTTATGTGTTATATAAATATTGCATAAATTTGTACATTTTATTTTACAAATAACTCAAATTTATCAAATGTTCATGAATGTAGGAAAAACCGTCATTTTTGCTGTATATTAATCAAATTTTAAAAATTGCACTATTTACGTTTTCATGAAAATTGGTACACATAATCATCTTACGTAATTAAACCAAATGTCATTTTAAAAAAGAGGGGTCCATGAACTCGTTTTCAAGTTAAATCAGTTTGGATGATAAAAATCAGCCGAAAACTGCATCTTTTCCCGATAAGTCACCGTTTGACGTCGCGAAAATAACAATTTACGTTAGCAACGTCATTACCTCCCCTGTAACTGTATCGTATGCCCTTAAAGGTTTGGTTAGCTTTTGAGGTGAATGCCGATATTTTTGTGCTTTGTAAAGAATATTACCATAAAATATTGGATGTGAAATACCTGAACGTATAAGATGTCTGCATGTTGATTTATATTTACGAATGATGTCCTTGTACCGATGATAAAATTTAGTAAATGTTTTGACTAGTTTGTGATATCGAAAACCCTGGTGTAATGATTTTGTGTCATGGGTGGATACCTATTATCCTTTCTTTTCTATTGACAACGTTATTCAAGTTTAAACATGCATATTTAATCAATCTTGTTATGTAAAAATAAAAAAAAGTAGGCAGTGGCTATTTTGCCAGCTCTAATACAAAATTGATGAATCCTAAATTAGTCTTTTAAATACTGTAAAATGGTGTGCATTATCAACATGAAAGGATTAAAATATTATCATTTCTGTTTAATATAAATAATATACACAATACATAAAATACATAAAATACAATTTGTAAAAGTCACTTAAACTAGTTTTGAAAATATATATATAGCCTAGTTGCTACTTTAACACCGCTCAAAGATTGAAATTAGCAGAAAAACTTAATCAGAATGTATCACAATTCAGAATGTAATACATCACAATTCAAAATGTAATGTACCTTAAAATTGGGCATAAAAGTTATTTAAAGTTTACATTTATAACAAAACTTCTTTGACTTAGGTGTGTTTTATAATTGGACACACAACAAATGTTGCCATTCTAGGCGTGAGCTGCACATTTCACGTGGTTCCTTAAAGTCCGCATCCTCATCACACATTTTGCAAATGTACATTGGATTCTTCTGTTTCCAAGTGGATATTTTGGACAGATCTCCATGCATCTGAGTCACGGTACTTCTTAATTGGATCAATGTTGATTAAATGACCCAAAACAAGCTGAGGAGACAACTTCTGGTTTATTTTCAACAAGGTGGTTTGTAATCAAGAAATCGCCACTTACAGCTTTGGGTAAACACTTAGTCTGCCCAAACGTTTTTTCTTGCTTTTTTGTTTGGCAACCCAATTACAGTTTGTAAAATAACAAAAATACCGAACTCCAAGGAAAATTCAAAACGGAAAGTTCCTTATCATATGGCAAAATCAAAAGCTCAAACACATCAAAGGAATGGAAAACAACTGTCATATTCCGGGCTTGGTATAGGCATTTCTTTATGCAGAAAATGGTGGAGTAGACCTGATTTTATAGCTAGCTAAACCTCTCACTTGTATTACAGTCGCATAGAATTCGATTATATTAACAATGAATGAGTAAAACACACATTCCCTTTGGCCTTCTACACTTTTTAATTGCTGGTGGAAGTTAACAATCTGTTATACCAGGTACAAAGACAATCTAGTAGATTTTCCTCTTTCTAAATGACATCTCGCTCTTGTTCTATGTTGTTTGAATCCAGACCGACATCAGAACTCTCTAACATTTCCTTCCCATCTGGTACATCATTATTTATAGTTGTAGCTAAGTATTCTGTAGCAATTTGATTGTCACACAAATGTGTACCATTTTTTTCATTTTTTTTAGTTCCTGTACTGCTTGAACCTTTATTAAAGTATGAAATAACTGACTTTGGGGATTCTGTACATAACTTGCTTTACAAAGTTTGATATTCATTTTCTGTTTTGCAGTAAAAGAAGGCGAACGACATCAAAGGGACATTCAAACTCATAAATCAAAAATAAACTGACAACGCTATGGCAAAAATACGTAAATAAAAGACCAAAAGACAAACAACAGTTTACAAACACAATATAGAAAACTAAACACTGAGCAACACCAACCCACCAAAATCTGGGGGTGATCTCAGGTGCTCTGGAAGGAGATCCTGCTCGACATGTGTCACTCGTGATTTATTTTATTGTAGTTAATAAGACCAAAAAAGTAACTGTACTTACTTTCTTATTAGTATATACATGAGTTTTTGTACATGTACATGTACATAGAACAATCATTGCCCAAGGACATTTTGAGAACACAAATTTACTGAAATTTTGTATTTGTATGTACATTTTAAATCAATTTTAAGTAGATATCAAAATTTCAATAGAGCCGGCAAAATAGCAAAGCAGTGCATTTACAGAAAATGAATAAATCAAGGGGGGTCGCCACGCTATTCCGTCACCCCATTGGTCCGACACCCCATTAGTTCGACACCCCATTGATCCGACATCTCATTAGTCTAACAACCCAATAGTCCGACACAATTCGTAATTGGAAATCTACTTCATATAATCGACAGAACTGGTATTTGAACTATAGCTTTTGCTATCTTTTTCGGACTTTAAAGAAATGGAAAAAACAGCACTTCAACTCAAGTGTTCTGTCCTAATTTCACTAATTTAATTTTAAATATTGGTGGCCATATACATGATATAGACAACCTAGAATGGTGTTCTTCAAATAATGGCTTTACGTTTACATATTAGCTCCCCTTTGAAAACATTAATTAGATTACAAGTTTTAGTTAAGTAACCGTTATTACTTTTTATCGCTAGAGTTATACTAGAAAAACGTGCCCGTCTCATTCACTGAAGCCATATTCACACATATAATCGTGTTAGCAGCAAAGCTTAATCGGTTCCTTTATTTTCTTACTGCGTTCCTTTTAACCTGTATCTCAGTGATACTGTATCCAGAGACATTTAAGTAATTTTTAGATACTCCGATGTCGGACTAATGGAATTGGAATGTCGGACCAATGGAGTATCGGACTATTGGGGTGCCGGATAATGGGGTGTCGAACCAATGGGGTGTCGGACTATTGGGGTTTTGGACAAATGGGGTGTCGGACTATTGGGGTTTCGGACAAATGGGGTGTCGGACAAATTGGTGTCGGACTAATGGGGTATCGGAATATCAGGGCTGCATCAATGATATTTCATGTCAACACAAAAGTGCTGATTACTGGGCAGGTGATACCAACGGGAACGAAACACGGTAAAATAAAAATAAAATAGTTCAAACTTTTGCACTAGATGATGCCTTTTTATAACTAAGAAAGTTCTGTCCATGATTCGTAAAATTTCACGAAGGTTTGACAAAGTTATGGCTGTATAAATAACCACAGAAACAAATGTCGACGACACCGACGGAATCTAGGATCACTCTCCTGCAGGAGGGACAAAATCGTTTAAATATTTTTTTAATACACACATGAAAAACATAAAAATCAATTTTAAATATTAATTAATATAAAATAAAACAAAAAAAGTATTGATTTAATGAAAATATTCAGTTGTATCAAAATCATTAGTTATCTAAATACAGTTTGTACTATATAGGACAACAGTTTGGCTTGGAATTTTATTAGAAAAAAATAAATATAAAAATAAGGAGATGTGAGTATATCTGCCAATGAGACATCTATATACCAGAGACCAAATAACGAGGACGTAAACAGTTATAGGTCACCCTACGGTCTTCAACAATAAGCAAAACCCATACCATATAGTAAGTTATAAAATGCCACGTGAAGACAGAATATGCAATGCTACAAATAATAAATAATATAGGGTTATTGCATGAATATTGGGGATTATTGTCCCGAGTAGAATTTTATATTGCACGAGCTTGCGAGTGCAATATATGTTCTACGAGGGACAATATTCCCCAATATTCATGCAATAACCCTTTTATTGTATAGCAATATAATATTTGAAAGTAAAAATTGGTTTAAACTAAGATTTTGTCGTTGATGACGTCATAAATTTTGAAGATTTATTGCACTAGTGCAATAATAGAATTTATTGCACGCTAACTTTTGGTTACTTTCTGTGGGAAATATTTTATTGCTATGTAATAAAAACTAATATGACAGGAAGCAAACAGCGACAACAACTGAATAACAGGTTCCATACTTTATACAAGAACACATATTATGTGGCGGGTTTGTTACAACATGTTTGTTGGCTTTAACCTCCTTTCTGCCATTGGGCCGATTTGGCCGATGCAGAAACAGTACCTTTGACTGCCAAGGATCGGCCCAAAGCCGATGTTGTTTTCCGCTGTGACGTTGTTCCTTGACGTCATAGAGAATTCGCAGTGCCCAGCGAAGCCGGCGTGGAAAGAAAATCAGCCGTTGTTCAGAGTTCTGTTACCGGGCTCATGGACTTTTCTTTCGATGAAGCCCCATCACGATCCAGCCATCCTTATTATTACATTATTACCCAGAAGTGCATTGTCATTTGCTTACATTCACATATTTCTTTCTATTGATTTTCCAAATAAACGGATATGTTTAAAAGTCGTCCCAGCTCCAATATGTTAATTGTATAAATGCGTCTTTATCATATTCCGGGTGCCTTCGGCTGTTATCTGCTCTTTGGTCGGGTTGTTGTCTCTTTGACATATACCCCATTTCCATTCTCAATTTAATAATATAGCAATAAAACAAAACTTTCTTTTATTTTGTTGATGTGCATATGGACCAATGGACTTAAAGTGCATAAATTATTTATCATTCTAATATGACGTCCTTATTACGCTTTGGAAACAAAGCCGTGTTCTAATTAGCACAAAATATGTTTGACACATGCGCATAAATTTACTGTTTATATTTTCGTTATTTTCATTGTTATTCTAATAAAGTATATATATTTTAGCAGCTTACATAAACTTTTATTATATAGTGTTTATTAAACAATATATATTTACCCTGCTTTTAGTTTTGAAACTAATTAAATATGAAAATGTAATGTACAGACTCCATGGGGAGGAAACGAGAACAGCCAAACATTTTTAAGGTATTTTCGTGCGCTTCGACCTATAAAAATACTGTATTTGTCCTATTAGAATCGACATAACGCTCAGTGTAAAATATAGACAAATATAATGCCTACCCATGTTAAAATGAGCATAGAGCATGACATGAAGGAATAATTTCTTAAGTAATATTTTTTACTGCATTTATCCTCTATAAACTTTTCATAATCGTCTTCGACTTTTACTTCGGTTTTAAGCGCTGAAACCAAAACCAGTTCGGACGGACGGGTGATCAAAGGTAACACTTAATGCCGCCTCCGGTGGGTGGGGCATAAACAGAAACAATTATGATTCCGGCGTATCGAGTACCAACACGTTAATTTCTGAATACTGCGTACCATTCCTTTGAGTACCGAATACTCTTTTTTTCATGTACCCGGAATATCACGTGTCAAAAGGGGCCATCCCTCATACACACAACAACAAAAAAAACGCGCCGATTTCAAAAATGTACCTTTGACTGCCAGGCATCGGCTTTGGTCGATGTGCAGCATCAATGACGTAATCTGTGACGTCATAGACTCTGAGCAGCGCTGAAGGAAACATGGCTGCAATTGAACCTAATCCGTGGTTCCGGGTTCTCCCACCAGAGCCAATGAATGACCCACCGTTTAATAGAGCACCCACTGGACCCATTAATATGCCGCCCAGAGATGCCGCGCCAATAGCTTACTTTTATTTGCTGTTTTCTATTGACCTTATGAAAGAGTTTGTCAAACAAACAAACAGGTTGGTAAAATAATCTTTTCTAAGTTAGTTTATAGTTACTAGACGTATCTTTCATAGCCATATTGCAATTTTTTACCATCAATGTAGAACCAACGCGCCGTTGAAATGTTAATGACACAGTCAATAAAATAATCAACAAAGTCATACGATTTAAGTTTTTGTGATTACAATTTGTTTCATTAATGACATTGTTCTTTCTGAAACATAATTTAGAAAATTTTGTGAACACTTTTATATCCCCCTGCAAATAAAAATAAACGGGTGTTCGTCCTGCTGAAATGGTATGTGTAGACCGGTCTAGATAATAGAAAGACAGCCCAACACGACTGTTTGTTCGTTCAGCTCAATAAAGAGTAATGGACATTATATTTTTCTGTGGTTACGTTGCAGCTTGCTCACATACAGGGAAGCGCCCAAATGACAGGATATAAAATAACACAAAAGCATGTGTAACTCAAAAGAAACGGTTATTCGGGCAGTATACGAAAACAAAATATTAAAAAGAACGGATTTAAGTCAATGGCACGAAGACATCAACAAATCACCAAATACAAAAACAAATGAAGAAAATAAAATAATACATTTCTTGAGGAAACAGCCTATTAACTCTGAAAGGGGGTACTATGTTTTTTTTATTCAGGTTTGCTTTATGAGTCAAGCTTGACACTTGATATTGAATTTATAATGGCAAAAACTGATAATAATAAAACAAAAAAAATCCCTCATCATAATGTTTTTCTTCAAAGTTGGGATTAAGAACATTTTTTGAAGATAAAACACACACATCCCACACACACCCCACTTAATTAATCACCACCACCAAAAAATATACATTTTCAAAGTAATATGGTCGTTCCCTTAAAAAAATAAATATTTACATAAAAGATTCTACGACTTTATATTATAAATGTATATGATTATTTCTTATTATTTTTGTAGATATGCAAAGAATCTTTGCAATGAAACCATTCGCCAAACAAGACGATTTTCGAGAAAAATGCAGTGGCAGAAGGAGGGTAAACTAACCATACCTGAGTTTAAGGGATTCCTTGCCGTTTTTTTAACATGGGCTTAATTAGGAAAGTCTCATTTGAAGAATATTGGAATAAGCACAGTCCATCTCAGTCTACACCCTGGTTCCGTTGTATGTTTAGTCGAAACCGATTCCAAAACATCTTAAAATTTTGCACCTGGTGGACACCAAAAACTCCCTAAGCGTAATGATCCAGCTTACAAACCATCTCAAAGGTTCAAACCGTTGCTTGATTTCGTTAATAGGAAATTTTACGGTATTATAATCCCCGCAGAGAACTTGCTGTAGATGAATCCTTGTTGGTACAAAAGGAAAGACAAGTATGTTACAGTATATTCAAAGTAAACGTTCAAGGTTTGGCGTTAAATTCTGGATGTTGGTCGAGTCCGTCACCGGGTATGTTTTACAGATGGATGTATATCACGGGAAACGTTTCGATCCCACTCCTGCTGGAACATTACAAGGAACAAATGTAGTAATAAATTTAATGAAGAATTCGCATCTTCTTGGAAAAGGCTTTCATGTTTTCGCCGATAGCTTTTTTGCTTCACTTAATTTAGCTAACAAATTATTGAGAAAGCGTACGTATCTCACAGGCACAATGAGAACTAATAGACCTATGCCACAGATGATAAAAAATGCACGTCCGGAGGCAGGAAATGCCGTTTACGCTAGACAAAGACAAATCATGCTTTGCCGTTTCCGCGACCACAACAGAAAAAAACCCGTCACATTGGTGTCTACTTACTACAATGCTATTGATACACTAAACGGTAAACCTAGGATCATAGGCGCATATAATACATTCATGGGCGGTGTCGACCTTAGCGACCAATTGATTGGAGCATATAATGATCACAGGAAATGCAGTAAAGTATGGAAAAAAATTATATATCACATATTTCACCGCATTATGTTAAACGCGTATATTCTGTACAGTCATAACACATCATTACCGGTTATGTCCCGACTTCAGTTCAACCAATCTGTAATAGAAAGTTTAGCGTCCGCTCATTTGATACACAGAAATGGTAACGTGAATCGGCAAGCAAGAGTGAAAAACTTGACGGTCGAAAAGAACGAGATTGTGTCGTTTGTTCCGACAGAAAGCGAAATATAAGAAAAGATCAAGAACCTTTTGTGTGCAGTGTACCAGAGGACTACATGCAGCTTGCCTTCAGATGCACGAATGTTGAATCATAAATACATTTTAATATTGTATTATATAATTACATTTGTCTGGTGTCTTTTATTGTCCAAAGTGCCTCAGTATGTGGTACACATCTACGAGAGTCTGAGATTTTAAACATTTGCACAAATTAAAATGTACCTTCTTTCACAATTTGCATTATATTTCGGCGGCAGATATGTTTTAATATTTATAAATTCACCACGAAAAAACATTTTTGTTTTAATGTCCTTTCAGTCAGGATTCTACTTCGTCAAAATTATCTCCCCATTACGCCACCTAATTTTTATAATCGTAAAAATGAAAGCCATTGTAGTGATGACGCGCTGTCAATTTAGCCCTTGAAAACCGATAAATTTATCCACATAGTATAAATACACTCCTTATATGCCAGTTGTATTTTAAAAGACAAATGCATCTACTAGCTTTTGAGCATCATTTAATGTACTATTATGCATTTGTTCAACTTAAAACTATTGTCTGATCGGTTGTCAGGGGGAATTTTCGAAAGTTCAAAAATATTTTAAAGAATTCTAATTAAATATTTCGTGGAAGGGCAGACTAAAAATTTTCAAAGGTTGAAGAATAATTAACCTAGATAACACACACAAAAACTGAAATTTTTTTTGAAGTTATGCATTTTTAAGATCCAACAGAAAAGTTTGTCGTCAAGTACTTTTAGTAAAAATTTGTTATTCGGACACACCTACTCTGTTGTTATGACTCATTAGAAAGGTATTTCACTTTACCCATGTATTTCACCTTTTAATACGGCAAATTTTTAATATTATTGTATCAACCTACAGCCTAAATATATAAAAATAATAGAATCTGAAGCAAGATGATCTATCAAATATTTTTCTTTTATACGTTTTCAAGACAGAATAGTCAACTCAAACACGCCTGAACCTAAAAGGCGTACTCGACTTTCTCTTTTCGATGAAATTATTGCCCATTTTGGGATTTTTCCCAAAAACTGTCACCGGGGCAGAGATGCAAATTGATGCTTTAAAAGGATAAATTGATTATCTTCCTTTGGAATTTTTATCTGCGGAATTTATGCTTATGCACAAAAAAGATCCACGAGAATTTGCACCTACATTTGTACCACAATCGACTGTTTTGTGAAAATCTGTCTATAATTTAAAAGTTTACAAATATCTCAAAGCTCAATTCAATAATTTAAGTAAAACACATGCATAACGTGCATAAAATCCTAAATTAGGCACATTAATCAAACTTTAAAAGCCCATAGAAACAGATGTAAACAATTCAAATTTACCAACTTCGCCTTTTTAATTTACCTTCTCTAACAAAGAGTTCCATTTCTTTTGTTTAATTTCAATTGGGTTTCCGCCTGCTTTTATAAGGAATAATAGAAAAGCAACCCAATCATTTTGATAACAATAGTTGGTTTTCATTTATTAATAGTTTACGAAATTCCGCACCAGCCGCAAAATATAAACGTTTTCAGTTAGAATACCGAAGCGTAATAAAACTGAAAGGAAATCAAGAGACATAGACAAAAACAAAGAAAGACAACATAAATTAACATTGCAAACTAACGGCATTTGAGAAAACGAGGCTCCGTATAAAACAGGTGAACCCAGGTGTTCTTGTAGTGCAAACAGTTAAACAATATGAAAATAACGGATCCCCGGATATAATGGGAAATCGCACGAAGAAAAACATAAAAACATTACCAGATATGATACATTACACGGCATTCTGAGCTTTAATACCATTAAAGTCAATGAGGCTAGGAGTTTTTACAACCACTAATAAATTGCAACCAACACCAATTTAGTGTAATAATGAAAAGACTGACCAAAATAAACAACACAAATACAGTAAAAAAAAAAAAAAAAAACAAAACGGCACTTGAGAGCGATAAATCAACGAAGCAGACAGCTGTGGTGTCATCAAAACGAGCAATCCTATGCAGGTACCATGTACAATAGCGTGACGTTATCAATTGTTGTAAAGGTTGCCATGGCGCTGTTTGAAAACGTACGACGCCGGGCCGATTCTTGGCAGTCAAAGGTAAAGCGTTTTCCAATATATTGGCAGTCAAAGGGACCTTCCCATAAACTGGGGTAGTGGTGTGACAGCACAGCATAAGAAAAAATTATAAAAATCAGTTGAAGAGGGTTCAACTCATTAGATAGAAACGAAGACAAAAAAAAATATGACACTAGGACAAAATCCGACCTTAGACTACTAGCAGTCACTGCAAGCTATCTCGAAATCAATTTCAACTTATACAATAAACATATTATTCCAGACTAAGTTATCTATCAGTTAACGTCCAACATATTTAGTGTCAATACTTCATTAATATAAGTATCGATAGGATGAATGCCATCAGCGTCATAACTGTATAACAATACATTATTATTAGGTCTTTCCACTTTTCTGTGGAAAGACCTACTGTATTTGTTCTGATTATTATTAGGTCTTTCCACTTTTCTGTGGAAAGACCTATTGGTTTTCTTCTCATTATTATTAGGTCTTTCCACTTTTCTGTGGAAAGACCTATTGGTTTTCTTCTGATTATTAGGTCTTTCCACTTTTCCGTGGAAAGACCTATTGATTTTGTTCTGATTATTTTTTTTTTCTTCCGCCTAATCTTTTTTCTTCCGCTGTTTGGTTATTTCGCAAGATGTTGATTTGATATTTGGTATATGATATCGAACAGTTTATGCGCTTTCAAAACTGACACTGCTTAACCGAATACTTTATTTTGTAAGAGTTATCTCCCCGAACACTGTTTTCCTTGTGCGCACTACTCCTTCGCAACCGTAAAAGATTACAACAAATTTATTCAACCAAATGGCTCGTTATATCCTCAGGATATGGAGAATAATTTTGGATCGAAGAGATCTGGAGACTCCATATGAGAGTTATTTCCCCTTATGCATTTGAAATAAGTGATTTGCATTTGTAACTGGTAAAACATAAGTGATAAAGACCTGAGGTCTTAAGATTTGAGGTCCTTGATCAAAAAAAAAAAAAAAAAGAAAATTAGGTCAAGGTCAAAGGTCAAGGTCAAATTCTAATTTTTGATTTTGGCTTATTCTGACTTCTTTTCATAAACCGTACAAGATATTGACAACATATTTTCATTGAATTGTCATTTGCGACATGTCCTAACTCATACATTTTGGTGGAAAGGGAGCGTATACATTAAATGGAAGTTTTCGCCCCTCGTATATTTAGAATTATGATTTGATTTGATTTTTTGGTGTTTTAACGCCACTTTTAAGCACCGCTTTAGGGCTATTTCGTGGCGGCCAGTTTTTATTGGTGGAGGAAGCTGGAGTGCCCGGAGAAAACCACCGACCTTCGATAGGAAAACTGACAATCCTAGTCAATTAAGATTGGAGTCGAGTGCACCCGCACGAGCGGTTTCGAACTCACAACCTCAGTAATGACTGGCTAGTGATTACAGTAGTAACTACTTAGACCACTTGGCCACCGAGGCCCCTTTAGAATTATGTGTAAAGTGATATCACTAATTTACCATACATATCAAAGACCTAGGGTCTTTTGATTTGAAGTCTTTGGTTTATGAACTTGAAATTGAGGTCAAGGTCATAGGTTAATTTGACGTTCTAGATTTTGACCTTTGCTTTAAATTGATATTTATACGTCATTAAGCCATGGGACTTTGTACATTAGGTAACTAGCCATGTGACCTTGAAAAAGCAAAACCGGAAGTGACCTTGTGTAAACCGGAAGTGGTTATTTTTTGTACTTATTGCATGTAAAAGTATACATTACAATATATTTTTGAATGCAGCGTCAAATAAATAATCAAATAATACCGGAAGTGACATTTTTCAGACCAGAAGTAACGAATAACCTCCCTTATTTCAAACAAAATTGTATAGAAACCATATATTTTTGGAATCAGCAAACAATGAGCTATCATTTGACACTGGAAATGACATTTTATCATCGGAAGATACCAAGACCTTGTTGATAAATATTCCGTATCAACTTCACAAATAATACATGATGGTTTTGAAGTATATATTATAGGAACTGATCACGTTGTTTATCATCTTAATTGCGTGTTATAGTGTTCTTTTTATTTGTCTATGTATATATCTTTAACCTTTACTGTTTAGTCCATTTTTGGTAATATCTTTTTTTGGCGTGGCTTGGTATTTAAACATCCAGCCATTGTGTTATTGTGATATGGTCATTTTTTGTATTCTTGTCTTTCATTTTTGCTTAATATGTGCTTAGTCTATAGAGTGCCTATATGCCATTTTGTATTTCTTTGTTTACATAGTTGTTTGTTTTTATAATGATTAAGATTATAACACAATGTTGACTGCTGTACCCCAGTTTTTGACATTTTTACCTATTATGTCTGTTTTGTTTTGCTCACACATTGTTGTCAATATAATGGAATTATATGCGACTGTCATACAAAAAATTAAAATAACAAAAATACCGAAGTCCAAGGAAAAATTCAAATCGGAAAGTCCCTTTTAAAATGGCAAAATCAAAAGCTCAAGCACATCAAACGAATGGAAAACAACTGTCATATTCCTGACTTGGTACAGTCATTTCCTTATGTAGAACATGGTGGATTTTATAGCTAGCTAAACCTCTCACTTGTATGATAGTCGCATAAAATTCCAAAGATGCAGATGAAACTAAACCAGAATAATGAATAAAGCGCGAGACAGATAAACCAACACTGGACAATTTATCTGAAAGGATCAAAGTTTTTCGCCGTGATGCATTCAGAAACGCATTAAGTCTACGATTCTATTGTATAAAAAGAGTGAACCACCATTTATTGTAAAGTAAGTTGATATTCGCGTAATGTAACATGGTCTGCTTACTGTTCTTTTCCCTCAGACTCTCAAGAGAAGAACTACTTCTGTGAGAGTTGGTAGTTGATTTTACATGATGGGGGAACTAGCCGTTGACAGTGCCTATGATGGTGTATGGCATTGCAGTCGATGTAAAGGCAGGCCGAGCATTGATGCCGATGTGGAGGTAGGCCGGGATCGACTGACACCTATAAGTTTCAAAATTCAAACTTTTTAGTAAAATAAATAAAAACAAAAAGAATACAAAACAGTTAAAAACAACAATAAAGTAAAACAAATATTTTCAATTATTACCCAAATAGAAAACAATAAATATTTTGATAAACTTTATTTATGATTAATATTAGTTATCTTTATTGTAGTTAAACTTGTTTAAAAATATTTTACTTTAAATCTTAATAATTTTAAAATCATGACTTACCTATAAGTTTCAAAATTCAAACGTTGACGTCTCAAAACAGAATTTTTACTTACATAGCAATCATTTAATTGATGGTATGTCAACATCACTTTCTTTGTCAGCATAAAATTAGAAATTACCAAATATGGTTATTGTCCGAAAAAGGGTCAAAATGTTGTATAAGTAAAACTGAAATAATAATTGAAACGTCATCTATGAACAAACATTTATGTCAAATATCTGTCACGGATATCTAGGAAACGGATTAATATAAGTTAAAAGCTTGTTTCCGGATCCTGTTAATTATTCAACTCTATTAATATGTTAATGCCAAATTGTGTACATTATTGAACTTGAATTCAATTAATAAAATATGAAAACACTAATATCTGTCACAATAATTCTACGATGTACAATGAACGCATGGGTTTTTAACCGTTTCCAAGAAGCTCGAGGTTGTGGGTGCATATTCCTCTCTCCACCACAAATATGTTGTTTATAGATATAAGAAGATGTGGTATGAGTGTCAATGAGACAACTCTCCATCCAAGTCAAAATTTATAAAAGTAAACCATTATAGGTCAAAGTACGGTCTTCAACACGGAGCCTAGGCTCACACCGAACAGTAAGCTATAAAGGGTCCCAAAAATTACTAGTGTAAAACCATTCAAACGGGAAAACCAACGGTCTAATCTATATAAAAACGAGAAACGAGAAACACTTATGAACCACATCAACAAACGACAACTACTGAACATCAGATTCCTCAAACAAAGCCTCTAACAATATTTTATTTATA
The DNA here is from genome assembly GCA_017311375.1 of Mytilus coruscus. Classification (NCBI taxonomy): domain Eukaryota; kingdom Metazoa; phylum Mollusca; class Bivalvia; order Mytilida; family Mytilidae; genus Mytilus; species Mytilus coruscus. The sequence continues at coordinate 16,801,870 of CM029597.1, forward strand.
TGCAAAAAATCCTTATTTGGACTTTTGAACTTAAGAACTTGGAACCCCACATATACCCCTACATAATTCACAAAAGAATAGAATGTTTTTCAAAAAATGTCCACTTTCTCTGTCCAGGGCTTAAACTGTGATAAAAACATTTATATATTTTTTGTTTCCGTCTATAAATTCTACTTACTAAAGACAACAACATTATTTGTGTGCTTTGTGGTAAGGACTCACTGAAAATGTCAGACCAAAGGGAGCAAAAACGCTCTGTCCATATTTGAAAGTTTATTCAAATTTTCAAAATTTCATACAATTTACCCAACTTTTTTGCGCCTTTTTTCAATGCTTTGTCGTAGAGCTACATCTGAACATTACAAAAAAGTATTCGAATATTTAGATAAGTTCAAATAGATTTGTGCTAGTAACCTTTTTCGTGGCGTCCATGAAAAAATGCCCACTTCGCAACGGTAAATACGTCCACTGCGCGACGGTCCACTACGCAACATTTCATTGCGAATTCGAAATGGACACAACCCGTTGCGTAGTGGACACAAAATGTTTCATAGGGGACATATATCGTTGCGTAGTGAACATTTGTGAATATATTAAAAACGGATTGTAGTATTTTCTAGTAGTTAAAATTGCAAATCAAATAGTTAAACCGTATAAAATCATTTATTTTGTCAGATTCTTGAAGAAAAAATACCTTGAAATTCTATTTTTTTTAGCATGGTAGAGCCTTAAAAATCGTTGCGAAGCGGACATCTTGGTACACCATGTTAACTTTTACAGAGTTGTTGTCAAATTTACTGTTCAGTTTAAGGTTGCATATTTTGTATTTAGTTTATACTGATGTTAAAGTATTGAAATGTGCTATTAAATCACTTATTTCTCAACATTTCTTTTTTCATTTTCCAGTTGTCAAAAATGGACATTTTTTGAAAAAGCCCACATCCAGGTGCACTATAGATTAAGGATACTACTAAAACTAGAAGAGCTGTTTTATATCAATAATTATTTTCATCGATATTGGCACAGATATATATATATATATATATATATATATATAATATAGTCAACTTCATACCAGAATCTATAACAAACGTGAGGATTTAACTTTACCATTGTCACAACTTCTCATTTCTTAATCAAATCTTAAATGATACGTTACGCTCGTGCATATTCACAGTATATATACGGACTTCATCAGCAGGATTGTGATCCTTGCATAAAAACTGATCAAACTAAGTTATGACGAAGACCAAACATAAGTTTTACGGTAACGATCATGAATTGGTTGACTGATAAGATATGTTAGTATATATCTTTAGATACAAGAATAATTGCGTAAACCCCTGAGGGTTTACGCAGTATAGATCGGACGACCTCTGTAGTCTTTCGGAACACCGGAAGTCTTTTCGGAATACATCTGTTCTTTTCTATGACCACCTGCGTAATAGGTTATTAATTGATCTAATGAATATTCATTAACGCTATACAGTTGTTGAAGAGATAAGTGTTTATCGAGACTATATATATATATTTGATATCCTCTGGGACTATTATACTAACATATTTTGTCACAGATATCCTACATCAGTAGTTATTGATAGAAGCTGTTGTGTAACGTTTTTGAAGAACAAGCTGTGTTCCCATTTGGGATAAGATTTTAAGCGAAAAAGTGACTGTCAGTGAATAGATAGGGCGTTTTAGGATTTTAAAATTTGGCCATTTTAGCGAAATAAAAAAAGAGCGCAGTCCATTCAAGCAGGTTTAAATTCTTTATAATAACAGAATAAAGTACGACCATGCGGTTGCCAGTAATAGCTCACCTCCACTTCATTTCTCTACTGGATAGTTGTCTCTTTGGCAATCATACATATGTCCATATTTGTTATCAATCTTATATGAAAACAATGCCAGGTAATGCTGGAAATTAAGTCGAAATTTAAAAGGCACCTTTTAGGGGCCTCGGTGGCCGAGTGGTCTAAGTAGTTACTACTGTGATCACTAGCCAGTCAACACTGAGGTTGTGAGTTCGAACCCCGCTCGTGCGGGTGCACTCGACTCCAATCTTAATTGACTAGGATTGTCAGTTTTCCTATCGAAGGTCGGTGGTTTTCTCCGGGCACTCCGGCTTCCTCCACCAATAAAAACTGGCCGCCACGAAATAGCCCAAAAGCGGTGCTTAAAAGTGGCGTTAAAACACCAAAAATAAATAAATAAAATAAAATAAAAGGCACCTTTTGGGTGTGTTAATTCAGTGAAATATAATACAGTATTATAAGTGTCTGGCCAATTAAATGCAAAATTATGTCATATCGAAACATTTGATTGGTGAATACACGTCTGACTAAGTCCTTGAAATTATTCTATAGATCTATATAAAACGATTCACGAACACTAATCGATGACTTCCTAATTCTTTAAAACTTGTGGTCATTGCGATAAACAAAATTGGGTTTGATATATTCCTCGATGTTTGCCATCGAAAACTATTGTAAATTACTACCGGTATGTGGTTTTCGAGAAAAGATTATCAATATTGTTTGCGTACTTATTTAGTGATGATTATCTTATCAAGTCAGAGATCTGTTTGTTTTCTCTTTTGTTTGGGGGAGAGAGAGGTCGAGCTTTCAAAGGACACTGACCTGTGTCGACTACCCTCTCAAAAATATAGTTATAAATTTAAAATCCATCCTTTTGTTTTTGTCATGTGAAACCCTCCCAAATAAACCTAGTTAAAACATAATGTAGCAGGTGCACAGCTTTGTGTCTTAAAAGTCTTATAGATGAAGTTTTGGGAATTCCGTCAATTCATTTACAAGGAGTTGCGGCAATCTGTATTTATAAGTCAAGTTAGAGGGTCTAGTTGACAGATGCCCAGAGCGTGTTTGGCGAAAAGTTACGACGATATGTTATAAGCAAAATTAAACACACACAAAAAAAATCCAGCTTAGTACAAATTATTTTTCTTAAAATGAAAATCAATATCCATATTCAACCGACAGGCGATTGCAAACATAATATATATATTTTTTTAAATTGCGTACTGGACATGCACTACATGTAAACTGCATTGGCCTTTTCATTCCTGCTTCCTTCTCAGTTTCTTTCACAAAGCCGTATAAAACAACAAAGCTACAGCTTCTTTTTATTTGGGCTAATTTACAAACGGACAGGCTAGAAATAAAAAGTGAGATTCGTTTTAAAAGTATAATAATTCCGGTTTCAAACTGTTTCACTCCAAAAGCTTGGTTTGAGTTTGTTGCCCGTGCATGGTATTTATAAATTAATCAAAAATATCGTGTATATGATAGCCAATGACCAAACAACAAAACAACACCAATTTTAAAAAAGAAAACATTAAATGTGATTATCTATAATACCGCAGTCTCACTAGGCCACGATCGCACTACGATCTGTGAAAAAAATGATCGTGCAGATCGCAGTAAGGTCGTAGTACGGTCGTGGTGAGGTCTTCATGATCGTGATGAGCTTGGCCAACTTTGAACATGTTCAAAACAATCGTGGTGCGGTCGTGGCGAAATCAGGTCGTAGTAGAAGCGTAGTGAGAGCGCAGTAAGGTCGTGGTAAGATCGCAAAGGTCGCTGTACCATCGTAGCGACAGCGTAGCGAAAGCGCGATTCTAGTCGGTAAGACTGCGCTACGATCTCACAGCGACTTTACTACGACCTCACTACGACCATCACGTTCTTACCGCGACCCAAACACGCTTTCACTACGACTATACCACGTTTATACCACGCTTATACCACGCTGTTCAAGACCATAGTACGATCTTAGCACGCCCATGCCGTCCTCATCACGCTGTTCTTACGACCCGACTACGTTCATACTACGATCATCATGCTCTTTGTTATTGTCATATAAAATTTATAAAAGCTCTCCAGCTTTTGTTTTTCTGTATGTTATTTGGATCTCTTGTCCTTTATCTCAAACGGCTCAATCATTCTTGAAACATCTGTGTCATCCCTACTATCAGTCACTAAAACATCGTCATTTGATCTTGATGGACCAGCAATAAGTTGTGATTCAAGTTGGATTGGTCGGTCCAACATATATCTTCTGGATCGATCATGATTCGTTACTATCAGATCTTCCTCTGCCCCTACCTCTACCCTTACCCTTACGTAGATGTTGGTTGCATGACTGCGTTGTTTCCGAGAAACTCTACGTATCAATGAGAAATAGAAGGAATGATACAGTATTTATATGGAACACGATGTTGACGTTATTGCTGGGAGCGTAGTAAGATCGCGGTATGAAAGTGGTATGATCGTAGTATGGTCGTGGTAAGAGCGTGCTATAATCGCAGTAGTAGCGTGGTAAGATCGTGTTGCAATCAGATAAATCGTAGTATCTTCGTAGTGGGGACGTGATGAGCGTAGAAAGATCGTGATAATCGTAGTGAGGTCGCAGAATAAGCGTGGTGAGAACGTGGTATACTCGTAGCGGGATCGTTGTAGAAGCGTAATGAAGACGTAGTACTAGTAACGTGATTGAAACGAAAATTTACATGTTCATGCCGCTCATACTGCGAGCTCACAACGATCTGAAATTATTTTCGATCGTGGTGAGCGAGGTGCGATCGTGGTCTAGTGTGACTGGGGCATAAGCATTTCCGCGAGGATAAAACAAAATTTGCTTCCGCAGTTGCAGATTTAACATTGTTTTATGATATTTTGAGTAGTTTTAAAATATAAACCAATAATATATATATAAAATTGAGAATGGAAATGGGAATATGTCAAAGAGACAACAACCCGACCAAAGAGCAGACAACAGCCGAGGCCACCAATGGGTCTTCAATGCAGCGAGAAAATCCCGCACCCGGAGGTGGTCCTCAGCTGGCCCCTAACTAAAATTGTGTGCTAGTTCAGTGAAAATGGACGTTACACTAAACTCCAAAACATATAAATGAACTAAAATTAAAAAACATACTAGACTTACAAAGTTATATATATATAAACCAGTTTGATACAATTATAAAAAAAAAGGTTTTAGTTTGGGATTATCAAAAAAGAATGCAGCTCAGAATTTATAACTTTTTTCAAACTGGCTACAAAAACAAATAATCATGATTAATTGATTAAATTTCTTCACATTTGAACTTTAGCCTGAAAACTAACTCTTATATATAAAAAAAAAAAACAGCACCTTAGAATGGAATATCCAATGGCTGACTTAGCATGTTGTCTTTCGGAAGTGCGGAGATTAAAAAAATGATTCCTTTAACAAGAGTAAAACAATGCATCTTTATTAAACAATTATCTGATATTTAATGCCAATAGATATAGGAAGATGTGGTATGAGCCAACTCTCCATCCAAGTAACAATTTATAAAAGTAAACCATTATAGGTCAAGGTACGGCCTTCAACACGGAGCCTTGGCTCAAACACGCATTTGGGTTTACGATTGCATTCCTTTTTTTAAAGAAAGCAACTTGTCTATAATTTTACCGATTGTGTCTTATTCCCGACTTTGACATTTTACTGAGTGTGGATTTGCATGGCGGGTGATGCATGCATAGCAGACGACACTTACCCTGTCGACGCATCCGGTCACGCTCCTTTGGGGTTCATATGCGATTCCTTACATTTATGTTTGTTAACTTGATTTGTCTTCTGGATCGATTTATGTGATTTGAACATTGGTGAACAGCTGTTTATTATATTAATTATACTTGATTAATTTGCTTATGTTAAAAGTCATATGATACTTCAAATTAGACAAACATTTTTAATAAACCTTAATGGTTAAGATTTACTATGAAACAATATATAAATAACATATAGCTGAGAGGGTGATAGAGCAGATTGTTACCCCGAGAAAACATTGTCAACTGAGGCGAAGCCAAGGTTGACAATGTCTTTTCGAGGGGTATCAATCTGCTCTATCACCCTCTCAGATATGTGTTATTTAATTTATTATACTGAATGTTCTGTTATTACTATTAAATTTCAAATTCAAAGTAATAAACTATGTCGTCTTGTACATAACAATCATCCGTATTTAATAAAGCGCACACTTGAGCCGAAGCGTCTCCGTGAAGGGTAATAGAGTATTTGCCATGTAATAGAGTAAATTGTCTCCCTCGTATTAACCAATTAAAAATCTGGCATTTTGACATGAAGTATAATAAATGTACATGGACTTCCTTGTAAAACAAAATCCTTTATCTTATAAAAATATTCAGAATATATACTGCTACTGAATATAGACGGAGCCTTGGCTCACACCGAACAACATGCTATAAAGGGCCCAAAAATGACTAGTTTAAAACCATTCAAACAGGAAAACAAACGTTCAATCTCTATAAAAAACGAAAAACGAGAAACACTTATGAACCACATCAACAAACGACAACCACTGAACATCAGGTTCCTGACTGTCTTCCTGTGCTCTAATTTATCCAAAGCTTTTCCATATGCTGTGATCTTAACCACGAGAACTCTCGTTAAAACTGTGGCAACCACACAGCGCACTTGCGAGGAAAAACCCTTATGAAAGTGTTAACAAACGTGCACTGGAAGGTAGGTAGTGTTAATTGATTCAGAAAAAAAAAGTAAAACACCAAATCATTAAATAATCTTTATGAAAAAGTTTAATTAACAAATTGAAACACGTAGAAAATATTTGAAAAACAATTTAACATCACTGTAACCAAAATGAAATCACTTATTTTTTACGTGCTTCCATGATTTTTTGTTGAGTGTTTATTTAGGTCTCGATCGCTAAATGTTGGCAATAATACCCGAGAGTTATTTAGCTACGTTGTCCATTATACGTAATAAAATGTGCATAGTAGACGAAGTCTAGTTTATATACATAAAATTGTTCAATAATTTCCCTAATATCATTATTATAAGAAACTCGTTTGTCTTTTTATCAAAATTTATTATTTCATATTTAAATGACCTTATTTTACCTATTACTTCCAAAGGAAAACAAATTGTGCGTAAACCGATTTAATTTATTCATAATTAAGAACAGTTGGCCGGATGAAATACTTTAACATAATCCATGCAATTGTTTTAAATGAAGATCCTGTTATCATATACCAGTGTTTATTTTGGCTACAAATAGGGTCTAATTCTGTAAGAATCATTCTATAGATTTTGTGATTTGAATGGGTGATTATTTTAATTATTTTATATAGAGTATAGTACTGCAGTCTCAAACATCGTTGAGTTTTTATATGGAGTATAGTACTGCAGTCTCAAACATCGTTGAGTTTTATATGGAGTATAGTACTGCAGTCTCAAACATCGTTGAGTTTTATATGGAGTAAAGTACTGCAGTAGTTGAGTTCAACAAAAGGTTTTGGGTAAGTATAACACTATACAATATGACAAAAGTTTCATATCAATTCCAAAATATATTTAATATGTATAGATTTTCGTACAAAAAATTAAACACATCAGTGAATTCAAAATCATGAACGATGAACCAAATTTTTACTTTTTCATACATTTTATAATCTTATTCGATCAAAGTGGTAAAACACATACAGTTTGTGTCAATATCTGATTTATGCCGCTCAGCCCGACAAGTAATACATTACACAAATAGAACTGACGAAAAATGGAAAATTACTCAATTTTTATATTTTCGTTTGCTTCAACATATTATCTTTATACACCTTTTAATACTGTTAAAATATGACACAAGATTTATTTTCACAGTGTTTTCACAGGAAAACTATAACATTTTAAGCCAAACACACGCACATAGGTAAAACAATTCGATACAATTTTTCATTGTAATGCATATAGTTATTGCGATATAAAATCTAGCAACGAATTCAATCAAAATTGGTCGTAACTTGCAGTGAGGTTCAAGATTTTACTCCTTGTTCTAGGTATACATGTGACTACTATAGCCAAAATCAATATACCAGATAACTATAGAAAGAAGTAATATGATGCAATTACTCAAACGAAAAAAATACTAGATTAAGCGCTCGGAAGGAGGATACACTTATACAGTTCTTATGTTCTCATTTATAATTTTCATTGTGTTCTTTATCGTGCTCTTTCTGTCTTTCTATCTCTCTGCTAAAAATACGTTGTTGATGAAAAGAATACACGGATGTATGTAAAATTGTAATTTTGAAGCATTAAAAGTCAGTTACAGTTTTCATATTGCATTTTATTACAGCTTTAATGACAAATTTATGTTTGCTTGTAAAGATATTTAAAACACCCGGATGTCAATTGATCCGAATCTGAATCACACGCAAGATAAATCATTTAGAACGGTATACATTTTAACTAAAGGTTTCGTTTGGGAAATCTTATTATCAGTTATTAAAATATATTTTTTCAAGTATACTATCGACTATAACAAAAAGTTCGTAAAAAGGCTCGTCGACTATCTACGGAACCTCTTAAGTGCCAAAGATGAAATGTATAATATTGGTGCTCGCGACTTGAAATCTTGTGCGCACAACTTTAAATCTTGTGCGCGCAATTTGTAATCTTGTGCGCACAACTTTTTTCAAGTTGTGCGTACAATTTAAACTTGTGCGCACAACTTTTAATCTTGTGCGCACAACTTTTAATCTTATGCGCACAAGTTATGAAATTGTGCGCACAACTTTGAATCTTGAGCGTACGACTTTTAAAACTGTCCACAGAACTGTCAGTCATATATGTCAATAAGCCTTCTTGCATTTGTCAGTTCGTTTTATAATCAAACACGGATAGATCTGATTTTCACGTATTTCATATTGGGAATAAATTATAAGGATATACTGCATTTTCTGGCATTGAAACACAGACTAATAACTTTAATGAGAACTTTAAAGAGAAGCCTCTCTTCTCACAGACTTTTCAACGAAAAGAATATTCGAATATTCTAGATGTTGCATTATTCATCCAGAATCAGTTACGCTTATCTGGTCAACTACAAGGCTATCGAATATAATGCATCTTAAATGTGTGCAGAATGGATTTGTTTTTCAGAAAGAAGTTATCCGTACATTGATAGGTGTACTAGACCCGATTGGCGTTCTAACTCGTTCGAGGAGAAAATTAAGGAGGCGACAATATAACGACAAAGGGCCTAACTATCTATGGCATGTAGATTCATATGATAAGCTAACACCTTATGGTTTCTGCATCAATGGCTGCATTGGTGGTTACTCTATACAGGCTAACTGTATTGCAGTAATGGAAGATTTATAAAGTCTTAAAGTCATGAAAGTGTGTAAGAAAAATTTATGTTGATCATGACTGAGTTGCATAGGAGATTTTTTGTTGTCAGTTTATTTGCCTTTTTTATTCATATCCTAGTTAACTTGTACCAGAAACATGTAGAACCATTAAACTCTTTACATGAGCAGAGCATCATAAAAAACCTGCCCTCAACTTTTAATATCTTGCAAACAAATTTCCCCAATTTCTATACTGAAACAAATATTTGCCTTAATATAATGTGTAGGTCTGTCGTCGTCTGTTAACAATAATTGTTCGGGAAATAAGAAAAGATGAATATGGTGAATAAATTAATGACACAAAATTTCCACATGCATTTGACAAAACCAAAAGCAAAGGAACAGCATTTGTATTGCAGTTCTTCATCTCAAAGTCATAGTGAGGCCTTCAACGATCTAACCGCAATGCAAGTTCAAGACAGAATTCTTTGCTGGATGTCGATAAATCAGGGCATCTTTTAAAATCTTAAGTGTAAAATTAATCTTACGATAAAAATATTTAGTTGCATTGTTAAGGAATATTTTAGACTTACGATAAATTTTACACTTAAGATTTTTTGTGAAAAGGGCTACCGTCAAGTCCCTTAATTGTGGAATGACAAATGACACATTTTCAAAATCAAACGGTTTCTCTGGAATGGAGCTACAAAAGAATTTAAAATCAAAGGAGTTTTAATTAATTAATTAATCTTAATTTTTTGTAAAAATTTTGTGTGAACTGATGAAAGCAAACTTCAGTTTTGTAGGACGTTTTCACGGAGAAACTACAGTATACCATAATGCGTCCCACCTAAGACGGGCATATTGTACCACAATTATGAGTATATGCACATAGGAGATAAATTAAACTTTCCCATAGTTAAACAACCACATAAACCACATTTATTTAGGAAAGTGTTTCCAGTACCAAATGCAGATCAGGTTTTGCTATGGGGTTTCTCCCTTCCATTTTGAAAATAGGGACCCAAAATAGGGTCGAAAGTCAACGTTATTAAAAGTAGGTTCTCTCTTATCGTTTTGGAGGTAGTAGAACGTACATGTCAATTTTAATTATTTTGAAGACTCCAGAAGAACCCCATTGTAAGATCTTGGAAGGACGGAAGAAAAAGCTTTCATTCAAATGATTGATTGATTGATTGATTGATGTTTGGTTGTTTAACGTCCAGCGGTAAATATTACCTGCATATTCAGTGAATGAATACAATCAACAATAAAATTGAGAATGGAAATGGAGAATATGTCAAAGAGACAACAACCCGACCAAAGAGCAGACAGCCGAAGGCCACCAATGGGTCTTCAATGCAGCGAGAAAATCCCGCACAGAAATTGAGGTGGGGTGGGACAACTGGTGAAACTTTTGACTGCCACAAGAAAGTTTGGAGAGATGAGGGTGCTTGAAATATAGCCTTCTGTAGCGGTTACAATGCGCTTACTCTTATTCAAAATCTACAGAAGGGTTCTTCAATCTGCGTGTGGCAATCTCCTAACACGTTGCCCACTATGGTCCACGGCCAGGCTTTCCGTATTATAACCTGACAGCCCTCTGGACGAAGGCATCCCCTATCTGCCACCTGATGACGTGCTGATTAGCTCTGTGAGCTGATTAGGGTGTGTAGCTATATGCCGACAGTCTACAAGTCCGACTTCCCCATTAGTCCGACAGTCAGTCTACTTTTCCGACACCAACTTTAGTCGACAGTCCATAAATTGATCAAAAAGTCTGTTTTTGGATCTTTAAGCCCTTTTGCCAGAAATGGTTGACGACAGGTAAATATTCGTGTCAATTAACTTTTTATCTATTTAAATGAAAATGAAAAAAAAAGGAAAAGAAGGGACATTGAGTAATGTCAAGGAGACAACATGCACCCCTAGTAGCTTGACATCTGGAGGTTGACATGTGATCTCCAATAAAGTTGGAAACCAATTACCATGTGACGACCCTTAAAATGTCCCCAGCAAAATAACCAAGTGGATAAATCGGCGGACACAACATTATTATCTTCAAATATGGTTGAGGAACTACAAACTATAAAGAGACAATCACCACACATTTCTGACTTTGGGCAGGCACAAATTATATGCAGTAGAGTAAAATTAGTTTTGTTTGAGGGTTTCATGTTAATACAACACGCACACAAACAGAAACAGTAGAAATCAACTGGAGTGTACCGGTATTCAAATCCTCCAAAAGTACCTAAACATCAATAATTGACAGTAACGAAGGACAAGCAAACCAGATACTAACGATGAATGCTCAAAGTTCCTGACACAAATACTGATGAAATACTGCAAATTTAGAATTTTTCGCGATATTTTTATTAATGCGAATAATGTGACAGGATGTTCGTCGCATTTAATAAAACTCGCATTTTGATTTTATCAGTAACTGAAATCACAATACAAATATTTAACTCACATTTTGGACGGTTATCAAGGAATCGCAAAAATAAATACACGCATTTCTGTAATTATCAACCCTACACAATAATTAGGGCCCTGCCTAGTGGCGGGTCACCCTATAGTGATCAGCCTGTCCGTCCGTCCGTCTGTCCGTAACAAATTGTCTTGAGAACCGTTATGATGTCAAAGTTTATACTTGACATGTATATTAACCAGCACTAGATGGTGTGTCATAATGTATGTACAACTTCCTAGGCCAAATATAACACTTTTAACTAAAAACATAGAATAAAATCACTCTCAGCACATAACGAGACTATGTAATAACTTTAAAAAGTGCTTCATATCAGCTTATCCATACAAATTTTTTACCACACGTTATTTACAGCGGGGACCACAGAGATGGCTCCCATCTCAATGATGTCTAGTTGTATCAGTCGCAAAACTTTCGTATTAAACATCCTAGACGATGACGCTCTCTTACTGGACTTCTTCAAACAATAGCCCGTACAGGTCAGTTAGAGAACTCAGCTGTAAAAAAAAATGAAAATTTACTATTTAAGGAGCATAACTCCAATAAAAAGTCACGACGAAGACTCATCTTCAAATTGGCTTGATATTTAATTGATTTAAAACTAAAATATACATTTCATTCAAGTCAAAAGCGGAATGAAATTGGTAAAATGCATGCAATATAGAAAAGACTGGATATGATGTAAATGGGGACACCACACACCAAAAATTTCGGAGTTACATAAAGATCTGGGGCGTAACTCCTTTGAAAATTTACGAACAGGACTAATCTTCAAACTTGTTCTCGGTATAATTGAACAGAAGCTTACAGACGATTCAAGCTTATATGACACTACAAATAAAATATGGTTAGGTTTGTTAAATAATAAAATGACGAAAAAAATAAAATAGCGGGTGCACATCAGCAAAATATAGGATAGAATTCCTGAAAGTTTCATAGATATCCATTTGATGATTTACGAGGAGATGCGGATTCCAGATATAGATGTCCCCATGGTGTTCTGTATAAGATATGACCATTATAAAGTCCAAGAAGTGGCGAACTTGATTAAATATGAAATTTTGTGAGAAAATAAACTGGAAGGTGCGCAATTTATTAGCGGAAAAAGAATCCCTAAAAATTTCATTGAAATCCTCTGTCAATTGTTGAGGAGTCGTTGCAGTGCATGTTAGGTGTGGCGAAGGACGATGACGCAAGACGACGGACAAAGTGATCCCCATGTGTTGACCATCCTATTAAAGCGACACAAAAATCTAGTCTAAAACTTGCGGGTAATTATTACACATTGAATTTATATTTGTTTAAACTTTATTGTACTCAGTACTAATACATGTTGTACCTACATGTACATGTATAATGTCTCATTGGCAATCATACCACATCTTCTTATGTTTATATAATACAACTTGTTTATATACACAAAAGAACACTGCTTATAAAGGTCTGTCTCCTAGTCATAAAAGTCACAAACATACAAATTGTAAGTGTATATCATAAGTTTGCATTCTTCACACAAATTTTAAAAATAATTTGTTTTGAACTGAATTATTAAGAACAAGAGGCTCACGTTAGCCTGTCGCTCATCTGACCAAATAAGTCCATTTAAGAATTCGAGCACTCCACAGAAACCCTGCACCATCATTTGTACAAACTTTTACTCTTTATGTCCAACAAAATCTCCCCTCAAAATATAATTTCATTTCCATTGCTGGTTCTCAAGAATATTTTAAAGGTTTTTTTCCCATTCAGACAATATAAAATTTGAACCCCACTAGTGATGTACAATATTACCGTATCACTGTCCCCAAATATCTTTTATCTTTTCAAAGGAACATTAGGAAATGAATAAATGTCTTTCTTATTTTGTTCCATCTATTCGGTCAACCGGCTTCTGCAAAAGATCAGTTTTATTTGTTGTATCAATAGTTTGGACATTTTAATATATTGCAAATTTTAAAATGTCGCTGTTGCTTGTAATATTTATTTTACTATAACTTCAAATCCGTTTCTTGTGTTGTTACTTGCGAAACACAAGTAAAATAAATACGTTTTTAAAGAGCCTGCGCATATAGCTTGAAGAGAAATTTGTTATCAAATACTTTTATCTTATCTTTTGTCGTTACAGGTTGATAGTTTTCAGTAAATTGCAATATAATTTACCAAAGTAATATTTACATATCCGTCTATAATGTGCATGTAGAAGAGCAGTGCTTCATTTTTTTTCACACTTTATGTGTCAACTGTATATTGACAAGCCAAATGTTTGTTCTTTTGAATATTTGCAGATTATTATTACTTTACCACATCTTAACCAAAGCAATAAAAAAAAAAAAAAAATAATGAATGTTTCATATGATATTGTACCTCTTTCCTTTTTGGTTAAAACAGTCACATGATCATATATAGCATACGAATAAATGCTTCTAGTTGATGTGGACTCTCTGTTTCTATTTCCGGTTGATATTGACTATATTTGTATTTCATATTTTTTTACACGTTTATTTGTTTTATTTATTTATTTATTTATTTATTTTTGTTTATATTGACTCAGTGTTTCAAAAACATCTAGATCACAGACAAGTCTATCATTCACTAGTTTTGCTCAGACATCTTATGCTTATGATTTAGTCTTACATATGTAATATACAAATTAAGGACTTTTATCTCGACCAACACATTGTTTTATAGACCTGCTGACCCAAAATATCAACCTCGGACTTCGTCCTTGGTCGATAACGCTTCAACATGTCCATATAACAACGTATTGACCTCGTCAAAGATGAGTAATTGATGGCATTAATATTTCAGGTTGAGTTCTAAGGGTTTAGATCATTATACATTTTTTGGATTAAATCAGTTTCGATAAGTTAATATTTTATAACATCAAGTAAAAAAAGTTAAACAAATGGCACTAACTGTAATGTTCAATGCAAAATATAACTGCCATACCATTGCTGGTTTTAAAATGGATTTTAAAAACTTTTTTTTTCCAATTAGAGCTTATTTTAATCTTCGGACGTCCAGTGCTTGGACCACAGACCTTCTTTTGTATAAAATTTAATCTTCATATCCTACTTATGCTTCATTCAAGATATGACTGCCTTATCATTCTTGGTTCTGTTGCCTATTGAAGACTTTGTTAAGCTTTGGACACCTAGTGCGCAGACCCAATGGATCCCTGGACCTTCGTTTGTACAAGCTTCTTGCTTCTTAAGAAGATTCTTATAGCAGTTTCCCCATTGAATCCTTTATTAAAACTTTGGACCCCAAGTTCTCTATCCCAATGGAACCCTGGACCACTATTCCTACAAACTTGAATCCACGTCTTCTAAGGATCATCCCTGCTATAAGATTGGTCCAAATTGGCATGCTGGTTCTAAAGGAGAAGATTGTCAAAGCTTTTCCCCATTTACCTTATATTAAAACTTTGGACCTCAAGTTATTGGACCCCATGGACCTGTTGACCACCACTTAAAAAAATCCCTGGCAAGTTTGGTCCGAATTGGCCCAGTGGTTTCTTAAGAGAAACTTAAATTGTGAATTGTAAAAGGGCGGACGACGGACGCTTATTGATGAAAATAACTTACCTGATCCGAACAGGTGAGCTAAAAAAAACCTATTTTTATTATCTTCTTGTGAATCTTCTACTTTCAATAATGACTTCAGTATTCCAAAATTGCCATATTAATATATGCATTTTTACAGGAGTTTTTTTAGGGAAGCTCCAGAGCCTGCACCATCATAATATTTATAGCATCTATTTATTAAACAAATGTTCTCTGTTTCATCGTAATGGATTTATTTTATAATTTCGCAAAATGGGGGCGAAACTGTACTCTTTCTTATACTTTCTCCTTTTGTGATTATTGGAAAATTAATTTTAAAAAATGATGATAACTTTCTGTAACTGTAAGTTTCATCTTGTATGTTCTGCGTTGTTGTCATTATTTGTTTGGTTTTTGTTTTTGTTTTTTGTTTTGTTTTGTAATTTTTTGTCAGTTTTAAGGATTTGTTTCTTTTAACTAACATTAATTCATATACTATTCATTATAACCAGGTGAGTGGTACACGTTTGGACCCAGTGAACCTCCTTTCGTAATGGTATATCACAAGTGGCATACCTTTTAGTGTCTTAACTAATAAAACAATGTACCCTTCTATTTAATATCAGAAAAAAGAGAGGGTGGATAGTTTCTTTAATGGGGGTCAGATGTCCCATCTTAAGGATCCCAAATTGACATATATTCATCCGAGGGGTAACACATTTCTGTTTCTATGGTGTTTTGTTTCATCTGCATGAGGGGTATATTCCTGGTGGAAAAGAGGAAATCAGGAGTGGATGGCATCTGTGGAGGTCAAAGTTTACCAAAATATTTTCTTCGGGAGGAAGACTCTGACAAAGTCTCTACCCAACTCTCTCTTTTCAGATATCAAATGAAATGACCCAATGAAAGGCCCATGAAAACAAAGTCAAGAACAATAGATCTATTTATGACCATATAAACTATGAACCGAATCAAGACGTCTAGTCCAATTTAGAATCCATTCTCTTATCTTGTCGCCTCCTTAATTTTCTCCTCGAACGAGTAAGGACGCCAACCAGGTATAGTACGCCTATCAATGTACGGACAATTTCTTTCTGAAAAACATATCCATTCTGCACACATTTAAGATGCATTATATTCGATAGCCTTGTATATGACCAGATAAGCGTAACTGATTCTGGATAAATAATGCAACATCTAGAATATTCGAATATTCTTTTCGTAGAAAAAGTCTATGTGAAGAGAGCCTTCTTTTTTAAAGTTCTCATTAAAGTAATCAGTCCGTGCTTAAATGCCAGAAAATGCAGTATATCCTTATAATTTATTCCCAATATAAAATACGTGAAAATCAGGTCCATCCTTTTTAATTATAAAAAGAACTGTCAAATGCAAGCAAGCTTATAGACATATACGACTGACAGTTCTGTGAACAGTTTAAAATGTTGTACGCTCAAGCTTCAAAGTTGTGCACACAAGTTAAGAAGTTGTGAGCACAATTTCAAAACTTGTGCGCATAAAATTAAAAGTTGTGCGCACAAAATTAAAAGTTGTGCACACAACATTTAAAGTCGCGCACACAAATATTATACATTTCATCTTTGGCACTTAAGTGCTTCCACAGCATAAGGAGTGAATTGAAAGAAAAAAGGTAAGATATTTTCCGTTTATCAATGCAAAGACGAATGGTTTTGCCTTCGAAAAAAAAGGCATATTAAACGCAATATTAAAAACGAACTAGCTTCATAACAATCTATTTAGTTAAACCAATTTTAACTGATTTGTAGTTTGTTCTCATGGTATGCTGCTAGACCACTGTCACAGATTAGGAGAGGATTGTTTGCTCACAGACATGTTAAACCCCGTCATATTCCTTTTGTGCATGTTCTAAGTCAGGAACAAGTAACTTCTCTTTCACGCCTTATCAATAAGTTTAAAACTTCCTAAAATATATTTACCATATAACATCATAGCGTACCCCATTGTTAGTTTTTAAAGAAGAATGATGCAAGGTTTGCAACTATTTTATGTTAGATGGTATCATCTGGATCATCTGGGAGCTTTGCTAGCCCAGATCCTCTCGTTTAATTTGTTTGAGTATTCAGCGTAAATCTTTTAAAACATTTATTAAACACAACTTGGTTAGTTTATATTTTTATTACCACTGTTTAATTGGAATGGTTATATATTTTTCAGAAAAAACTATACACAACAAATGGTTTTCAACAGTATTCATAATGAATAGGAAAAGATTTTGTCGACTTGTTACCCAAACCCAAAACCGTTACTATAGACTGCGATTTAAACGTATTTTCACATATTTAATTCTTATAATTGGAATTTTTGTATACCTTTTTATGAAAAGAGTGCCAGCAAATGTTTTAATGCCATGCGAGTTCGAAGCTGTTTCCCCGGACAAGTCAGTTTTGAAGTTACTTCAAGGTCACAAACTGAAATGTCGAATGTGGCAGCCATTCGCATATATCAACCAATCAGGATATCTTCATTTAAATGCCACTGCAATACTTGACGCAAAATTTAGCATGAGCAAGTTTAAATGTGATTATATGTCAATTCTTACAGATGGTTTAAATGCAATAAAATTGTCACCAAGGGTAAAATTTATAGAACCAGTTCATGTGTATAACGAATTTATCTATGTTAGTTGTAATATTACTAACGGGACCACAGTGTATTCAAACTTCCATTTCAACTTAAATCCAAAAGTTAACAAAAGAAACATATTAAACGAGGCAAATGATCAACTAAGTGTTGTTATTATTGGGTTTGATTCGGTATCAAGATTTACAGCAGAAAAACAACTGTCAAAAACTTTAGACTTTTTCGAAAATAGTTTAGGGGCCTACCCTATAAAGGGGTATACCCGCATTGGGGATAACACATTACCAAATTTGCTGGCCGTTCTTACAGGGAAAACCCTACCAGAATCTATTTTATCCGCACGAACAATACCTGTTTTATACAAAGAAGTATTAAGAAGAGGCTATATAGACTGCTATGCAGAGGACTGGGCTCCATACTTAGTACCTTTCATTGCTAAGTATCCAAACTACACTCACTATTTCCGTAGTATAATTCTGGCGAAAGAAAACAAAGACCTACAGGTTTCACAACTTAGTTCCGAGACAATGAAGCATATCAAATTGAGTACTAATCCAATATGCATTGGTAATGAATTGAAACATAATATAATTTTCAAGTATAGCAAACAATGTATTGAAAAGTATAACGAGAAAAGAAAGTATGTATTTATGTGGAATAATCAGATATCTCATCACAATCCACATAGTTTATCTTTAGCGGATGAAGACACAAAACAGTTTATAGAGTGGATGAATTCCACTGGGAATCTAAAAAACACCGTGTTGGTAATAATGAGCGATCACGGACCCCGTTACGGTCAATTTGCTCAGACAGACTTTGGAAGAATAACCAGCAATTTTCCGTTATTGTCAATATACATACCGCATCATGTCAAAGAAGCATTTCCTACAATTGCAAAAAATTTAAAAGTCAACGAAAACCGATTGACCACGCCATTTGACTTGCACGAAACATTAAAGGATATTATCTTCAGCAAGTTAGAAAAACGAGAAAAAGAAAATAATTTGTTTAACTCTAGAGGAACCAGTCTGTTTCGTGAAATTCACAAACAAAGAAGTTGCTATGAGGCTTCAATAGGAGAAAACTATTGCCCATGCTATGCTAGTCAGACAGTATCACTTGCAGACGATACAGTTCAATTAGTCACTGATTTTGCAGTGGATTGGTTGAATCGGATAATTACAGACCATAATGTACCATGTGTCATTTTGAAATTAATGTCCGTGAAGTCAGCAAGGATTCAATACACCCCATCATCAAGTCATGACAAGAATGAACATCGTTACATTATAAATTTCTATACTTATCCAGGAAATGGCTTATTTCAAGCTATTGTATTTAAAGATGTTGAGCAAATTTCCCTGTTAGGAAATATAGAAAGACTGAACGAATACGGTAACCAGTCTAGTTGTATCCCAGAGAAGTTTGCACATACAGACCTCCGTAAATATTGTTATTGTCAGTGATGGAGCGAATAATATGTAAACGGAAAGAAAATGTAAGAGAAAGGGTCATTCGGCAGGAGAAAATTAAGTTTGACGGGCGTATTTGTTAAATCTAAAATAGACTCAAAGTGAGCCAGTATAACTGAAGTATTGGCACACAGAGCAAAAGTAGAAACATACTGTCGTTAGACTTTAAAGTGGATGACAACCAGAGGTGATTCTCATATTAATCATAAACAATCTATACATTCTACCCGTGTTCCAGTAAAACAAATACGAGCAACTGTAATATAATCTGGCGCGCAATCATAAAAAAAGTAATTCTCTCCTGCGCGCAAATGTACTATGCTAATGGTCCTCGACTTGAATGAACGACGAAGAACAACCACGTTTGATATGGACAATTGTCCCTTGCAACAGGCCACAGTCAAAGAGTGATTAAAAAGGTATTGATACCTTAACACTTTCCCTACATGAGGCACCGGATTTAACGTGTTCATTCCCACTTGATGTGGCTGTTTATTTATTTACCCCATACAACAAAACAGAGGATCTTTGAGATAGCGAGTTGTATCCCTCTTGACTGTGACACTTGGATCTATTTCTAAAAGCCATGATACCTTCAGGAGAATACACTTTGAAATCGACATACTATTAACATGACAGATAGGGACTCAATATATCGTAATACATGTTGATCATTCGGTGAATTCGACCTTTGACCTTGAGTATTGTTATTAAATTTTGTAAGATATTTAAAAACATGTTTACTTAAATTAGACAAATGCTATAGTGTGGTAAGAAGGTCAAATATCAGAGGTCAAGGTCATGTAAAACATAATTCGCAACGACCCTTTATTTGGTATAATAGTACATAGCAACCATACATAATTGGGTTAAGCTTTAAATGAACGAACTAGTATATAGACTATAAATCAAAAGTCAGGGGTCAATATAGTCATCAGTGTATTAAGCAGTCATTTTCTTATGATTTAAAAATTGCCTAGCAACAATTTGTTTTGGGTTCTAGTGGACAAAATTCTATCCTCGCCAGTTTTTAGCAGCCATTCTCAAATGGTCAGTAGGTCATGATCTACATTTGAATTTTCTGAAAAGATTTGACAACCGTAAATTAATTTTTTATCAAATTTCGTAGTTATTTTCTTCACAATTATTTTAGATGATATAAGAGATACTAAAATAGATAAAATGTCCAACAAAACAAATCCTTCAAAAAGAAAGAAATAGCCAAGTGATTCTTTAAATGTGTTTTTGGTCTTGCGAAATGTGTATAATTTGCCTCCACAAAGACTCTAAAAAGTTGTGTCAATATTAAGACGATAATTTTTTTAAATCTAACATTGCTGTTTTTAATTATCATATTTCTGTAAAATATTAACAGATACCATACCTTATATTAGTTTGATTCAGAATTGATGCAAAGTAATTTTTGTCAGTGCCAAATTGCACGTCATGAACAAGAAAAGCCATGTAATCGTTTGTCTTGTGAATCATAGACATAATTATGTTTAAGAACTTTTTCCGGAAAATCGGTGATTATGGGAGCCAACATCCCTATATAAATTGTTGGTGGTTACAGAGAATTGCTCTTAAAAAGTTCGATATTTTCTTTTCCAAAATCGACAGGAAATCTTGAAAGTCAATTGAATGTATCTATCGTCTCTCTTGTATCATTTTTTTTCAATAAAATAATAATTAAAATTGAGAAAAGCGTTACCTGAAAATTGGAAAATGTGTTCATTTGTCTAGCTGGAAAATGAAACATCTTGAAAGAACTTGGAATTTGCAGAAAACCTAGGAATCAAATTTGATTATTTATAATACATGTAAATAAATTGTAATACCTTGGGTATGTTTTGATTGATTGAACTACAAATTTGATACCCCGCAAAGTGACTCGACTTGAATGAATGACGAAGGACAACCACGTTGAATATGGACAATTACCCCTGCAACAAGCCACACTCAAATAGTTGTTAAAAAGGTATTGATAACTTAACACTTTCCCTACTTGAGGCACCGGTTTAACGTGTTCATTCCTTATTCCCACTAGACGTGGCTGTTTATTTATATACCCTACACATCAAAACAGAGGATCTTTGAGATAGGGATTTGTATCTCTCTAGACTAAGACACTTTGATCTATTTCTAAAAGTCGTGACGTAATCCCTCGGGAGAAAACGCTCTAAAATCCACTTCCCACAACCGTGACAGATAGGGACTAAATATATATCGAAATAGATATTGATCATTCAATATCCTTAAATTTTACTCAAAAGTCAAAGATTATAATAATCAGCTTGTCCTTTGACCTTTTGTATTTTTTTTCAGATTTTGTAAGGAATTTTAATAACAAGATGTATACATTAAATTAGAAAAACAATGATTGGTATAATTTTGGTTACAAGGTCAATGTCAAGGTCATATACAAAATTATTAAAAAACGCCCTATTTCGGTATAAAAGTAAATAGCAACCATACATATTTGGGTTAAGGACTAAATGAACTATTGGACAATATTTTGTTTCCTATTGTTAATTTCCTTTTTTTAACGGTGATGTTCCTTGGCACTATCGTACGGTTTTTATATATTACAACTCGTTCGCTATACCCGTGTATGTTGTGATGTTTTGGATTTCAATGAACGTACTCTATGTATTACTGGTAAATTAACAAGTCAGGGATTTCGTTTCCTTAAACTTACTTAAAACCTGTACTAAATTCTTCCATATTTACAAAGATTTCATTTGAAAGTTTGGCTTTACCTGTAGCAAACTTATTTTAAACGAGAAACACATCCTTTTTTTACGGAGATGCTGCTTACTGAGCCCGGAAATTTAGATACGATTCTGGTGAAGGTTACCAATGCAACACTGTAATTATATCTTTGAATATTGTTTTAATCTATTGATTTTTTTCCAGTAAATTAAAATCAAGGTAAATATCATTTATATATATTTTCAATTTAGACTTGTATATATATATATAAATTAATAATAAGATTCATTTTGTTACATCCGGTGATCCGTTTATTTGGCAATCGCCAATGGCAGTCAGCAGGGTTTAAGAACATCAGTTGTTCGACCTGCTAGTCAAATGCGTTTTGTTAAAATATGCTTCTTCACTTTTTTGGTCTTTTGGAAAATGTTGTTTGTGCTGTATTTAGACCCCTCTACCAATAAATTTATTTTGCATGCACACGTGTAAAAAATTCAGTTTTTATCCAACGCAATCATAAGTTTGAACGTTGTTTTCAATTTAGACTTGTTTATATATATATATATATATATAAATGATATTTACCTTGATATATATACATGCACATTTATAGCTCTACAATCTGTCGATACCTGTATCTTGGCAGTGCACAAGTCATGTTTTATCTGACTGTTGATGACGTCTTTACACTAAATCTATTGGATGTTAGATGTGTACTGATTGATATTTTAGTCTTAAATGGATGATTATTTTTATTAGTTGTTATATATTGGCTTTGAACAAGCTGTCAGTATCTGTGAGTACTCTCAGTCCTATACTCTTGAGTTTTTGTTGTTGTGTGGATGTATAAATACTCTGCCAAGTCCAGTATACGGTTTTGTTAGATGTTTCTCTACTTTATATCGATCTGATCATTTAAGCCCCTTTCAACCGATTTTTATAGTATGTTCTTATGTTGTACTGTTACACCACTATTCCAGGTTGGATGGAGGGTTTGCCGCCGACAAACTAGTTTAACCCCGCCATACATGTCAGTGTTTAAAGTCAGGAGCTTGTAATTAAGTGGTTGTCGTATTTTTGCTGTTTCTCATGTTTGTTTTAGTTTATTGTTTTGCAAAGTTTGTTCCTGATTTGTGCCGTTACACTTTTCTCCATTGTAAGAGGTAGAGTTGGCGCCTTCAAACTAGTTAACCTCGCCACATTCAGTATGTGCCTGTCCAAAGTCTGGAGCCTGTAATTTAATGGTTGTCGTTTTGTTCATTGTTTTGTACATAAATCAGGCCATTAGTTTTCTCGTTTGAATTGTTTTACATTTGTCATATTGAATACAGACCTTCTTATTTGACTCACAAGCTCTAACTATAGACCAGAGCAATGATATTTTTGTAGAAGCAAAACAATTCTTACGAAAGTTTATTTACATCTTTACATTTGTATAATGAATTGTTTCTATTCCTTTTCGTAGTATCTTATTTATTATCCTCCCATTTTTCCGCGTTTTGTTTTCTTTTATTTAATCATTAATTTATTTCTGCTCCATATCAATATAAAAATGCATGGTATGTTAATATAATCGTATATAATATCCTTGGTAATAAATACATGTAAACTGTATGTGTTATACGATGAATAGTAGTCGTACTGTATCAGCCATCCGCGATGATATCGATAACGTTATATGTCTTAGTTGCCAAGGCTTTACCACACCCTTTTAAAAAGAACATATGATCGGATTGCCAATGAGACTCCACAAGAGACCAAATGACACATAAATTAACAACAATAGGTCACCGTATGGCCTTCGACAATGCGCAAAGCCCATACCGCATAGTTAGCTATAAAAGACCCCGTATTAACCTGTATGACGTCACGTCATCAGTCATCATTCCAAAGGCTTTATCAAAACCCGCAACTGTATGACGTTACGTCACATGAAAAACATCTGCGAGGTATGTAATAAAGTGTATATGATATGGCTTTTTCAATATCACACATCGTATCAACCTTAGCTCTATCAATATAATCCCTCGAGCTCTTGGGATTATATTGGTGTCTCGGGTTGATACGGATGTGATATTGAAGAAGCCATATAATATTCTCTATTCATTGAATATGATACTTCAAGGAAACAATTTAAAATACGCTATGCACAGCGTGTTTCTTGTTACTTTTTAACTTATGTCTGTGTATGATAATATGTGTGTAATTATAAGGAATAAACATGTCTTAACAAATTAAGTAAGTGAATTGTATCTTATTTGTGCATTACAATAAATCAAAACAAGAGCTCTCCTGAGCTTGAGCTTTTTCACCGACACAAAAGATAAAACTTTAATGTTCTGAGGTTGAACTGTTTACTCATTTTATTGACACGCCATTATATTCACAAATTAATGTCTATTTTTGCCTTTACCTTTTTACTATTAACTAACTTTTAATATCCACTATTCCTTATATTTATAAATAAACACAACAGCAAAACTTCTTGATGAATAAAAGAAAGACTGTGAAACGACAAAAGGAACGATTTTTTTTTGCACCCTTTTGTTAATTTTCCTTTCTTGGACGGTATTGTTCATTTGGTACAATCATACGGTGCTGTATCCTAACTCTTTCGCTCTGCCCGTGTATGTAGTAACGTTTTGTATTTCAATTAACGTAATCTATGTATTATTGGTAAATTTGAAAGTCAGGGATTTGGTATGGAAGTTTGGCTGTACATAGAAAACTTATTTTAAACGGGATAGCACATCCTAAATTTTACTGTGATGTTGTTAACCGAACCCATAAATTCAAATATGATGCGAATAAACTTAACGATCCTTCAAATTAAACTGATTCTAAACACTGTAATTAGATCTTTGAAAATCGTTTTTGTTATCAATGAATCAAAACCAAACTTAATTCTTTTGTTTTACACATATATATATTTCCCAACTTATTCGTTATTGAAGAGTTTGCAGCTGCTACTCAGACGTCACCAGTGTCTGAGTAGAAAGTTTATGAACCAGGGGTATGTCAAAGAACGTCTCATTTTTTTCTGAAAAAGTTGTATCTATTTGACGTGGCTCTGTACTTATACATCCCGTCATTGTGTTATTGTGATATGGTAAACAAAATTTGTATTCTTGTCTTTCATTTTTGCTAATGTGCTTTGTCTATATGCCTTTTTGTTTTTCTTTGTTACATATGACGTGGCCCTGTACTTATACATACCGTCATTGTGTTATTGTGCTATGGTAAATTTTTGTATTCTTGTCTTTCATTTTGCTAATGTGCTTTGTCTATATGCCTTTTTGTGTTTCTTTGTTACATATTTGTTTGTTTTATAGTGATAAGATTATAACACAATGTTGACTGCTGTACCCCAATTTTTTGTTTTTTGTTTTTCTCTGACTGTGAATGACGTTTTTATTTTAAATCCATTGGATGTTGGATTTGTACTGATTGATATTTTAGTCTTAAAATATGATTTTGCTATTAGTTGTTATTGGCTTAGGACAATGCAATCAAGTTTTACCTTGGTACCTTTTAATTCGAAGCGCAATACAAAATATTTTTCAGGATTTTTATTGCAATTTTAAACTAATCCTTATAAGAGTCCACTGCCTTAAGAATCTGTCATATCAAAACTAGACAATGATCCACAGTAGTACGATTAATGATGCCGTCGATTTGCATCTGTATCTGTATTATATTGGAAAAGTAGTTAACTGTTGAAATAAATTATCCAAAACTAGTTGTTAGTATACATTGTGCTGTTATATTTTAGTTTGCGGAGAGCCTTCACATATCCTGCTCTTACCTGGGAACCGTTTCACAAAGCCGTCGTAAGTCTACGTGTCATCGTACGTTCATCGTAAATAAATCGTAGGTTTTAAAGCCGTTTCACAAAGCCGTCGTAAGTTAAGATGAGCGTAAATAATACGTATCCTGGCGTAACTTACTACAGCTATACCCAGTCGTATCTCGATCGTAGTTCTTCCGCGAATATGAATTAAACCATAATGGCTTTATTCTCGATCAAGATGCCGCAAATGTTAGAAGACGAAGAAGAATCTTCAATATTAGAACCACACTTTCTTCATTTGATCATTTTGAAAATGAAATGGATATTATACCCAGATACAGACTGGATAGACACAGTATCAATGAAATAACATTGGAAACAGAACCAGATATAAAACATGATACAAATAGGTCCCATGCACTTACTCCTGAAACTCAGGTTTTGTTAGCTTTGCGCTACTCATTGGTTCTCCGGTAAAGCGCCCATTTTATAACGCTGATATGTCCCACCGTAACAAAGAAAAACTAACGACTTCGAGTTATATACCAGTAGCTTGTTATACTTATATCTGAGATTTTTGTATTTCTTTATTATCTATATTTTTTTATTTTTATAAAGTTTAGTACATATTGCACAACGATAGTGATCGTACCGGCCGTCATAATGTTTTCTTCGTAAACCTGTAATTCACGTTAACGGATAGAAGACCAAGCAAGACTAAATATTTAGCACAACATAGAGTGTGATATGAGTTAAATTTGATTATCAGGTTACCATAAATAAATGGTCATTTATTCCAAATCATATCAGTCTTGAAAACTTAACAAAGTTGAAAACTGTAGAGATTTGTTAAGCATGTAATCTCCGTGGAATGGTATATTCTAAACAAACACCTATTTTGAAAATAAATTCTACATCCAACAGATCAATATCGGTGTCAACATTCAATTTTAATACAACTTCAATCTTCAGATTCACGTATTATATTTTATAAATTATGAAATCATCGAAATGTAATCTCCGTTCACGTTTTGGTGAAGAGTGCTTTCTTTCACGTCCGCACTTTTATCGAGATAATAATTACGGATGGCGAATATATAGATTACAGATCAATAACCAGGGGCGTTTCTAGGATATTTGAAAGAGGAGGCGTAGAATGAAATCTGTCGGCGAGCGGAGCGAGGCGAAAAATTTTTTGGACCTTTTTTTTTGCTAAAAAACATAAAATAATTATGAAATGCACTTATGTAACGGTTCCTGACTTGGAGCATGTATATTTTATAGTTAAAGTGTCAGGGTTTGACATTTTTTATGCCGAATTCTGTCCATTAATTGTCTAGGGTATATTAAAATACAATATTAGCAGATTACGATATTTTTTTTTGAAAGGGGGCGTACGCCCTTTACGCCCTCACCTGGACCCGCCCCTGATAACCTGATAACTTACATTGTAATTCAGACGACATAAGAAGACACCATGAAACAATTTTAATTAGTCAATTGTTTTAGTGTAACAGAGTTGCTTTTTTTCTTAGATCTACAAAAAAAAAACACAAAAAACGATCTGGATGTTTTTATATCAATATTAATGCAAGTAAATAATTTTAACCCCTTGTCAATATCAAAGATCTGAAACTTTTATTATTAATATAAATTTGATACAGAATTTAATACGATTAAACAATTATGCAAGTAGTCATAAAAATTGCTCTGCCTAATGAGTTTAATAAAACATATTGCACAGGGAGAGAAGCTTTTAAATACTTTCTTTCATTAAAAATGAAATTACGACGTCGGCTGAGAGGGCATGGTATATATTGTCCGTTACATTTATTAACAACACCTTGTACAAATATTCTTTTCGAAAACAAAAACAGTTAAATAGAACAAACAAAACTATCCGTCACAATGGTATATGAGGGTCTGGATTAGGGGGGGGAAGGGGGTGGGGTTACATTTCTGTATTCTGTAATTCTTTTGGCCATTTTTCTATATTCAGTAAGAAATATGCTTATTCTGTAAATTCTTGTGTTCAGATCGATCGTGCATATGAAAATTTCCTGTTTTATCATGATTTTGACATGATAGATCTTTTTGTCTGTATCGACGACATATGTATGACGACACTACCCCGTGACCCCTCACCCCTGAATATGTCACTGTACTGCATAAATGATACCATTTATCAATTTTGATTAATATCTGATTAAAACAAAACACGGGGAAAAAGTATTTTAATTTCTTTGTAATAATTTGGATATCTGGGATAATAAGCAGTAGATAAGATGACATTAGGTAAATATGATCATACATGTATTTGGTTTGTAATATGAGGTACTAGTACTGCAATCTAATTAAAATACCGGTAATAAATCGTAAAAAGTAGATTTAAGAGAAATCCCAAATCTGATAGAACAAAAATTCGATCAACTGAACTAGATATTATCATTGATAGCCCAACTGTCCAACAAAATATAAAAATATTGGCTATTAATCAATTGTTTTGGAGATTATTAAAATATATTTAACATTTATTGGTAGTGAAAAAAAATGTCATACCCCCCAAGAAAAATCAAAGACAATGCTATCCGTCCTCGAGTATCAGCCTTCCAGCCCTTACCAATAAATTGTTGTTTTGAATTGTAATGGATTATGGATCTTACAAATATGAAACTGAAGACGTAGGAATCATGCCGGCTAAAGAGATGTTTTGATTCTGCAATTCCCTCCAATTGTTCATTTATAAATTTTGAAATTATAAAGAAACTAAGGTTTCAACTCCATCGGGTAAAGTTGACCTTCGACTGATTTGGCTATTTTTTTTTTATGTCCTTTTGATCATATAGCTCTCCTACTGTTTCTGTTGTTTTGTATCCTAGGCTTTCAAATATTCGGCTCTGAGCGTAAATGATGAAGATAAATCCAGAATAGCGCTTCGGACGCATGAAATTTCTAACTTGTTTTCTTTTTTTTCTCCACTATTGCAGAGCTTTTTGTTCTCAATGGGTATCTTGGTCTAACCTCTGTCACGAACTGTTTTATAAGTGTTGTAATGTGTTATCATTGCTGACACAATGCAAGGATGCATGGATGTAAGGTTAATTTTGTCTGCAATGGTGGACGTAATGATAAGTCAAGATTTGTTAACTCGTGCAAGATCGTGATTTTGGAGGAAAATACCGATGCTTACGAATGTATAGAATTTGCATCGCTAACATCAATGAACCAGTTCCGATTACGACCAGTTGAACATTTCATTAATTTTACCTTATTCTTAATTTCATACAATTATTTTTTGTACATTTTAGCACCCCATTATTCTCTATTCTTTATTTTTTTGCCCATTTTGCTTCATTCTTTTTTTTTTTGGGGGTGGGGGGGGATTATTTTATATTCTGTAAACCACCTCGTATATCTTGGGTAATTTCAAATAAATATCTGATATTCAAGCGGGATAGGATGCATAATACTGCTAGTATAAGAGTATCTACAAGAGAAGCTGTTTACTTGGTCGCTTTTTGGTGGGCTCTTTTAAAAGTCGGTGAGATTAATATACTACAACCAATCAACAAAGAGGGTTGCCTACTATTAATGAAAAATTATATAGAAATTGTTTTTATATTTTAAATTTTGCTGTTTGTCTTCTTTCCCTGGTCATGGTTTTCAGTGTTTATAAAGTGCGAATCCAGTAAGTTCATTTTCACTGTCGTATGCGAGTATGTCTATTGTAGAATAAAGGATGATGGGAAAAACTGCGTTTGTTTACTTTTTGAAAATAGAAAATAATTGATTTGAATGTATGTTTTAACACAATTTCATTAAAAATCAATTTCAATGTATAATAACAGGATTAAAGTCCAAAAAAGTGTAATTAAAGCAGCTGAATCCATAATATTGATTACTGAATGCGATTCATTTTAACTATATATGCGATACGACCATTTCTGATGTGGGATTTTTGGAGGTGCGATGAATTTTCATTGTTGTTTTATATGATAATTCGACATGCAACAACTGAAAATAGTCTTTTAATGACTTTAATATTGATTATATTTACAATTTGAAATGCAAGCTAGTCGTAGATGCTTACTTGAATATACACGGGTATAACCAACGTATGGTTGATTCCGGACGTTGTGCGTTGTGTACCGTTCGTCGATTTTTTTTCTGTACGTTCGTTGCGTGTCTTCGCCATAGTTTTGTGCCGTTCGTTAGTGAAACATCGAGAACATAATTAGCTGTTTCTATTGAAATACCTATCTTTTATTTTTTGTTAGCAAGAATTTGCAACTACTAAAACTATTTGACATTTCTTACATTTCATATTGAAGATTAAAACAACCTGAATTTTGTATTGGTTTGATGTGATCTTACTGGAGCTAGAGAAACTCACTTATCGGGAACGCCTGATTGCAATCCAGTTCCTTAGAAATCCAGTATTTTGATCTTGAGGTCAAAGGTCAAGATCACACGAAGGTCAGGGTGATATGCGTCACATCGCCTTAAGGTGGTACACGTTCATATCATGCATATTCAAATATTTTTGGTGAGTTTGCTATTAGTGTGTCATGGATCCGAAAATATATTGGAGAAGAACATCTATGAATATCACGTATTTTTATGGCGAATTTTCCTTGAAAAGTTTTAGTACTCGCTTAAAAAAGCTTTGAAAATTTGTCACGCCGTACCATACATATTTCTACCATATTGATAGGCTTTTGCACAACGAACAGTACAAGAATGTACAACGAACAGTACTAAAGAAAGCAAACAAACTACAAAGAGAACGAATCGTACAGTGCCAAAATTCTGAGGTCGGGTTTTCAAGTAAATGTCTGCAAATAAAATAAAACAACGGGTTTCTCATTCGCATTTTGTATTTCAAACAACAACAAATCACAAAATACACAGTCGCATTTAGTGTAAGAGCCAACCAACTATGTTCTATTTGTAGTTTAATCAAGTTTGAGTTATACAGAGTGTTTGTTTCGCGATGTTTACAAGTAATTCACAGACCTGTCTATTTAAAATAGTCACAGGGTGTTCATGTAATGTAAATAATATACAATGTTGTTAGGAGCAGTAAACTTTGTTTTCATAAACATTGAATACTTAACTGAACAGTACGTCAATTAGTCTTTGGTGAAAATATTAGGACGGTCTATCTACCAACATCGCTTCTTTGTTACAACGATTTATAAGAAATTCATACATAAATTTAGGTTGCTCGAACTTTCTTTACCGTATAAGATAAGATAAGATAATTTTATTGGTCCAAAATCCAAAATTATAGGATTGTTACCAAGACAATAAACATTGACTATACATAAACATACAAACATAATCTGACCACATTTATAAACATTATATATATAACTGTATATCCCCTCCAAAAGAAAATATTGTTACAATAATAAATAAATGTATATAATCTCTGCTGAGGAGGTGGTACCACAAAGTTATTAAGTACTCAATAAAGCATTTCTAGTATTATACATGGTGCCTGGGACTATTATACTAATTATATATTAGTATAATAGTCCCAGATGGTGCTTATAAATTTTACAATAATTTTAATTATATCAGTCTCACCACAGGTATACAAAAATTTAAATCTTGCTTCATTAGTCATATTTAAAAAAGAGGGAACTATTTCACTAATTTTGGAAAATAATTGTTCTCTAATTGTATCTAGTTTTGTACATATTATAGTGAAATGAAATTCATCTTCTACTTATAAAAGACACAAGGGACACATTCTTTCTTTTACAGGTGTTTTAGTGTGTCGTCCTTGTTCAATTTTAAGAACACTATTACTTATGCGAATTTTGGCAAAATGTCCTATTACTTTTCTGTCAATATTTAACTGTATAAGATGTACTCAGACTTTATAAAACGTCACCAGTATCTGAGCAGAAAGTTGATGAACCAGGGGTATGTCAAAGAACGTCTCGTCCTTTTTCTAAAAAAGTTCATCGGAAGGTACTAAGACCTTGTTAATAAATATTCCGTATCAACTTCACAAATAACACACGATGATCTTGAAGTATAGATTCTGGGTACTGACGTTGTTTATCCTCTTAATAACGTGTTATAGTATTCTTTTGATTGTCGTTTTGAATATTACTTTTACTGTTTAGTCTATTTTTTCTGATATCCATTTGACGTGGCTCGGTACTTATACATCCCGTCATTGTGTTATTGTGCTATGGTAAATTTTTGTTTTCTTGTCTTTCATTTTTGTTTGTGTGCTTTGTCTGTATGCCTTTTTGTGTTTCTTTGTTACATATTTGTTTGTTATTTTAGTGATTAAGATTATAACACAATGTTGACTGTTGTACCCCTATTTTGACATTTTTACCTATTATGTCTGTTTGTTTTGTTCACACATCGTTGTCAATATAATGGAATTTTATGCGACTGTCATACAAGTGAGAGTTTTAGCTAGCTATAAAACCCGGTTTAATCCACCATTTTCTACATAAGAAGATGCCTGTACCAAGTCAGGAATATGACAGTTGTTATCCATTCGTTTGAGCTTTTGATTTTGCCATTTGATAAGGGACTTTCCGTTTTGAATTTTCCTCGGAGTTCGGTATTTTTGTGATTTTACTTTTAATGCATACACAATGGCATGATAAATATCAATTATCCAATCATCCAAGCGTTAAATGTAAGGCAATTGTTTGTGCGAGATGAAAACGTTACCACTCACTTAATCGTGAAATGAAGATCGTTTTGTGAACGCTCTTTCTTATCTAAGATGCATCCATTAGAGCTTTTTTCCTAATGCTTGTAGTTTAAAGGTTTGGTTGGCTTGCTTGTTTTATTTGTATAAATGTTTGCTCAATCTTAATTACAATGCTTAAGCAAACATTCATACAAACAAAGCAAGCAAGCCAACCACACCTTTAAACTACAGGCATTAGGAAAACAGCTCAAATGACGTTTTATTAGTATGTGATGTAGATTTAGACCGAAACCGAAAACTTTGCTTTTTCGGTGACGTGGATTGGCTTAACTGTCCAAGATATATGTATTCAATGATGGCGTGTCATAGGAAAGGATAAATTTTATCCTACATATAGATCTGGATCTGGACAAATTATTAGAGAAAATAGAGTTGACTATAAATGCTATTTTTACGGAATTTATTGATATATTACCTCAGACTTTCACTCACAAAGTATGCACATATGTGACCCGCCATGACATTTCCAGGCTTATGGAGGTAGAACGTCATTGTTAGAAAAACGATGTTAACTATTATAAACGTGATAAATATCGAGATTCAATTGTAAACGTATTTGTGAAGAAGAGATAAACACTTTACCTTGGCTTCTTTTTCGCTGATACAGAACTATACTAGTCAACATAAGAAACGATACAAGGCAATGTATTTTCCATATATAATGAAATTGGATAGACTGTACCAAGGTAAATAATTGCCCAATTGGTCTAATATTTACAGAGTGTTATTTTCTTATCAAACCCATTGATTTAAGGCAAATACGCGAATTTATTTTTTTGCAATTTTTGTTATTTCAAAAATCGTATTTTCACCCCAAAATTCAAAATTCGATATTAGAACTTAAAACTTTAAACTTAAACATGGTCTGCTTAAAATTTTTAATGCCTTTGCAAATACTTGAATACTTAATTCTCATTTTCAAAATTAAGTGCCACTTTTGTCATCATTTTCCGCAAAATGAATTTGACCCCTGTGTTCAATAACACGGTATTTTTTCACTTTCCAATTTGGTCAGATTCTTCAGTCATGTCCATTTGCTTTGCAAATGAATGTTTTTCATTGGATAATTTAAAAGTTTTTCCTATTAATTATATTTTATGATAAATTGAAGTTCAAACTTGTGTATCGGTTCTTTTGTTGACTAGTATATAATACATCATATATAAGTTCTGAAGAAGTTTTACATTATCGTTCGAAGTGAAAAATATTTGAATCTACATTTTAAATTGATACAAAAAATCAAAATTCTCTGCTATATAGATTTTCATAAATGGAGTATAAAATATATCCATAATAAATGCACCGTATCAAATGCATATATGAGAACAAGTACTTATAAACTGCTACGCGTCGCATACTATGTATAGAGACATGCATCATAAATTGAAGTTAAAAGACAAATTAAAAAAAAAGGAATTTTAAAAGCTTTCTTTGACAAATTTTATACTAGCTTCATTTTAACAAGTTTAAATTACATTTTCTAAAATAGAGCTAAGAACTGTTTGTAATGTTGTAAATTTAATTCGTTTGAAATTTTTATTCAAATACGCTGTGGAAGATTACTAAGCGCTAATAAAATACAATAATTTTGTTTTTTATAAATTAGTGTCTTCGATAATGAAAAATTCGTC
Source organism: Mytilus coruscus (assembly GCA_017311375.1). NCBI lineage: Eukaryota > Metazoa > Mollusca > Bivalvia > Mytilida > Mytilidae > Mytilus > Mytilus coruscus. The sequence continues at coordinate 16,836,057 of CM029597.1, forward strand.
ATCGAACAGTGTCATTGTCATGTCGGTATTCGAAATGACTCGTTTCATTGTTATTACAAAAAATAGGTCATAATAACATGACAGAACTTTTTTGCTTCAGAATGTTTTAGATAAATATACAAAAAGCAAATTTTAGACAATGTACCCTCATAAGCCTGGAAGTGGCTAGTCACATATAGTTAACGGCGTTTTTCTCGCAATGATGTTCTACCTCCATAAGCCTGGAAATGTCGTGGCGGGTCACACATAATCAATCCTTCTGACTTCATTAATTTTGTTAGAGAGTCGACTGAATTAAGACGTTATATGATGAAAATTAATGTATTTCCTTCCGTGAAAATGCATCGCATATACAATAGAAATGAATCGCCCCTACAGTGAAAATGAAAGTCTAGTATCATTTTTCGACAGTAAACCTGAATCGCATAACGAAAACAGCATAGTGGAATTTAATTCAATATCAACAAGCTGAATAACAAAACCTGTTTTAAGTTATACAACATTAATAATTATGTTAAAAGGTACATTTTTCTGCAAATGAAACTTAACTGCTGCTTTTAAATCTCTTGCACGCTCTGTTCGTGAACTATTCTTAATATTTATCTATTTGTGTATCAATTTTACACCTGGATGGCTGTAGGCGCGATGAAAACCCGTCCGCATCTCATACCTATATCATGAATTTATAAAAAAAACAGTACACATTATATCTTATTTCTTATTCTATTCAAAAATCATGAATTTGTCGTCTGTTTATTTTTCATTCTACATTAGAAATTTATACGGATTATCGGGATACAGTGAAAATGGTTTATCAGGATTCGCACATTATATACACTGGTTTTGTTTATTTTTATTTGACTTTTTTTTTAATTCTTTTTCAACGACAACGCATGCAACTTCTTATTTCTTGTTTGAAAATTCTTCTCTTGGTCATAAATCTGCATGAAATATTTGCCACTGTACGTTCAGAAAACAACAATCAATCAATCATATCTCCTCTAAAATTGCAGCAATATAATAACTTTAGACATTATCAAATAAATGTTAAAAAATTCGTTTAATCCTTTGATCAGATATAAACAAAACCTGAAAACATCTGCAGAAACTTTCCTCAACAAAAAATATAATCCAAAAATAAAATATAAGATGTAAGGATAATAATATTTATCCATGAAACCAATTTGGCAAAACAATTTCAATGATGTTGAAGAATTCTCTCTGCAAACATTTTCACGTCCGCTCTCAAAGGCATGCTCGACTCATCGATCTGTGAAAGAAGAGTGTGCCATATTCCGATGTAAATAAACTACGATTCACACCTCCTGTTACAGAGTTCCGTTTTACGATACACTTACGATGATGCACAGTGCGTAACTTGCAATCAACTTAGTAGTCCTTTACGATGCCTTTGTGAAACACACGTAACGGGAACGTAGAACCACACGTAAACGGATCGTAAAATGATACGATGATCGTAAGTTAAGAAGGCCTTGTGAAACGGTGGCCTGGTGAATAAAATACAATGATGTTTTAACTATTTATTCCAAACAGCAATCAAACTTGAAGTGTGATATGTGATGTTGGGAGTTTGCGGTCTTCCCTTTTAAAACCCAACATCACGTGCTGATTGGAACTATTTTATTCACCTATGAAATTTTAGCGTCAATTTTGAATTTTCTAAAGTTACTTTTTATTGGTCAACTATTCTTTTTTAATGTGATTTATATGATTGACATATATTTTATTTAGTTATGTAAAGGCAATTAAAGGATTATCAAAATCTTTACTTAATTTACAGGATTATTTTAGTGGACAATAGAACACTTTAGGATTATTTTCCAACAGCAAATTACAAACATTTTTATTCTTTTAAAAGATGACAACAGTTTATTTAATTTATTTCTCAACGTCACATTAAAAAGTATGATCAAAGTCTAGGTTAGTCTATGAAAAGGTATATACTATGAAATTTAGAGCGAGGGGCTTGCCCCGAGCATAATTCATAGTATACACAGGCAATTTTTCCAACGTGATTTTAACATGAGAATCACGTGATATTCACGTTGTCCACACCACGTGAGTAGAACGTGAAACGAGCAGAAACGTAATATTCACATTGTGAGCACAACGTGATTAAAACGTTGGTCACACGTGATATTCACGTTGTGTATAATGCCACATGATATCAACATGATAATACAACGTGATATTCACGTTAAATATATACCACGTGATATAAACGTGATAATACAACAGGACATTTATGTGAAGCAGCCACTTGGAAAAATGAAATATTGTCTTTGTTGTACTCATTGACATATCATTTTTTTTCTTGGCCATCTCTATTTGAAGATTTTTCTCTGGTTCTTTATCTTTAAAGTACGGTAACAGTGAGTTAAACATCAATAAATTGTCTTGTAGGTTATAACTGTTTATCAGCTACCTCATATGCATGTTTAATGTACCTTTTATTATCCTGAATATGTATGTAATATTTGCGGCTGGATGTTTAGCGGCTGGATGTTTAGCATCCATCAAAACTTAACTATCATTACAATATATTTTAATCCAAATCTTATTTCAATGTTTAAAAGGAAGTCGAATTTGAAATTGCACAACAAATTATGCAAAACCAAATGTATACCAAACAACAATTCAATACAAACAAGCTATTTTACAATGTTCATTCTTCAAGAGTTGTGTCCCTTGTAGGTTTATCATGATCTAAAATAATCAGCTTACGACTAAAAATTGTCCCTATCAAAGACATATATTACCAAATGTAAAATAAAAAAAACACTTTCCAACTTGAAATTCAATTATATTTATATTTAAGAATATTTTAAACAGTTAACATTTGATTAGTTACTGAAATAGTAACAAATAATATTTGAATGTTCTATCTTCTAAATGCTCCACTCTTTGAAAGCTTCTTCATCTGAAAGGATAAAAAGAATTCTATTTATTGTTATATTATTATCTTATTTTAGCATACATAATGAAAGCTTTATTTTACTTCTATTATGAATGTTGCTTTTGCTTAAATGTAAACAACAATGTGAGGGCTGTTCCAAAAATAAATGTAAGGAGGGGAGGAAGGCACTTTTGTATTTGACCCCACCATGCATACATTTTAATTTGGATATTTTATTTAAATGTTCAAGCAGTCTTCTTAAATAACCTCCACCTGTCAAATTTTAATAAAAGTGCCTGGAAAAGGCCTGATAAAATTCTCAATTGAACCAGCTGTCAGTAACTGCAAGTACTCTCAGATCTTTACTTACTGTCTTTTTGTTGTTGGGATGTACAATTACCAATCCATGTCCCCTTTGTGCTTTTGTTATATATGTATTTCTATTTGTATCAATCTAATATTCTGTATGTATGTGCCTGTCCCAAGTAAGGAGCCTGTAGTTCAGTGGTTGCTGTTTGTTGCTGTGTTACATATTTGTTTTTTTGTTAATTGTTTTGTACATTAATAAGGCTGCCAGTTTTCTCTTTTGAATTCTTTAAAATTTGTGATTTATAGCCAACTGTGCTCATTCTTGAAGGCTGTACAGTGACCTATAGGTCTTAATTTCTGTTTCATTTGGTCTCTCGTGGAGAGTTGTTTCATCAGCTAACGCTCAGGATAAAATTTGAATATCACAGCCAAGGCCATGTGTAAATTTCCAACAAATCTATGGCTTCCATGAATTATTTCTTAAATAAAAAAAACTTTAACCACAGACTGAACTATATATATAGCCAACTATACATTATGGATTTTTTTCATTGTTATAGGATGTACAGTAGCCCATAATTGCTTACATCCACTTTATTTGAACTTTGGTGGATAGTCGTCGCATTGGCAATCATACCTTATCTCCTCATTTTAATAATTTCTATTATCGCCTGTTTAATTCACCTTTTCAGAATCTAAATAAATGCATTCTGTATTATATTTTCAAAAGCATACACCAAAACGTTGTGGTTGCTTTAAAATGTTCTAAAACAATAGAAATTCAACCAATGACATAACATTATTTTCATTTTGGTGTACAAACAATAAGATTACCCATAATCCTTTAGATTCTGAAAATTATTTCTTCTTTCCTTCTTTAATTTGTACAATATACACATAAGATATATTTACTTACAAGTTCAGCTATCAACAAAAAGCTTCCTTTTATAGTCTGACTTGAATAGTAAAGGTCTTGCCTAGCATCTGTTTTACTATGAAGCTGTAAATTAAAAAAAAATAACATCAGATTGTCAATATGTGCTTAAGAACAGGATTTAACAAAGCAATAAGGAGAAAAAGGCAAACATTCATCTGGAAATCTTAAATATTTTTTTAGATCTCAATGCTTTGAGCCTTCCATTTAAATCTAGGTCAATGAATTAATAAATAGTTCATAAAATGAAATAAGGTCAAGAAAATGATTATAGTATACAGTTTTTAAAAATAAAATGAAATTCTAGATATTCCTCAAGGTTCTGAGCATCAGTTTCAGATTGCTGTTAACTTTTTATGTCAATTTAGCTTTTAAGCTATTGTTGCTGTCAACATGGTAAATTCCACAATTACTGGACAGTCATAACTTTAGATTTCAATTTTGAATGAGCTGTCAATAAGACAATTTATGAATTACTGAAACTCTAAATATGCAATTATCTTTGATGAGATTTCGGGCATGCAAGTATATAAATAGCCTGCAGTATGAAGGATTTAATCAATATTTGGTTATGGGTTGTAACAACATTATTGAACAATGAAGCCAAAAAAATGTATAACTTGTTTGCTGTCTCCTGGCAGAAAGATAAGGTAGATTATGCGGTATGGGCTTTGCTCATTGTTGAAGGCCGTACGGTGACCTATAGGTGTTAATTTCTGAGTCATTTGGTCTCTTGTGGAGAGTTATCTCATTGGCAATCATACCACATCTTTTTTTTTTATAGAATATATATAGATAAAATAATTTTCTTTTTTATTTTTCTTTTATCTAAATAATTAATAGATTATATACAACATGTTCTGCACTTAAATTGTGCTTTATCAAACAAATTTTGACTTTTACCAGTACTTTACCAAAACAAGAGTGCACACGCTGAAATGTCTAAACTTCTTTACTTATCATTGATATTATGTTGATAGTCCTAAATATAAAGCTTTATTACAACTGTCACATAAACTTAACATAAACCAAGAAAACTAAACATTGACCTTTGAACCATGAAAATGAGGTCAAGGTCAGATAAACCATGCCAGGCAGGCATGTACAATTAACAATTCTTCCATAAAACAAATATAGTTGACCTATTGCTTATAGTTTAAGAAAACAGACCAAAACACAATAAAATGCTCCGCTGGGTGCAGCTTGATACGACCACAGAGGTCGAACCCTGAACAGTTGGGGCAAGTAAGGACACAACATTCAAGCTTGATACAGAACTGAATTTGGATTGTGATTAAATATTTGACACAGCATAGGTTTCTGACACAGAATGAATGTGGTCTAAGAACTTAAAATTTTTTAATTTACCTATTCAAACCATATCATTATTATTTGCTTTTATATATAAATCAGAAATAACCAATTTAAAATGGAAAATTTTAAAGAAAAAAATGAAAAAATCCCCTCAAATTTTTGAACCCCTTATGATTCATCACCCCCAAACTCAATCCCAGCCTTCCCTTTGTGGTATGGTACCTTGCAGTACAATTTCAGAGAGATCCGTACACTTGAACACAAGTTATTGTCTGGAACTAGAAAATGGTTGTTTTTGGCCCTTTTGGCCCTAAATTCCTAAACGTTTAGGCAATTACCCCAAACTCAAACCCAGCTTTCCTTTGTGCTATGGAACCTTGTAGTACAATTTCATAAAGATCCATACACTTACACACAAGTTATTGTCCTGAAACTAGAAAATGCTTGTTTTTGCCCTTTTGGCCTCCAATTCCTAAAATTTTGAGGCAATTACCACCAAAATCAATCCCAGCCTTCCTTTGTGGTATGGTACCTTGCAGTACAATTTCAGAGATCCATACACTTGAACACAAGTTATTGTTTGAAACTAGAAAATGCTTATTTTGGCCCCTTATTCCTAAAGGTTTTAGGCAATTACCCCCAAGCTCAATTCCAGCTTTCCTTTGTGATATGGAACCTTGTAGTACAATTTCAGAAAGATCTATACACTTACACACAAGTTATTGTCATGAAACTAGAAAATGCTTGTTTTGCCCTTTTGGCCCTAATTCCTAACATTTTGAGGCAATTACCCCCAAAATCAATCCCAGCATTCCCTTTGTGATATGGAACCTTGTGGTACGATGTCAGAGAGATCCATACACTAACACATAAGTTATGTCTGGAAGTTACAAAAATGCTTATTTTTGGCCCCTAATTCCTTAACTGTTGGTACCATATATAACCCCCAAAATCAATCCCAACCTTCCTTTTGTGGTATTGAACCTTAAGGTAAAATTTCATAGAGATCCATTCACTTAAACTAAAGTTAGAGCGCGAAAACCAATGTGTCTTCGGACGACGACGCCAACGTCATACCAATATACGACCGCAAAAGTCGTATAAAAACTTAACACTGAGCAATGAACCATGAAAATGAGGTCAAGGTCAAATAAAACCTGCGTGACTGACACTACTGGACGAAAAACAACTGTCCATACCAGTAACAGTTGTTCTAAGACTGATAATGTTTGTTAAAGTTGTAACAGTTGTTAAATTTCACTGCTGCAGTTATTTTGTAACTGTCCCAACTTTAAAAGTGTTTGTCTATAACATAAATCGACTGCAACAACGCTAGAAATAACTGTCACAGTCATTAAAGGATTGATACAACTATTTCAAAGTTGTAACAGTTGATTTACAACTGTCCCAACTCGAAAACGTTGCAACAGTCATAAATAAACTGATTAAACGCCTAAAAGGTTGTCACAGTCACAATAAGACTGCTGCAATCATTTGAAAGTTGTAACAGTTATTTAACAACTGTCCCAACACGGAAAACGTTGAAACAGTCATGAATAAACTGTTTAAACGCTGAAAAGGTTGTAACAGTAAAAATATGATTGCTACAACCATTATATATTCATAGCTAATTTATAAGTGTAGCAACTTCCAAACATTGATAGTCATTAAGACTTAAAAGTCACGGATACAAAATTTCTGACAGTCAGGGATAGGTTAAATTATTTGTAAAACAATTTTACCGCGTGCAATATAATTAAGGTTGTGACAACTATCACACCATTTAATACATTAACTTAAGATAGAAATTGATTTAAAAAAAAATAGTATTTTGAAATATTTGCCGCTGAACATTTTGGTATTCCCGCTTAATTAGTGAATGTGCTAAATTTATATAATTATTTAACAATACTTCGCCGCTCATCTCTTCGAACAAAATCGGAACCACCACTAGATACCTGCAATTTCACACAGGACGGTTTTATTCGCATTTAAAACTACTTACAGATAAATCGAAAAAGGTTACCCCAAATGTATCTTTAACTGTATTAACAGTTGACAATTTTCAATATTATCTAAATTACAATTTTTAATTTTTTAAATTAGTTAGGAGTGAAATTATTCATGCATACAAGGTTGTCTTCAATACGCGTAGTTTTACGAATCACATTACTTCATAATAACAGTCAATATACATGATATACTGTAAACCTAGCGGGGAACTCGAATATACACACTTGTCAAATTTATCCCCATATTAAACTGCTTAATTTTTCCCCGAGGGCTTATTTCACACACTTATTTTGAGCTTTTATTTGGGGCTACATTTTTTTCTTGCAAAATTATAGATATTGCCGTATTAACCATTTTGATTTCTATACATATAAAAAACAAAGCTAAAATGAACATTTAACGCATCTTTTGCAGCTATGGAAAACAAAATATTCTTAAATCTATCTAAATTTAATTTATTTTACCGTATTTTATTTTGAATAGTTCAATATTTACTCGACTTTGTACTGTATATTGTACCGAGTGGTCTATTTAAAGTTCAAATGTCCTTGATAAATAGCACTTCGGCATTCATGATTGAAGTAAAAAATATTATCACTCGAGATCATTCATATTTTCACCGGATTTTTCTCAACCAATTTACCAAACATATTTTGTAAAAAAGGTATTTATAAATAGATGGACGTACTGTATAAGACCGACAAAATAACTAGCACCAGCTGTGAAAGTTGAAATGTTCAAAACAAGAAAACTTGCATTGTTTCAGACAAGGAAATCAAACCTTTTATTTATTCACATCACGGTTTAGAACTTGTTGTATTCTTTAGAGTCCGGTCTTGTTAAATTCTACAGACTGACATCAGATTCTCTTTTGTGGTTTCAGTTGATCAGATGTCGTACTAACGTTAACCCAAAATATTTTTCCCATTTCCATTTTTTAAATTCAATTTATTTAATCATATAAATGCTTGTCCAATATTGATATATTATTCAACCAGTAAAGAAAACTAACAATTTTACTAGATTAATAGAAATTTTAAAATGGTCACATTTATAAATTAGGCAAATGGGTCCATTATTCTGATTATATTCATCTTCAATCAGTGATGAAAACAGTACATATTATACATGTATTACCAGCAAAACTTATTAGGCGCCTTAGAAAAAATCATTGATTAAATCATACAATTTTTTTTAACTCACTTTAATAGAAGGATGGACTGAAAATAAGTATTCTGGCCCTGGTCTGAGTGAAAATATATAATTTGGCTGCCTATATGTTGGAAATTAATATTCTGACCTTATCAAATTTGCCAGTTCAGTTGCTAACTTCTATGTCATTGGGTTTTCGGTGAAAAATTGTCTAATTTGTAAACACGTACCACACCATTTTATTTATTAAATAATGATCTTATTAAAAAATGCAGTTCTATTTAACATTGTTGTGTCGATATTTTGAGTAATTATGATTTCAGCCATGTATCACCCATCAATGATCACTTGTTCTCCAATGGATGAATTTGTCGTAAAGTTTTGACGTGTTTAGACGTATATATATATATATATATATATATATATATATATATGTTGACCTCTAGATTGTTATTTAGTTGTTGTTGGGTTGATGTCTCATAATAGCAGTTTACTCAATTTCACCAGTTTATTATCATGTTTTAGTCTATTTGTATTACATAGGCTTTTCACACCATGCTATATATACATGTATATGTGTATAATGTACAAACATAGTCCATACATTAATTCTAATTGTACAGCCACAAAAAATCCAATTATCATCCCTTTTTGAACCACTTTTTGTATATTTTTTTTCATTTCAGGTTGCTTGTTTTCTTTTGCTAGAAGTTTTAAAAATCATAGCAAATTAAAACCTCACATAAATATTATAATTAAATTATAACAAACAGCTCACTAATAGTGCATAATACATGTATGCCTTTGTAATGCTTATTGTGCATGTTGTGTATATTGAAAATGTTGCTAAACATCTTAAGATATATATTTAGAAGGCATTTATTCAAAACAGATAGAATGGATTTGTAGAAAAACATGAATAAGGGCAGAAGCCTGTTAATATTGGATCACCTATAGATAAGTCTTTGGTAAACATGGTAAACCATAATACATTTATCATCACTCATGTTTCAATGGGCCTATAAAATATAAAATGGGAGACATCAGAAATGATGATCCAGGAACTATTTTTTCAAATTCTAAACATGCATGACTGTAATTTTGATGCCCTATATAGCTTGTTGTTCGGTGTGAGCCAAGGCTCTGTGTTGAAGACTGTACTTTGACCTACATGTATAATGGTTTACTTTTTCAAATTTTTGACTTTGATGGAAATTTGTCTCATTGGCAATCATACCACATCTTCTTATATCTATTAACTGACCTAATTTTATCGCCAACTGATTGTTTGTTGCTTTTGTATTTAAATCAAAATTGGGTTTCTCATCTAAACTGTTGAAGGAAGTGCAGTTACTAACAATTACATCACTTGGTCTACAGTTGATGGTTGTCTCATTGAAAATCATACCACATCTCCTTATTCTGGTTATTGTACATTATACATGTTATACACCCTAGTTTATTTTTCAATCTATGAGTTTGACTATCCCTCTGGTATCTTTTGTCCCTCTTTATACAAGACTACAATATTATCAAGTGAATTATCATGATTATAACAATTGTTAATAGTTGTCTGACTTCTGTTAACAAAAGCAGCTATAATCAACATGGTCATGATGGTAGACATTATCAATGGTGATGTAAACAAGAGTGACTGTGCACACGCTGAAATGTCATGTCTGCTTTGCCTACATGTAAAATTGAATTTAATGTTGAATGTAAAAATGTAATACATGTATGAAGGTTTTACTACATGTACAAGTATCACATAAACTTTATATTATCAATTACCTTTGAAAATGAAGTCACGGTCAAATTAACCATGCCAGACAGATGATGTACACCCTACAAACTGACATTCCATACCCAAAATTTAGTGGTTTATAGTATCTGTGAAATAGACTTAACATCCAAACCATGAAAACTAAACATCGCCCAATGAAACATGAAAATGAGGTCATGGTCAGATTTAAAACCTGCCAATCAAACTTGTACAACTTACGAATATCCAATACGCCAAAAATAGTGATCCTATACATGTCATGCATTATGCATGTAGATGTAGTTTATAGCATCTGAGAAACATTGGAAAATACACCAAACCACAAAACTAAACATTGTTCAATGAACCATGACATTTTCATTGAGGTCAAAGTCTGATGCAAGTCTGGCAGTCAGACATATTCACCTTACAATCATTTCATATACCAAATATAGTTGACCTACCATTCCTACTGCTTGTAGTATCTGAAAACAAACTTGACAAAGTAACTGAATAACCTTAATCACTGATCCATATAATGAAGTCAAGGTCAGGTGAACCCTGCCTGTCAGACAATGAGACATGTAGACCTTTCAAGATACCCATATTATATACCATATAAATTTATCCAATTACTCGTTATACATGTTATACATGTAAGAGAGTATTTCACTGTATGACTGTTCAAACAGTAATATTTTTTCAAAAGTCAGTGAGCCATGAAAACAAGGTAAAGTGCAACGGACAAGTTACTAACAGAAACTTCATAACATAAAGAAGTATCCAGGTCTTTAAGCTTCTAAAATGTACCTGGTGAAGCTTTATACAAATAGGTTACGCTGTAGCCACTGCCAGATTGAAATACTTATTTCTTGCATACTTCAACTTTTGTTGCAGGAGGGACAATATAAAATTATACTTTGAAGTACATGGTTTATTTGTTTAATATGCTTGGCCACTAATTTAGATTTTATTTAATTCTAATTCAGACTTCAAGTACAGCAGGCAGTCATTTGACACTTAATAATTGTGACGGACTACGAGAAACCCTCATGGGTGGTTAAGGTCTTTTTACACACCCTGGTGGTAGTTAACAATTGCAATGCCAACATAAACTTCAGATGCGATATACATGCACTGTATTATAAATTTCACTGAAACTAGAATTTCACATTATCCAAATTGTTATTTTATTAAAATGACTGATTATCCACTAAAGAATTCATAAATTCAGATATGATGCACTATTATTATTAATATTCACTGAAACTATGAATTTTCATTATTCCAAATTGCTATTTCAAATGAATAATTATCCAAGGTATTCATGGAATTTAGATACAATGTATGATTGCACTATTATTATCATGGCACTGAAACTATGAAATCTTGTTATTCCAAATTGATTATTGATATACCAAATGAATAATTATCATGATTATCCAAGGTATTTAGTCATCCAGTAATGTGGTCCTCCTTTAATACAATTTGTAAGTTTCCTATTTGTACAATGCACAATTTTTTTCTTGTCCAATTTAATCCTAACATCACATCGTCATCATGGAATAATGCTGCAACCGCTATTCATTATTTCCAAAACAATAAATAACTAGCACAAAATAATGAATTAATCCACTGTTTCACAATTTGCAGCTATAAGAGTGACTCAGTGACATCTATATTTCCTATGCATCAAAGTGCACATGTAGCAGGCTTCATATTCTAAGTCAATGTAAGTGGAATCATGCTCAAACCAATATGATTCTACAAAAAAAATATACATTGAGACTAAAGTACAGTAAAATTTTAACTAATATAATACTATATACATTGTATGGTACTTAGAAGAAAGTCAATTACAATAACTGTATTTACCTAGATGAAAACTAGCAATCCTTATTTGATTGACAAAAAATTTCTAGAACTTATACAATTATATTTTAAGTCCCAATTAACAAGAAGAATAAATCTTTTAGGGGTCTAAATTCTATATATGGTGTTGTCTGTTTTCCTACATTAATGATTTTTATGTGTGACTGTGTACTTTCATTGAAGGGTTACTGTCTTATTGAGGCTCACATCATACTTTATTTCATCAATTCTTTAAAGTCAGACATCATGGACATAGTTATTCCTCTCTAAAACACAACAGGTTATTTCTTTTGTTCATGTTAATATGAAATAGATTGATACTACAGAGAAAAGTTTAAAGAATGAAAAATAGATAAATAAATGCACTGTTACTATACAGATGCTATTGACTTTCCTTTGTCAAGTGCATATAATGAATAAACCTTTGTGATGTAAATGTAGAATCTTTGTCCTAAAGTTAATCAGGAAAATATATATTCTATTCCAAGGCTTAACCCTCCTGTTAATGTTTTAAATCCTTGAGTTTAACTTTACATCTTTGTGTTACCGGTATACTTTTTACTTATTATAGCTTGTATTAAATAATGCTTTGCAGCTCAGACAACACTTTCTTTATTTTATTTTAGTTATTTACCTAATTTTATTTTGATAAATCAATACTCAGATAACTTTTAAAATATGCATTTTTATATCCAAAATAATATTATATCCTGCTGTTTCATATTTTTCTTAAATTATAATTTATTTTGAAAATGTATCCAAATTTTGAAGAGGACAATTATAATTTGTGAACATCATCATAAAATCATCTTCAATATATACCCATGACAGTTTAAAATTCACCCCAAGGCAATAAACTATTGTGTCTTAATCTGTATATTAGCTATAGCATGTATATAAGAATTCCTGATTATTACCTATCCAGTGTCAACATCCTGATTATTACCTATTTTAATGTCACATTTGCATGGTCATGAATTCATTTTCAGTAAATACATATATTTTAATTATTTATTTCGAATTTGAATAACAGGTATTTTTAAACTACAATGCAGTTAACATAGTAAATTTTATGACAACTTACTTGATAATACAATATCTATAAAAATAATTTGAGCTTCATAAAATACTTTAAAAAGTTTATATCATGTTTACATAAAAAAATTATGCTAACAAATAGATTTTTTGTTATGTTTTCCCAAATATTGAATGTTAAACATAAAATAATTATGTAGAAAAGGCAAAAATCTGCAGTCAGATGTGAATGCATATGATGAATGGAGATGTGGGATATATATCAATGATGCATCAACCCAACAGTAAGGCAACAATAAAGTAACCAAAACACAATTTAACACATGTAGAAAAATATGACTAACGGCACAATTTATATAAAAATTTGACATGAAAATATATAGTTTAGGTTCAAAGTATTTACAAATGTATAGTGATTTAATATTCTATGTTAAATCTAAAAGAATATAATTAAGATGCTAACTTTGCTCTTTTAATATGTTGTTTTATTTCTTTTAACTTAAAACTATGAAGCAATTAACATGATGAAATATTTATAGATATTTTATTCATTGTAATTATTCATTTTGAGAAAAGATGCAACAACCTCCACAACCCTTGTTCAATATGAATCCTTAAGTACATGATGAAACAATTACTAATTGAATTAGCACATTTTGTTTAATCAACTGTGTTTAAATGGCAACTGTTATGACTCTGTGCATTGTTTCAGGAACATTAATTTAATAGTATTGTTTTATTTTGATGATTAATGTTATATTGAACCATCTAATACATATTCACATTCAATGCCTTATATTATCAAATATATTCATGTTTTGTTGTCCATGATTTTGGAATTATTTAAAATTAAATGAAAATGCATACTTGCTAAATAAGTCACTAAAATTAATAATTTTCATAACATTTTATGGTCAGATCATATGTTTCGTACGCCCGTCATATTAATTTGTACTATGCATGTTTTTCAATGGAAATTGTGACGTCACAATGCATTCTTAATAGAACGAAAACTATCAGCTGACAAAGCAAAACCAGGGAAATACTTGTACTCCAGCATTAGTAACACAATTATATGGATATGTACATATAAGGATTGGTTGGTTGTTGGTTATAAAAGTCCAGTGACAAGTATTTCATGCAAATTTAGGACCAGAGAGTTAACAATACATTAACATACAATATGTACATGATGTATAGGTCCTGTAAAGGCCATCCCGCACAACAAAAGTTAACTAATGCCCCACATGTTAGAGTTTAACAGTAAGACGATGAAGATCAAGAGTAACTTTTTTTATTCCTTGACCTTGTCACCCTTGGGGTGATGTATGCAAAGTAAATAAGGGATTACATGACATACACATGATAAAAGGGGATGGGAATGGTGTCATACATGAATTTCAATGATGCACAACTTTACAAGCCCAAATCCTAACTTTGCCTTGGAACATGCAACTATGCACGAGTGTGGTGATATAGAACGTCGATTCATACATAGCCTATCTGTAGGAAGAACAAATGTGCACATTTTCCCTTCAAAATCTTGGATCCATGATTATTCGATAGACATGATTTAAAATATTGTTCATTTCTACTCACCGATTGTAATTTCCAGCTCAGCTTATATTGTACATGTGGTCTAACATCTGTACCTAAGTTTCCTGTATAAAATATAGTTTGCCGACCTGCAGGTCCAGTTTGCCGACAAGAAAATAAAGAGGGTAAATCGTTTACGGTGAAGAATTGTTTTCCGTTTTTAATGAAACTTGACAGATCTAATTTATTAATTTTTTTTATCATCGGAAATGTCCCTCATGGAGAGTAATTCAAATTAAAACGGTTTTATTATGCTGTACAATATTGGTACCTTAGTCATATTCTTTAAATTTACTTCAGGAATACCCACGGTATATTTTCTATTCATAGAATTTATCAAAACTTTTCAGTTTAAATATAAATTTGAATGAATTCATTAGCATCTTCTGCAATAATATTAAAACTCTATTTTAAACGAAGGCTTCTGGTATGTAAAACCAGTTATGAACGAATCTGAATAGATAAAATAAAAAGTAAAGATACCTAAAGGAAAGTCAAACGCACGTGTCAAAACATGATGAACGGACAATGCTATATGGCAATAAACGGAAAACGACAAAAGAAAGACAAACAACGATCGCAAAATGAATAAATAAAAACAAAACAAGTCAACAACTGCACAATAGATGATGATAGTATAAGTTATGGGCTATTTCACAACTATATCAAATCTTGAGAGCCGGGTGAGACGTGATTTTTTTACACTGAGTTGCTAACGTGACGCTAAAATATTTGTATTAAACATATACCGACTGCAACAACCTATGAAATGTTTGTTTTAAACATTTAACGACTGTAGCAACCTTTTAAAATTTGTAATAAATATTTTATGACTGTCACAACCTTTAAAAGTTGTAACAAACATTTTACAACTGTCCCAACTCTAAAACGTTGTAACAAACATTTTTGACTGCATCAACGTCTGAAAAGTTGACACAAACAAATTTCAACTGTCCCAACTATTAAAAGGTTGGGACAAACATTATACAACTGCCACAACTTTTGGAAAGACTGTAATAAATAGTATTTGACTGTGACAACGCCGTAAATCACTGCAGCAGTCCTTAAATGACTGTTGATAACATTTTTTGATTTTCACAACCCATAAAAGTGTTGGGACAGACATTAATTAACTGTATCAGTTGCTTTGACAGTCGATCTTCAGTCTTCCACAGACTAAGACAGTCGTACAACGACTGTTACTGGTATGGACAGTTGTTTTTCGTCCAGTAGTGTGACATATAGATCATAAAATATTTCCATACACCAAATACAGTTGACCTATTGTATATATAGTATTAGAAAAAGACCAGAACTCAAAACTGAACTTTGACCACTGAACCATGTAAATGAGGTCAAGGTCAAATTACACCTACAGCTAGACATGTACACCTTACAATCATTCCATACACCAAATATAGTAGACCTATTGCATACAGTATAAGAAAAACAGACCAAAACACAAAACTTAACTATAACCACTGAACCATGAAAATGAGTTCAAGGTCAGATGACACCTGCCAGTTATACATGTACACCTTACAGTGCTTCTATACACCGAATATACTAGACCTATTGCTTATAGTATCTGAGATATGGACTTGACCACCAAAACTTAACCTTGTTCACTGATCTATGAAATGAGGTCGAGGTCAAGTGAAAACTGTCTGACCGACATGAAGACCTTGCAAGGTACGCACATACCAAATATAGTTATCCTTTTACTTATAATAAGAGAGAATTTAACATTACAAAAATCTTAACTTTTTTCAAGTAGTCACTGAACCATGAAAATGAGGTCAAGGACATTGGACATGTGACTGACGGAAACTTCGTAACATGAGGCATCCATATACAAAGTATGAAGCATCCAGGTCTTCTACCTTCTAACATATAAAGCTTTTAAGAAGTTAGCTAACGCCGCCGCCCGGATCACTATCCCTATGTCGAGCTTTCTGCGACAAAAGTCGCAGGCTCGACAAAATGACCAAAAAATATAAGGAGATCGAAAGTAAGACAGAAAAAGAACTTTATCATATTGTGACTTAAACATCAAAAAATTATTTAAGTATACTTGAATAGGAAATGTTTTCTTGTTTTACTATTAAATTACCTTCAGTTTAACTTGATTGCAATCAAAATTCTACAAACTTCTGTAGTGTGATTCTGAAGCACTTCTAAAGTATCATGTCTTCTATTCATCTTACATATATACATATCAGTATATATTTGCCTCAAATTCAGATTTTATTTTCTGGAAAAAAATAATTATATTCAAATACCTGTTAATTAACATGAAATTTAATACACATATTATGCCTCCTTCTACTAACTGAAAAACAAATGTCACATACTCATCTTTAGTAATGTTTATATTATGAATATTTTATATCATTAAAGATTGGCATCATTGCACAGGGATTTTATGCTGCGAGACTTAAATATTTTTTTGTCTGTATGTATAAAACTTTCTTTTTTCTTCTCTCTTTATTTTACATTCCTTTTATTGTGTGATATCAAATTAAGAGACTTAATTGACTAGGATTGTCAGTTTTCCTTATAAAGGTCTTAGTTCTCTCCAGCTTTCTCCACAAATAAAAACAGGACGCCACGAAATAGCACCATAGTGTTTAAAGTGGCACTAGACACCAATCATTCAATATCTCAATTACTTTTAGTATGAGGATATAAAGACATCAATGAATCAATAAATGTCCATTAGTTGTTTTTTCAGCATTAACAGTAGTTTTTTTGTATAATGATTCCAATTATGCAGGCTTATTGTACAGTGTGTTAAAAATAAAACAAACAGTTGCGATAGGAGTGCACGATTGAAAGCCCTCCAAATTCATGATATCAATTTTGTTTAAAGTATAAAATGAAATGTTGTAGAAGGCATTACATTTTGTACATTTGATTTATAAATTTTGTATGCATTACATAACATCCTTCAGTTGACAAGTGGCAAATAGTTAATGCTAACATTCAGAACATTTTGTTCTGCAAAGTTATAAATATCATATGTAGCATTAATGTAACAAATGAAATCTATTCTTTCTCTGCACATTTGCTGCAAGCCAAAAGGAATGGTTTTTTAAAGCATACTTTTTGTTAAATGCATAACATTTAATAAAATGGAAAAGTGCATACATATATATCTGTTGGAACTTTGCTGGATTGTCCTTCTAACATTGACCTGGACTTCTCCTCTGTCATTTTCTTTTCGTGTCAGATCCTCCATACTTCATTCAAGCCCTGCTTAATAACTGTCGATAGAAAAAGAAATGCATAAATATTCAGCATTTCATTTACAGTAACACATACAGTTATTGTCATAGTCTGATAAAACTTTAAAGGAACATTACAGTGGACTACCATAAATAGAGATAGGAAGGCATATTATGATAACTATAGCCATGTTGCAATTGGGGTATCACATAATTTGATTTCAACCAAAATTGTGTGATAAATAGTGGGACAATGAAAGTTAATTGCCTGATAACTCAAGTGTCATTCTGTGAACAATCTTGACATATATTTATCTGGTTAAAGGAAAGGAGTGAAATGTTCAGTATGAGACAAGCATGACAAGTGAAGTTTATATACCACTCCAGATAGATCAGTGTAATACATGTATATCATAGGTCCTCAGTACCTGCAGCTGAATATAAAAAAGTCCTCCTGTATTTGAGTTTTGCCAGATATTCAGATTCCTCTGGCTTTATCCATGATATTCCAAAATAAAAAAATTCCTGATAACCTAGCTCTACTTTTCTTTTCATAATCAATGATAATACCACTGGACGTTAAGCAACCAACAATCAATCAATCTTTCCATAATTTTTATTTTAGATGGATATATAAATATAAACTAAATCTATCTATAAATACTAACTTTAGTTCTCTTTTAAACTTCTGAAGTACATGTATATTTTATTTGGGAAAAGGGAATCTAGGATTTTAAAAGGGGCATCAAGATATTTTTACAGAGATTATACAAAGTTGTAGTGCCTTTGGTAATTTATTTCAAAAGAAAGCCAAAGGCTGTGTTTTTATCAACTAATTTTCTCTCCTTTGGCACTCCACTTTTACATTCACACCACACGAAACACAAACAATAATAAAAGTTAATATTGGAAAAGGTAACATTTTTACCTTAGTACGTAAAATATGAAAAGGTCTACATTTTAATTAGGCTAATTTATATGAAAAGGGTGGGGTAACAGAACCACAGCAGCACACCCTATCAATTAAGTATTGAAGTCCCCAGCACGCCCCAACCTCACCGCCAGAATTTACTAGTACTACTGTCAACATGCCTAAATAACGTCATAACACTACAGGACGTCAAACAAGCAGCATATAAAAGTACAGGAAATAAATGGCAGAAAAGATGGGAAATATCTGAGAGAAGCAGGGACCTTTACGAAAAAATACCAACTACGAAACACTCAATTATGTATGATTTTCCAACCAAAAGACATTTCAGTATATTAAGCCCAACTAAGAACTGGCTATACAGAACTCAACTACTACAAGAACTGAGTAGGCCAAACCAACGCCATAGAGTCGTGCAACTGTGGAGCACCTGAAATGCCTCACCATTTCCTTCTGGAGTGTCCCTGCTATGAGAACGAGCGAGAAGATATGTTACACCAAATATCCAAAGAGGTCGGGGTCAGAAACCTGAATTTAGCTACTATGCTAACGAGACTGGACGGCGAGAACACAAAAGAGACAAAAGCAACTACAAACAGTGGCACATTACATTGACAGAACAGGCAGATTTAATACTGCTGTTCCTCAATCCCAATCTTAACCAGCGCATGGGTTGTGAGATAAAATATATATACCTGTTATATCTTCATTGACTTCAAGAGTATCTGCATGGCTTTAGTTTAGGACAAGCAAGGACAGATCCGATTTTTCGTACGGGTGTGGAGGGTAAACCCCACATTGACAGAAACAAGTGCCTGTTGTAATTTTCTTTTAAAAGTTGGATAATTTTGTGATCATTATTGGTCTTCATGATTAACTCATAAAAATCATACCGCCCAGAGTCAGACACGTATAAATGTTGTTGTGACAGTAAAATTTTAATGAAAAAGGACACACAACTCACAAACCAAATATCTGTATATGATTTAAATTTAAGAAATTTAAAATTTTGGTTTTATGACAGGTTTTTCAAATTTTCGGGCTGTCAAGTTCATCATGAAGACTGCTTCTGTTCTGGGAATGGTATATTATAATTTACTACTGTACACATGCCTTCAGAACGGGTTTGTGAAAAAATATACCTGATATATATATATATCTCCAAGAGTATTACTCTCCGTTGCCAGTACTGTGGTGTCAATATTGGTGTCGTCTGGCAGAGACGCTCGTTTCCGTGAACCGTACGGGATAATTATCTGAGATACGAAGCACATCAATTCTCATTTAAACTGCATTTATCGAGTGCATTTCAATTTAAACCTTCAAAATATTGATTAAATTTAAAATTTAAATCATATTATGTTACCAGCTGGATAACAAAACAATGTTAATAAATTGATTCCTCTTCAGGGTTACACCGATTCCGAAATTTTTCAAGGTGCGCGGTATTTCCGCGGTTATTTTTGGCAAGCAATCTCCTTGTCCATGTGGAACCTGTTTCTTTACAACTGACAGTCTGTGTACTGTACGATAACGGAACTTTAGCAGTAAAAAAAACCCACGTCTCTGGTCTACTATACTGCGTACATGTGACTTTAATAATTTGCAGTGCAGGTAAGTTCAATAAAATTACCGTTTTTTTTCTGATTTTTTGTTGTTGCCCTAACTGGCCTAAGTTTAAGAAATAGCACCTCACTTAACACAAACTCGATAAAACACAAGTCAAGCAGATTTACGAACTATTTTCCATATTCAGTGGTGGATCCATAAATTTTGATAAAAAAAAGCAGGGGGTGGGTGGGCATTGACTGCTTAAGGTTAAGTATCATGTTGGTCAGCTTTGAACAGCTATCTTTTATTTTATGTTTAGCCTAAACATTTATGACATTACTACAAACTTTTAAGCTACATGTGAAAAACTATTTAAAGTTATTTTTCTATTGTGTAATAAATATTATTAACCACTATAAAATGAAAGATTTTTTCCATTAATTGAATAATTTGATATATGTTTTAGGATACAGCAAGTCTGCAAGTCCCTAGATAATGAACAGAGAAATTTATTGAGGAGCTCATTGGGGAAAAAACTTAACAAAGGAAATGTACTTTTCTATAAGGAGGAGAAGTGAAGGTAGCAGGTATTATATACTTGATTAACTTGGCTGTAACAATCAAACCATTGAGATAAATGTCTATATTTCAATAAATCAGCACGTAAACAAACAACAAAATCAGTAGAGGCATCTGTTAGTTAATACAAAGACATCAATATAAGTGTCAATACAAATGTCAAAACAAATGTCAAAAAGAGGATGTGGTATGATTGCCAATGAGACAACTCTACTCAAGAGACCAAAGGATACAGGCATTAACAACTATAGGTTTGGCCTTCAACAATGAGTAAAACCTGTAATGCATAGTCATCTATAATAAATATATAAAATGCCACAGAATGACAAATGTAAAACAAATTGACTGTCTCTGCTCATGAATATTATGTACATGTATCAGAGATAGCCAAAAGTGACTGGCGGTTAGATATATAAATAAAGGATATATATATTACCTTGTCCATGCAACCTCATTATGTATCTAAGGAGACCCAAGAGTACTAGTATTATTGTTTTGTCTCATCATCCATCACAAAATTTTCTTCAGTGTTACTGATAACTTTGTATCAGGCAGGCTTGTCATTTAATGTATATACATTGCACATTATATATTTATTTTATATAAAGGTCTACCTGGTATGCAGTTTTTATTTTTTGGGTATGGTAAATATCTTGCATTCAACCTCCAAGAATTAATTTTTCCATCCTCATTTGTTTTCATTACTTTTACTTTCAAATCCCTTAAATACAGTTTTATTTTATACGACCGCAAAATTTTGCGGTTGTATATTGGTATAACGTTGGCGTTGTTGTCGTCCGTCGTGTCGTCCGAAGACACATTGGTTTTCGCACTATAACTTTAGTTTAAGTGAATTGATCTCTATGAAATTTTACCATAAGGTTCAATACCACAATAGGAAGGTTGGGATTGATTTTGGGGGTTATGGTACCAACAGTTAAGGAATTAAGGGCCAAAAAGGGGCAAAAAATAAGCATTTTTGTAACTTCCAGACAATAACTTGTGTGTTAGTGAATGGATCTCTCTGACATTACATACCACAAGATTCCATATCACAAAGGGAATGCTGGGATTGATTTTGGGGGTAATTGCCTCAAAATTTTAGGAATTAGGGGCAAAAAAAAAGGGGCAAAAACAAAAATTTTTCTAGTTTCATGACAATAACTTGTGTGTAAGTGTATGGATCTTTCTGAAATTGTACTACAAGGTTCCATATCACAAAGGGACAGCTGGAATTGAGATTAGGGGTAATTGCCCGAAACGTTTAGGAATTAGGGGCCAAAATAAGCATTTTCTAGTTCCAGACAATAACTTGTGTTCAAGTGTATGGACCTCTCTGAAATTGTACTGCAAGGTACCATACAACAAAGGGAAGGCTGGGATTGATTTTGGGGTAATTGCCTCAAAATTTTAGGAATTAGGGGCCAAAGGGCAAAAACAAGCATTTTCTAGTTTCAGGACTATAACTTGTGTGTAAGTGTGTGGATCTTTATGAAATTGTTTTACAAGGTTCCATATCACAAAGGAAAAGCTGGGTTTGAGTTTGGGGTAATTGCCCTAAATGTTTAGGAATTAGGGCCAAAAGGGCAAAACGCATTTTCTAGTTTCCAGACAATAACTTGTGTTCAAGTGTATGGATCTCTCTGAAATTGTACTGCAAAGTACCATACCACAAAGGGAAGGCTGGGATTGAGTTTGGGGTGATGAATCATAAGGGGTTCAAAATTGGGGGATTTTTTCCCCTTTTTCCTTTTTTTTCTTTAAAATTTTCCATTTTAAGTTGGTTATTTCTGATTTATATATAAAAGCAAATAATAATAATGATATGGCAGGAGATATACACCAAACAGGATGTGTAAATTATTATATTAAGTATTGTGCAATAGCAAGAAGTTTTCAATTGCACAGTATTGCGCAATAGCAAGAAATCTTCAATTGCACAGTATTGCGCAATAGCATGAAATCTTCAATTGCACAGTATTGTGCAATAGCAAGAAATATCCAATAGCACAATATTGCGCAAAAGCAAGAAATCTTCAATTTCACAGTGTTGCGCAATAGCAAGAAATATTGAATTGCACAGTATTGCGCAATTGCAAGAAATATTCAATTGCACAGTATTGCGCAATAGCAAGAAATAATCTTCTTTTGCACAGTATTGCGCAATAGAAAGAAATCTTCAATTGAAATTTAATACAAATTTTTTAACCCATTTAAAATTTTTAGATAATTCACCACATTTATTTTGTGTCAGAAACCTATATTATGTCAAAAATTTGATCACAATCGAAATTCAGACAGTATCAAGCTTGAATATTGTGTCCAAACTTGCACCAACTGTCCGGGTTCGACCTCTGCAGTCGTATCAGGCTGCGCTCAGCGAAGCATTTTATTATATTATTCATGATATATTTCTACTACCTCGATTTTTTGCAACCATATTATGGTATGGCGTCGTCGTCTGAAGACTTTTTGTTTCCAGGCAATAACTTTAGTAACTAAATGGATCTGTATGAAATTGTACCACATGGTTCCATACCTCAAAAGGAGGTTGGGATTGATTTTGGGGGTTATGGCTTAACAGTTGGGACATTAGGGGCCAAAAACAATACTTTTTTTTTAATACTTTGTACAAATTGCTCTTTTCTTGATCAATATAATTTCAATTGGATTTAATTCAATGTCTTGATTTTATTTATTTTATCAAATCTAGATTTTGGGCACCATTTTTTAGAAGGTCCACATTGAGGACCAAAGGGTGCACACTTTGTCGTCTGAAGACATATTAAATTTAATAATTGGGGTTTCTATGATATGTCATATCTAACAGTGTTAAGTTAGAATTTTAATTTTGTGCTCTTTTTTCTAATTGGTCCCCATTAAGATCCAACATGTCCAAAGTGTAAAATTTGTTTGAATTTTAGGGTTTTTTCGATATGATTAATCTAATCATGCAGGTAGATTTTCTGATTTTTGGCCACATGTTAAAATTTGTCTACATATCAGGTTTTTAGTGTCCGAAATTGAACTATTTTTGATTTCAATAAAAATTGCATTATTGGGTTCTTTCCTATGCTAAATCTAACCACATATTTGGATTTTGGGCCCTGTTATCAAATAGGTCCACCTTGGGGTTCATAGGGTTCAAAATTAAACTTTGTTTGATTTCATAGAAAAATGAATTCTTGTGGTTCTTTGATATGCTGAATGTAACCTTGTTTTAGATTTTGGAAATTGGACCATAATAGGTACCGATAACCATAAATGTCCAATTTCAAAATTTTAATTTCTTCGCCACATTCATTCTGTGTCCAACCTATGCTGTGTTGTTTATTGCTTTACAATCTTAATGCAGATCTGTATCAAGATTGACTGTTTTGTCCATACTTGTCCCAACCGTTCAGGGTTCAACCTCTGCGGTCGTTCATATCAAACTGAGCCCTGCACTTTATTTTCAAATTACTTATACTCATGTTAGAATCAAATATTTTTGTATGTATATGCGTACTCAATTTAATGTTATATCATTATCCTATTGTATACAGAAGTTAAACTTATGTCTTATCCTATTTTAGTAAATTGACAAATAAAATGATCATAAACCAAAACATACTATGTATGTTGTAGTTTTGCATCTTTCATTTAGAGCATGTTCAGTACCAGTAGAATTCAATGACAAAGTTAATAAGCTATTATTACAATTTCTTTGTTCTTACTTAACTTTTCTTATGTTTGCAGGAATATTGGCGGAGTGAAACATCTTCTAGGAATAAAAGAGGAAATAAGTGTCTGAAGCAGTAAATCATTATAACAACAAGACTGTGAAAAGAAGATATCAGAACATGAAATAAGTTAATTTCAGTTAAAAGACCTGCTAGAGAATGTACATCTTGTAATTCTATTGAAGACCATTGTCAACTTTAAGTAAAGGAAGATTTAAAAATTGAACAGGAAATGAAGGAAAAACTCAATCATCAAAGAGCATAACAAAGCAAAATGTATATTTCTAATTAGTCTGGTAATTCAGAATAACTCATGTGAAGGAATAATATTATACATGTAGTAAACAACATACAATAATGTACAATTTCATTTTTACGACCGCACAAAATATTTTGTGGTCGTATATTGGTATCAGCGTTTTCATCGTTGTCGTCCAAAGACAGTTGGTTTCGGACAATAACATTAGTATAAGTAAATCGAAATTCATGAAATTTATACACAAGGTTTATAACCTCAAATGGAAGGTTGGGATTGATTTTGGTGGTTACGGTCCAAACAGTTTATGAATTAGGGGCCAAAAAGGGCCCAGATAAGCATTTTAGTAGTTTCCAGACAATAACTTGTGTTTAAGTGTATGCATCTCTCTGATATTATATGATATTTATAGGGGAGGCTGTCAGAAACCTATTATGTGTCAAATATTTAATTACAATCCAAATTCAGACCTGTATCAAGTGCTAATATTATGTCCATTTTTGCCCCAACTGTTCAGGGTTGGACCTTTGCAGTTGTATCCAGCTGCGCTCAGCAAAGCAAATTATTTTCAATTGGTGAATTTTTATGTTGTACTATCATAACTATGGTTACAGTCATGACAGTAGTCTTCTTTGTATTAAATATTAATAAAACTTCAGAATTTTAAACTTTTGCCTCAAATCCGTGCAACTACATTTAAGTCTTGCTTGAACTGAAAGTTAAGGTACATGTACATGTAGACTACTACTTTTCTGGTAACAGTACTACTTGAAGGTAGAATTTATATGCCTGATGCATTACCTTAAATGTATATATTCACTTGATACACGAACATCCAACATGGCCTATGCAAAACAACTTGCACTTACATACATGTATGTAATCCATGTGATATTAATATGAAATTCACATCACAATCATGTGAAAAATAAACCTGAAAATAACACAACTTTTACACATTAAAATAACGTGGAAAAATCAACATGTGAAATTAACACAATATTTACACGTTAAAATCACGTTAAAAATTTACATGTGAAATTAACACAATATTTACACGTTAAAATCACGTTAAAATTTTTGCATGTGATAATGATGTTATATTTGAACGTGAATATCACGTGATCAGATTTAAACGTGATTATCACGTGAGAATATCATGTTTGTAAAATACATGTGATATAAACGTTTAACCGGTGTGATACACGTGTGAAAACGTTGTTATCACGTGATGAGCACAAACGTGAAACACACGTTGGAAAAATTGCCTGTGTATACCTTTTCATAGGCTATCCAATTTAGCACATATTTACAACGCGAGTAATCTTTTAATTGGTCTATTGATAGTTTATTTTTGGCTGACTACTTGTATCACAGGTGTTTGTAAAACGGAGCTCATTAACGAAGTTTTGTAAATCTAATCACTAATATCATTGTAAAATATGTGATTTGAAAAGTCCATTGACTCCAGAATGAAAAGATGGTAGCTGCTGGTGTAAGTATGTATACTGATATAAAGCGGTGTTTTATTATACATGTACTTCTTTACATGGTAAGATAACAAAATAAGTTGACCAAAAGCAGGCATATATAATTAAATTGCATTGGAAGCTTTACATGTTTTGAAAACATTTTTCAGCAATTTCACAGTAAAACTAAAGCTGTAATAAATTTGAAACATATAGATAGAATGTCCCCATAGTCTAGCAGATAGGTATTAAAAAGCAACTACCAATAGATAAAATATTATAGGTTTTGTGTGTTTTTTTTTATTTCAAAGTAAAAACTGAAAGATTTATCAGAATATGTATATTGTTTTCAACTTAGACTTGTATATTGTTTTCAACTAAGACTTGTATATTGTTTTCAACTAAGACTTGTATATTGTTTTCAACTAAGACTTGTATATTGTTTTCAACTAAGACTTGTATATTGTTTTCAACTTAGACTTGTATATTGTTTTCAACTAAGACTTGTATATTGTTTTCAACTAAGACTTGTATATTGTTTTCAACTAAGACTTGTATATTGTTTTCAACTAAGACTTGTATATTGTTTTCAACTAAGACTTGTATATTGTTTTCAACTAAGACTTGTATATTGTTTTCAACTTAGACTTGTATATTGTTTTCAACTAAGACTTGTATATTGTTTTCAACTTAGACTTGTATATTGTTTTCAACTTAGACTTGTATATTGTTTTCAATTTAGACTTGTATATTGTTTTCAACTTAGACTTGTATATTGTTTTCAATTTAGACTTGTATATTGTTTTCAATTTAGACTTGTATATTCAATATTGTTTTCAATTTAGACTTGTATATTGTTTTCAACTTAGACTTGTATATTGTTTTCAACTTAGACTTGTATATTGTTTTCAACTAAGACTTGTATATTGTTTTCAATTTAGACTTGTATATTGTTTTCAACTTAGACTTGTATATTGTTTTCAACTTAGACTTGTATATTGTTTTCAACTTAGACTTGTATATTGTTTTCAACTAAGACTTGTATATTGTTTTCAACTTAGACTTGTATATTGTTTTCAATTTAGTCTAAATTGAAAACAACGTTCAAACCTAATGTTCTAAACCCTGCTGACTGCCATTGGCGATTGCCAAATAAACGGATCACCGATATAATAAATGGATCTATATATATATATATACAAGTCTAAATTGAAAACAACGTTCAAACCTAATGTTCTAAACCCTGCTGACTGCCATTGGCGATTGCCAAATAAACGGATCACCGATATAATAAATGGATCTATATATATATATATACAAGTCTAAATTGAAAACAACGTTCAAACCTAATGTTCTTAAACCCTGCTGACTGCCATTGGCGATTGCCAAATAAACGGATCACCGATATAATAAATGGATCTATATATATATATACAAGTCTAAATTGAAAACAACGTTCAAACCTAATGTTCTAAACCCTGCTGACTGCCATTGGCGATTGCCAAATAAACGGATCACCGATATAATAAATGGATCTATATATATATATACAAGTCTAAATTGAAAACAACGTTCAAACCTAATGTTCTAAACCCTGCTGACTGCTATTGGCGATTGCCAAATAAACGGATCACCGATATAATAAATGGATCTATATATATATATACAAGTCTAAATTGAAAACAACGTTCAAACCTAATGTTCTAAACCCTGCTGACTGCTATTGGCGATTGCCAAATAAACGGATCACTGATATAATAAATGGATCTATATATATATATACAAGTCTAAATTGAAAACAACGTTCAAACCTATGATTGTTGGATAAAACCACAATTTTATGCGTGTGCATGCAAAACAAATTTCTTGTTGGAGGGTCTAAATACAGCACAAACATCATTTTCCAAAAGACCAAAAATGTGAAAAAGTATATTTTAACAAAATGCATTTGACTAACAGGTCGAACAACAAATGTTCTTAAACCCTGCTGACTGCCATTGGCGATTGCCAAATAAACGGATCACCGATGTAATAAATGGATCTATATATATATATATATATATATATATATATACAAGTCAAAATTGAAAACAACGTTCAAACCTATGATTGCGTCGGATAAAAACCGCAATTTTTATACGTGTGCATGCAAAACAAATTTCTTGTTAGAGGGTCTATATATATATATATATATATATAACTCGTCTAAACATCAACCCAACAATGTTAGATCTGTAAATTTGCTTTCGCAAATTTTTGTTCTTCCTCGCCGGATTCGAACCCATGCTACTGAGATATCGTGACACCAAATCGCCTGCACTGTAGCCGTCCCGCTAGACCACATGACCACCTGGGCTTCATAAAATGAAGCTTTCGGTGGCCGGGTGTTACCTTTCCACGTCAGTTTTAATCTAGCGTCGTACTACAGTACATGATATATAAGGCATGGAGATGTTATTTTACAGATCAGCTTAATTATCTATAGTAAAGGATCCTACAAATTAATGTAAGATACAGTCACAGAAAATAATTATATTTATAAGTACGTCTGAGCCAGTGACAACTCTACAACAGATTTATCCATCGGATCACCAGCAGTGATGGTGATACATGGCTGTGTACATTATGTATATACAACTCGTCTAAACATCAACCCAACAATGTTAGATCTGTAAATTTGCTTTCGCAAATTTTTTGTTCTTCCCTCGCCGGGAGAGCGATATATATATATATTTCTCTAATTCTTCGTGAATTTATCCCTTTCTGCACCCATTGTATAAAAAAAATTTAATCAACGTGTGGTTCGTTTGATCTCAGTTCATCATTGGTTAAAATCCGATTATGACGTCGAATTTTCTTACTTTCCTCTGAATATCCTATTGTGACGGCATGAAAAAAGGCGACCATGCCTGATGACGTCACATAGAAAGAACACATCTTTTTGCAGATCATTCGAAAAGAAGGAATAAGTTTGCCTGCATATTGTTTGAAAATCATTAGAGAAAAAGATTCCACCACCAAATCTCGTGTAATACGATATTTATCCACTCTCGACAGTTAAATTTTAAATATTTAAAACGCTCGGGCAAGCCTCGCGTTTAAATTTGAAAATTTAACTGTCTCGAGTGGATAAATATCGTATCACACTCGATGCAGTGGTAGAATCTATATATATTGTTTTCAATTTAGACTTGTATATAGGTGGCACATTCTCTTCAGACATTATCACAGTTTTTTTCAATTCATGACATAATCCTGAACATGCATAAAATATTTGCCACTGAAATTAAGCAACCAATAATCAATCAATCAATTCATGACGAAATAGATCAATTTACTTAAGAAAGTTTAAAAAATTATCACCAAGTTGCCTTAATTTCCCTTCACAAGGTTTCATAGTACACTTTTTTTTGTGTACAAAGTAATTGGATGGATGATAAATTATCACAATTTTAAGATGGCGTTGTAATCTAATCAAGGTATAAATAACCATATTTGTTACTCTTTATTTAAATGAAAGAAACCTGCAATTGTCAAAAACATTTTTTTTTAGATCCAAAGATTTTAATAGCAGGATATTTAAAAATCAATGTGAAAACTAATTACAAACTATTTAATTTAATTAGGAACACAGCATTTTATTTCAAAATAGCCAGTGGCAATTTTTGTTTTAATATCTTGACTACGATACAATGAAATCTTATCCTTGTGGTCATTCATGCGTAGTCAGTAACTTACTTAGTATAGGGAAAAAGTATGTACTATGAAAATTAGAAGGCTTATTCAAGCAATTTCATTGGACGAGAAGTTGTAAGTATGTGCTAAAGAACTCTAGAAATGAGATTAACTATATTATTAACAAAAAGACAAAACTATTTATAACTTAATCTTGCGTCACCTATTTTGTTTCAAAACTTTAGCAATGCAATATAATTCAATTTTATTTATTTATTCGTTTATTTATCTAAGTTTACTTTATTTTACTTTCATTTTTCATCATACAGTTTTCCATCATTATATATCTCTGTTGTTCGAAAAAATTGCTCCGCAATTTTATTTATAAGTTTATTTATCATTCATCAATTTTATTTATAAGTTTATTTATCATTCATCAATTTTATTTATAAGTTTATTTACAAGTTTGATCGTGTATATAAATATACATTGTTAATTTCCATTGTTTAATGCAATGTAGGCGTACATATAATAATAAATTTGCAGCTGATTTAATAGTTTAAGGTAAATAAATTGAAGAAAAACTACGGTTTCTTATTGGTGCATTCTGAATAAAATTCGGATCTATCATAACTTTCATTCGTATACATCTCTATGTCTTAGATATAGGAAGATGTGGTGTGAGTGCCAATGACTGCATTGTTCTGGACATAATATTTAATTTCATGTATGATATTATAGGTACATTCTATTAAGCAATTGTTGTGTTGCTCTTTTGAATGTCTTTTAACACTCTGTTTTGAACAAAACGATTTGTTACATATACTGCACAAAATGGATTCTCAACTACAATTTTAAATTCTCATATGCTGTTTTAGAAATTATTGATATCTTTAGAATTTTTATGATCATTTTGTGTTACTTTCTACGAAATTTCACCATGTTCTGGGAAAAAGTTAAGCTTTTATTTTATTTTCTATTAAATTGTTTTATTTTATTGTATCAACAGATGGTAATCTTACTTCAAGCATACGGATTCATTTCATCTCTATGGGTAGCAGATTCTGCTGAACAAATGGTTCTAAAAATATGGGATGCCTATAATTTATGATGGTATGATACTAAACCCCTAACGGGAGGGATTGTGCATGATTTTCATATGATGAGGACATAATCTTTCAATCAGTTTAATTGAGGTCTGGAGCTGGCATGTCAGTAACTGCCAGTAGTCCTTTGTTCATTTATGTATCATTGTCATTTTGCTTAGTTTCTTTTGTTATCTATTCTGACATCGGACTCGGACTTCTTTTAAACTGAGTTTTACTGTGCGTATTGCTATGTGTTTCTTTATTCTACATTGGCTAGAGGTATAGGGAGAGGGTTGAGATCTCACAAAACATGTTTAACCCCATTTTTGCGCCTGTCCCAAGTCAGGAGCCTCTGGCCTTTGTTAGTCTGGTATGTTTTTTAATTTTAGTTCATTTATATGTTTTGGAGTTTAGTGTGACGTCCATTTTCACTGAACTAGTACACAATTTAATTAGGGACCAGCTGAGGACCACCTCCGGGTGCGGGATCGATGAAGACCCTTTGGTGGCCTTCGGCTGTTGTCTGCTCTTTGGTCGGGTAGTTGTCTCTTTGACATATTCCCCATTTCCATTCTCGATTTTACTATATAATTATTTCATTACCTTTTGTAGTTGAGAGGTTGTTAAACTTTTATATAATTAACAACTATTATTTTTGCATACAGAATATTTTAATGCGTTGGCGGATTATACAAAAAAATATGGAAATAGCATCTTCTTTGCAGAATGCTGATATGGCTTTATAAAGTTCCATATTGAACACACCAGCATTTGGATGCTGGCATCTAATACATATATAGACTTTGATATACCTTTCGTTTGGATGCTGGCATCCCAATTATATGCATGCAGACTCAACTTTCTTTTTGGATGCTGCCATCCCATTAAAAATAATTGGATGTTCATCCATTAAAGTTAATCTTTGAGATGCTTGAATCCCAGTTGTAAGTACATTCATTTCCTTTGGATGCTGGCATTCATCTTCTTTGGATGCTTGCATCTGTCTTCTTTGGATGCTGGCATTCGTCTTCTTTGGATGTGGGCATCCGTTTCTTTGGATGCTGGCATCCGTATTTTTTGGATGCTGGCATGTTTCTTTGGATGCTGGCATCTGTTTCTGTGAAAGCTGGTAGGCGTTTTGTTTAAAGTCATTTCCTTTTGATTCTGGCTTCCGTCTTCTTTGGATGCTGACATCTGTTTCTGTGAAAGCCTGTGGTCGTTTTGTTTTAAGGCTGACATCTTTGCATTATATGTTTCTTCATATATATATATTTGACCAGGTGACTTAAGTTTAATCGCTCAATTGAAAAAGTCTTTTATCTTTTTGAAAACTAGAGGCTCTCAAGAACCTGTGTTGCTCACCTGATTCTACTTTGGTTTTGGAAATCATGTAAAAATAGATTAAAATCATAACAGATACCCTAATAATGATTGAGATCAAATTTGGTTTAATATTGGCCCCGTAATTTAATCAAAAGCAGAAGACTTTTGTAAAGTTTACAGAAATTACCAATAAATTTATTGAAATTGTAGAAAATGACTTTATAAGGACAATAACTCCAACAAGATGTCAATAGACAATATTGCTCATGTTGACTTATGTGTAGATCTTCTTTTCTTGATATTTTTGCAGTTTACAGTAGATCTCAATCTATAAAGATACATGTATTAAGGTCTTCATCAGGACCTCATTTATGCCATGTTTAGTTTCATTCCATTCAGTGTTACTCTAGAAGAAGAATTTGTATGTATTTCCTATAGGGTCCTATGTTAAACTTACTCCCCCTGCTGGCAGTCATCTTGGATGACAAATCAGCTACAAAGTAACAACACTTGGTCAGCACCTCAAAAGAAACATTCATACAATGTTTGGTTTCAATCCATTAAGCGGTTTTCTAGAAGAAGCCATTTGTATATATTTCCCATAGGGTCCCTTGTTAAACTAAGTCCCTCGTTGGCAGCCATCTTGGTTGAATTTGATTGGCTATAAAGTAACAACACTTGGCCAGCACCTCATTAGGAACATTCATGCCATGTTTGGTTACATTCATGCCATGTTTGGTTTAATTCCATTCAGTGGTTCTCTAAAAGAAGACATTTGTATGTATTGTCGATAGGGTCCTATGTTAAACGAAGTCCCCGGCTGGCGTCCATCTTGGATGATGGATCGGCTTCAAAGTAACAACACTTGGTCAGCACCTCATAAGGAACATTCATGCCATATTTGGTTTAATTCCATTCAGTGGTTCTCTAAAAGAAGACATTTGTATGTATTGTCCATAGGATCCTATGTTAAACGAAGTCCCCTGCTGGCGGCCATCTTGGATGATGGATCGGCTACAAAGTAACAACACTTGGTCACCACCTCATAATGAACATTCATGCCATGTTTGGTTTCATTCCATTCAGTGCTTCTCTAGAAGAAGTTCAAAATGTAAAAAGTTAACGACGACGGACGCCAAGTGATGAGAAAAGCTCACTTGGCCCTTTGGGCCAGGTGAGCTAAAAAGTGGAATATTTGGTGTTTGTTTATTATTTGTATAAAAAATATATAGGAAAAGCACATAAATCTGAAACTGGTGACTATTATTGTGATGAATTACAAAAATACAAATACAACGAAACAGTAATATACAATATTATATTGTATCAAAGAGTGTTTGGAGTTACTGAAAGTGAGCTTAACCTCATAGCCTGCTGAAATGATATCATAGACATACACTCTACAATTCGGATTGGTGACTGCACTTTATTAAGATGCTCCATATGAAGTCTGTAAGCCTGCATTATAATTTTGTGTCTATGACAAACCCCCATTTTTAATTAAAGTATATATTGGCATTAAATATATAAGATATCATAAGGAGATCTGTTTTCCCTAGTTGCCTGCATACAATAATACACGTACCGCTTTAATAACAATGCAAAATCTTTTAAATTTTTATTTTAATTATCAGTACTGGTCTCTTTCATCTGTACGTACTGGATATTGTCAATATCACTGGACTTGCTGTATGCACATCATGTCATGATCTATTTTCATTTAAATCACAAAACTTACATTTTCTTTCTTATGATCATTGTTAAGATTGTGTCTTTTTTCTGTATTTAATATTTATCAATCATTTAATAAAATCAGTTACATGAAATAGAGCAATAGAGCTTTCTACTTTCTTTTATCATTTATTACTAATCTGAAATCAGCTGGAATCGCAAATGATCATGATGATCTGGTGCTGTTTGGATGTTTCGTTGCCTAAATTCAACCTGTCCAGTAACTATAAAGTGTTACGATACATAATACACAACACATAAATAGTAACCGGAAAGGTACAGCCACTGCTTCAAAAATGCTGAAACGAGAAATGAAAATCCAATATAGTTTTTAATACACATAAATATTCTGACCAATATAAATGTTTCAAGAAATTGCTTAAAATGAGTTTCCTGTTGCTTACGTCTTTCATCCACGACAATTTGGGGTCATATTTGTCTCTAAGGCAATTATACCACACCTCCTTAGTTTTACATTCACAGTAAAATTTAAACTGGCCACAAGCAATCAATGAGTCTATTTTCTTCATATAAAATCTTGCAAATATATGAAAGATTGTCAACAATAAGTTTTCGTTGTAACATTACAACACTGTTAAAGTAGATATTCATGTAGAATAAAGTGTTAAAAATATATTGCTTTCCTCCCAACGTTGAAAACGACTACTCGTGGTTGCAAAAAAACTACTTACACCCTCCCCTCTTTTCCACCCCCAAGAAAACGCATGATTATTTGAAGAAAACCTCCATTTAAACTTCACTTTACCAAAGTTTTCCATACCAAGACTGGTGCTTCTGCGTAGTCTTCAAATAAAACTATTAAAAAAAACCATCTGAACCACTAATTAAATTGAATTATTATGGAACAACACGCAGATCTATACACTATCAAAGGGAGAAAAGGGTGCAATTTCATCAATGTCATTCGTTTTGGAGAAATATACTCTATTCGGAGATATTTCATGAAATTACAATCCCATCCAAGGGTGATTCATTTTACACCTTTATTTATGTTTTGTTTTTTGCTTGACCCTTGTCCTATAACACAAACATTGTGTGGCGATATTTACATTTTCTTTAATTTTTCGTATTTTCTTTTTCATTCATTTTGCTATTTGCTATTTTCAGCTTTTATAATCAAGCTGTCACGAGCTTCAAAATTAAAAAAATAAAATGCTCCGCTGGGCGCAGCTTGATACGACCGCAGATGTCGAACCCTGAACAGTTGGGCAAGTATGGACACAACATTCAAGCTTGATACAGCTCTGAATTTGGATTGTGATTAAATATTTGACACAGCATAGGTTTCTGACACAGAATGAATGTGGTCTAAGAACTTAAAAATTTTTAGTTTACCTATTATGGTCCAATATCCAAAATCTAATTAAATACATACACGGTTAGATTCAGCATATCAAAGAACCCCAAGAATTTAATTTTTGTTAAAATCAAACTAAGTTTAATTTTGGACCCTTTGGACCTTAATGTAGACCAATTTGAAAACGGGACCAAAAATTAAGAATCTAAATACACGGTTAGATTCAGCATATCAAAGAACCCCTATATTTGAATATTTGATGAATTCAACCCATATCATTATTATTTGCTTTTATATATAAATCAAAAATAACCAACTTAAAATGGAAAATTTTTAAGGAAAAAAAAAAAGGAAAAAAAAATCCCCCCCCCCAATTTTTTGAACCCCCTTATGATTCATCACCCCCAAACTCAATCCCAGCCTTCCCTTTGTGGTATGGTACCTTACAGTACAATTTCAGACCCACAAATTATTGTCTGGAAACTGTAAAAATGCTTGTTTTTGGCCCCTTTTTGGCCCCAAATTCCTAAACGTTTAAGGCAATTACCCTCAAACTCAAACCCAGCTTTCCCTTTGTGATATGGAACCTTGTAGTACAATTTCATAAAGATCCATACACTTACACACAAGTTATTGTCCTGAAACTAGAAAAATGCTTGTTTTTTGCCCCTTTTTGGCCCCTAATTCCTAAAATTTTGAGGCAATTACCCCCAAAATCAATCCCAGCCTTCCCTCTGTGGTATGTTACCTTGCAGTACAATTTCAGAGAGATCCATACACTTGAACACAAGTTATTGTCTGGAAACTAGAAAAATGCTTATTTTTGGCCCCTTGTTCCTAAACCTTTTGGGCAATTACCCCCAAACTCAATTCCAGCTTTTCCTTTGTGATATGGAACTTTGTAGTACAATTTCAGAAAGATCCATACACTTACACACAAGTTATTGTCATGAAACTAGAAAGATGCTTGTTTTTTGCCCCTTTTTACTGCCCCCAAATCCTAAAATTTGGAGGCAATTACCCCCAAAATCAATCCCATCATTCCCTTTGTGATATGGAACCTTGTGGTACAATGTCAGAGAGATCCATACACTAACACACAAGTTATTGTCTGGAAATTACAAAAATGCTTATTTTTGGCCCCTTTTTCCTTAACTGTTGGTACCATAACCCCCAAAATCAATCCCAACCTTCCTTTTGTGGTATTGAACCTTATGGTAAAATTTCATAGAGATCCATTCACTTAAACTAAAGTTATTGTGCGAAAACCAATGTGTCTTCGGACGACGACGCCGGAGACGACGCCAACGTCATACCAATATACGACAGCAAAATTTTTTGCGGTCGTATAAAAAGCAAGAAATGAAAATATCAGCTTTAAAGGGGCATGAGCTACTAGATATAATAAAAAATTAAAATATATTTCTTTTTTTCAATTATAAATGAAAATGAAATAGTGAAATGATAATTCGCTTTTAGCAGCCATTTTGGTTTTCTTTTGTCAAAATAAGCTAAGAAACATCCCTGATTAATTATTCACTTGCATTCGACCGCATTGAATCCGTTTTTCTGTGACCTTCAATTAAACCCTTTAGCTAGAGATTAATTAGGCATAAACTAGGCATGTTCAGCTATTAAAAGGAAAATAATGTCAACATTGAAAGTGAAACAAGAGTAAACCATTTGATAGACTGATTCGATCCACAAAAACTCATTCTTATACAGGAAAAAACGATGATTAACATATTTTTTTAACCTACAATATGAAATCAAACAGACCTAGAAAAATCCAATTGCACGTGTTTGCTATCTATCTATATCTATATTTATGTTTATATCGGGTTATATGACCGTCGGCAGTCTTGGAGGTCAGCTCAATGGTTAATTAGAGGCATCTAGACTAAAATACACACAAAATTCTGATACATATTATCTAGTTCATACATACTTTATTTTAAGTCAATAAATCTGTATGTGCTCCTTTCTTAAACATTATTTATATAGTATTTGACATTCACCCTTTAATATTCATACATGACTATGCGGTAAGGGTTTTGCTCATGGTTGAAGACCGTACAGTGACCTATAGTTGGTTAACTTCTATGTCATTTGGTCTCAGGCTGGTGGAGAGTTGTCTCATTGGCAATCATATCACATCTTCTTATTATTATATAAACTGTAGCTCTGGTTCCTCAACGGATTTGGATCCTTTTCAACATTTGTATTAGCTGTGGAATCATAACACGTATGATCCTAGTAATATGATTCGACCCTCAGTTTTAATGAAATGAACTATCAAATCAACCAACTTGCTAGATGAGCAAAGTATTATCAGACTTTAAGGTAAGCCTTTATAGTAACAGGTGAAAATGAATGTTATGTCTGATAAATCCCTCCCCCCCTAACCCCCGCAAAAAGAACTTCAAATAGTTGTTCCCTTCAGACCCGTGCGAACAACACATTCAACTTTCTGGTAAACTGAATAGACCTTATCGGTATTTTTCCGTCATTTCTGGACATCACAAAGGTTCCCGTAAAATTTTGACGTCACAATAGAAAATATTAATGTCTGATGACACAAAGGATTGAAAGGAAAAGTGATTGCTGTATGACGTCAGTAGTTCAAGTGTCGCAGATTATCAGGTCAAGTGTTCTGATATACAATTAGCGATATGGTCTATTGTATCCTGGTACGAGGAAAATTCTCTCTTACAAACCAGAAAATCAGTAATTCATGGAATTTCTTTTGGTTTATATGGTTTGTGAGGCATTTTTCAGGACAATTTCAGTCTTCGAAAAGCTTCTGGACTTTCTAGAGCGAAATTCAGTCTTAAATCAAATTTCTTATACTTTACATTGCTTGTATTAAAACTGTAAGGCCTCTTACCAGTGATGAAATTTACTGGTGTAGGTCATATGGCTAGTGGTGAACACATTAATTTAGCTGACCCGATATTTATCTTGGGCATTGCCGTAGGGCTTGTGGTTAATCGTAATTAGTGTAGCATGATTAGAGGTCTGACATAGTCTTGGTGGGGTGTCACGTGCATCAGATTTTTGTCAAATCTATTTATTTCTCTGCGGAACAGCTTAATCACGCATAGCATGATAGGATACATATTTTCAAAATATATGAAAAGGGTACTGGATGTCTCAGATGCTCACCGCTACTACAAAAGGATCGAAGTGCTATTATGCACATATCGTTGGCCAAATGAACGACATGTCCTAATCAGTGTTTTTAAACTTCTGGAAAAGATAATTTGACGGAAATGAGGGATGAGTAGTGAAAAATAAATGAAAACAGAACGACTCTGAGTCTAAAAAAAATTACATATGCATGTCGGCAAGTCGCTTTATACACATATCATTGGCCACATCAAGTTGAAATGAACGAAATATTCTGTTTTAAATCATATAAAAAATATTGACGGAAATGAGGGATGAATAGTGATAAATAAATCAAAACGGAACGACTCTGATTCTAAAAACGGATATTAAATATACTGATATAAAATATGTACGATGTTATAATATTTAAAATTTGACCAGTTTTTTAAGTTAAATCATAAAAATAAAAGGTATTTACCTTACAGCTTCATATTTCCACCATGCTAAATGTATTTATAAATGATATAAAGCGTCTTTGACTTTATTTGGATACTTGCGGGTTTCTTCTCAAGCTTCAACAGGATTATTAGAAATGAACCCGGATAAAACCAAGAAGTTGGGTTCCTATAACCAAACAACCCGGATGTTGAACCAGTTGTCATGGTTTCGAACCAAAGAACCCCGATAGAACCAAGGTTCAGAACCAAAAGACCCGGATAGAACCAAGGTTTTATATTTTTAGTAACATTTTATAGCTTATCATTTTTAGTTCAACTTACAAATTTAAATTGTTCATCACTTTCTCTTTTATATGTCTTTTAACATTCTGTTTTGAACAGAACGATTTATTACTGTGACATGTACTGCACATGTTATTCAATTTCTAGCACATCTGACATTATTTTCACTATTTTAAACATTATTACAAAGCCAATGAAATAAAATTCAGCCGAAATTGAAATCAAATGTTCAATCAAATATATATGCAAGTCGTCAAGTGACTTTATGTACATATCGTTGGACAATTAAAAGACATGTCCTAATTTGGTGTAGATAAAACTTCTAGAAAAATATTGACGGAAATAAGGGATGAGTGGTAAAAAATAAATGAAACTGACAGTTTCGTTCCGACTGATTTAAAAAGAAAAGGATGTTCGATATACTGTATATATCTAGGTTGATGGAAATATCATAAGATTCTACATTTTTGTCCAGTTTCCAATGTCAAAATAATTTAAATGAGAAGATATTTACCTCAAAGCTTCATTTTCCGGCGATGCTGAAATGTTTGATGTTATAAAACTAACACCTCGTTCATATAAGATGCAAATACATGAAAGCTGAACCGATAATCTGTCCTGCTTGAACTATTGATGTCATCCAACAATCATTTTTCAATTGTGGCATCAGATATTTTGTATTGTGACGTTTAAATTTTACAGGAACCTGGGTGATGTCCAGCATTAATGGCAGACAAATAGCAATAAATAGGAAAACATGACCTAACACCTCGTACATATAAGATGCAAATACATGGAAGCTGAATGGTTGAATGTGTTCAATATGAAAATAATAGTTAAAATGTCAAAATTACAAAACAGCAGTTGGACTATGAGTATGACTTTTGAGCAAATTTGGAGGGAAATGGGGCGTAGAGGGCGTCAAATAGTGTTCAAGGGAAGCAAATGCTCTTTAAATTATGCGTGTTTCAAAAATTGAGGAAAAATTACAGGGAAAGTTGGGTCATCTTTTCAGACTTAAGTTAATTAAATAATGACTAATGTACTTACCTTCTAATTCTATATAAAAACAATCACAACTCAGAACAGGAACAATAACACTATTTCTATTTTACTTTGACTACTGATCTGCAAACCTACAAACAGACACAAAAATATCATAAAATAGTGAAATATAAGATTGATTGCACTTTGTATGGATATTTCCGACACGTGTTACATGGGGAGCCCGTTTGTTTACAAATAATAGTGTCACGTGATCGCGCACGGACGTCACAAATTTGCATCGCCCTTACAATACACAATTCACAAATACATAACCCATTTATCATGCAAACATGCAAAGTGAATGTGATTGGTTATCAAATAATACAAAAATATTGCATGTACAGTTAATGAAGAAATTAGTTCATCAAATAGATAAGATTTTCACTCATGACACAAATCGACTGGGTTGACATTTCTGCCATCGGGGATAATTGATAAATGAGATTAAACTGACCGTGAAGAAGGTCTAGAGAACCACCTCTGGAGAACCTTAACATCAATAAGTAATACTTACCAAAATTACTCTTATATTATTTAACGCTATTTAAATGAAATGTCAGAAAGATTACGATATAATACTGATGCAAGCGGGGATGAAAGTTATTTTGGCGCGAAAAAATATTCTTACTCATATTGCTTGACGTAATAAAATTTGTATAGAGTTAAATTTAACTAAAGTTCAGCGTAAACAAAAGTGAATATGCAGAAGCATGACCATATATGAATGATAAAATGTGTATATATTTCTGTAAAATAAGTTGCCAGTATACTTCACTAAGAATTACATTTGAGCGCAAGGAGATCTCTATTTGTGAATTGGTTTATTAACCCCGGTTGAACCCGGGGTCGAAGTTCAACATGTTAACATATTAACGGAAATTTTTTGCGTTGCTTTACATCATCGAGGCCATCTATTTTTACAATCGGAATTATAGAAAAAATGGAATGTTGTTAGCAGATACAAAACAGAAAATGATGAACACTTGATCATTTTCAGCAAAAGATAAATTGGATCGGGGGTCTGTGTATTCACATTATTTGTAAAACTCTCCTTATTCCTGGAACCAAGGTTTTGAACCAGAGTGCACGGATTGAACCTAATTGCATTCGGAATTCTCATGACTTTTTATACCTTCAACGTATTTTGCATTCGGAATTCTCATGACTTTTTATACCTTCAACGTATTTTCCAAATCATTTATTTATTTAGTATATTTATATATAATTATCATTCATCAATTTTATATTAATTTTATTGTTTTAAGCAAATGACGATTTACATACTTCTATTTTTAATGCGCTATTCTAAGGACAAGATTTTTCAATCCTTTCTATTTTGAAGATGGATTTAATTTATTTTTATTTCAACGGTGTTGATTTATCTGACAGGCAAAGTAGCGTCTATAGTCATACATTTATCTATTTAAGCAGTTTTCATCCTCTATGTATTTAATCAAATAACTAGGGAGTAAGCCCACATTCCTGATAGTTTGCTCGAACTCCTAATCTACCACGGCGTCATACCAGGCTGAAGCTAGCGAACAATAACTAGCGAACAATAAGCCAGCGAACAATAACGCGACATATCTGAAAACCGAAAAACTGTAAAAGACAGCAACGGCCGTTAAAACAAAAATATTTAAAAAGGCAGACATTTCATCCACAAATTACAATTAACATGAAATGGGATCAACCATATCTATTTATAAAACATGCCACACCCCTTTTCAGGGTAACATCGAGTACCACAGTAAATCCACACCTGTCAACAGACGGGTTGTAGGTGTTAAACCACCGAACCACGCACTTTAATTTAGAACGTATGTAAAAGTAGTCCTTCCCAAACAAAAAAGGAGCTTAGCCTATTCCATGGCTTCTAGAGAAAAATAATGAGGGGTGTCACGGGGTATGACTGTATAGGTCTTGTAGAGGAGAAACAGGCGCATCGTTTGTGCAAGGTTTCGAGTGGCGCTATGTTCAAAAATCCGAAACTAGCGGTCGAAATTTAAAATTTTTGAAAAAAAAACAGGGGTGTTTGGCCTATTCCATGGCTTCTAGAGAAAAATAATGAGGGGTGTCATGGGGTATGACTATATAGGTTTTGTAGAGGAGAAACAGGCGCATTGTCTGCTCAAGGTTTTGAGTGGCGATATGTTCAAAAATCTGAAACTAGCGGTCGAAATTTGAAAATTTTGGAAAAAACAGGGTGTTTGGCCTATTCCATGGCTTCTAGAGAAAAATAATGAGGGGTGTCACGGGGTATGACTATATAGGTCTTGTAGAGGAGAAACAGGCGCATCGTTTGCGCAAGGTTTCGAGTGGCGCTATGTTCAAAAATCTGAAACTAGCGGTCGAAATTTGAAAAAAAAAAAAAAAAAAAAACAGGGGGGTTGGCCTATTCCATGGCTTCTAGAGAAAAATAATGAGGGGTGTCACGGGGTATGACTATATAGGTTTTGTAGAGGAGTAGCAGGCGCATTGTCTGCGCAAGGTTTTGAGTGGCGATATGTTCAAAAATCTGAAACTAGCGGTCGAAATTTGAAAATTTTGGAAAAAACAGGGTGTTTGGCCTATTCCATGGCTTCTAGAGAAAAATAATGAGGAGTGTCACGGGGTATGACTATATAGGTCTTGTAGAGGAGAAACAGGCGCATCGTTTGCCCAAGGTTTCGAGTGGCGCTATGTTAAAAAATCTGAAACTAGCGGTCGAAAATTGAAAATTTTTGAAAAAAAAACAGGGGGGGTTGGCCTATTCCATGGCTTCTAGAGAAAAATAATGAGGGGTGTCACGGGGTATGACTATATAGGTCTTGTAGAGGAGAAACAGGCGCATCGTTTGCCCAAGGTTTTGAGTGGCGCTATGTTCAAAAATCTGAAACTAGCGATCGAAATTTGAAAATTTTTGAAAAAAACCAGGGGGTTGGCCAATTCCATGGCTTCTAGAGAAAAATAAATACCCATTTTTCGGCGTAAGTCCGTTTTCATTGGTAGTTTGCTCCGACTCCAAATCTATCGTGAGTCATACCCTCAAAGTAACACGACTTAAATATTTGTTTTATCAACTACTGCTTTACTGGTTCAATTCTTATTTTTGGACAAGTTTTAACAAAGTGTATAATTACTTACTCTACAACATTTTGATTACCTATTAAGTTTTTCAATTTATATCAAAATTAATCTTTAAGTCTTAGAGACTATTTGTGTTAGCTTAAGTCACGTTTTCATATGGGTGGCGAATCCATACATAGCACTAATTTTAAGAATGTCATGACTACCCAGAAATTCTTACGACTCAAACAACCTTTATTTCTCTTAAAGGGAAATTTGCATACACTACCAGGAATTTATACAGCGTTTTCGTGTACTTTTAATGCCACTACATATACAGTACTGGTAAAAAATATCACCAATCAGTACATTTCTTACCCATACCTTTTCAGTACATATAATTATATGCATGTTTTCAGTAATGCTGAGAAAAAGTTGTTTACAGTAATGCTGAGAAAAAGTTGTTTACAGTACCAGACATTTTAATCATTTTTCAGTACTGAAAATTTCAGTCATTTTTCAGTACTTAAACTTTTTGTCATCTTTAAGTACTTCTACACATACAATATTAGGTCATTGTCAGAAAAATATAAAATTGTTTGTATGAGGCTGAGAAACTGGGGAAGGGCGAGTTTTTACTGAGCCCTTCCCCAATTTTGTGCCGAATACAAAAAAGTGTATATCTTTATGACATTGACCTAATACTGTTTTTATACTGCAACTTAAATTAATACATTGATAGCTTTTTAAATCGTAACTATTATATAT
The DNA here is from genome assembly GCA_017311375.1 of Mytilus coruscus. Lineage (NCBI taxonomy): Eukaryota > Metazoa > Mollusca > Bivalvia > Mytilida > Mytilidae > Mytilus > Mytilus coruscus. The sequence continues at coordinate 16,880,545 of CM029597.1, forward strand.
TAATAACATAGATATCAAACTTATTTTTATCCTTTAATGAACCCATGATTGTGGGGAAAGTGTTCCATGATTAAATTTATATTTCACAAAATATAGAAATCAACGGAAGCCCGCAATGAGAACGTTTTTAATCTTTTGCTGACGACAACTTCAAAATCTACTCAGGACCAGGATTCTTTAAGGTAAAAAGCTACGAATTAAAACAAAGTAATTCACATTTCATTTGGTTAGTATGGTATGGTGGTCATGAAGTTGAATATGGTGTTCAAACTTAGGGCAGCTGCATTTTGGTTGGGTGCAAGACAAGTCGGCCCGGGGACAACTCGGACCGTCTCCAAAAAAAGACAACTCGGACCATCTATAATGACAACTCACACTAGTTAAAGTATAAAATTAGACTTTGGAAGAAATAAATGATTTAAAGAAAAGTAATGAGTCTAAAGAGAAGTATCTAAATTGATACTTTTTATTCCAATTTTGAGCATGTTGAGTATATTATATAAAATTATAACGTCAACTAGGGGCGTGTTTTTTTTCTTCTTCGGTAGTGAGCCAGAAGAGGTCCATTTCTGTTTTTTTTTTTTTTTTTTTTTTTTGCATTGGGAAGATCTTCTGGCTCTCTTCTACCTCTTCTTTATTAATATGTAGTTTAGACGACAGAGACACATAACAAACATGGCGTCGCTTAGTTTAAATGACATTAATAAATTTATAAATGCAGAAATAATAAAATATGAGCTGTGTGATAAACGTGTTTATGGTATGGCAGCCTTAGTAGGACACTATAAGGACATCTAGCTGGATAAATAATAAAAACACACGTACGGCTAATAAAAGTATGGGGACGACCTTTTGATATTCTAAGGAGGGGAATGGGGCAGGAGGATCTTTTGCGGAATTTTTTATTCATTTTAAATTTTAACTTGTCGCTAAGCATGCCTAATTTTTCCAGCTCTTACCTGGCCACCATATTCATATTCAAAATCCTCCTGCCCCCCCTTTTCCCCAACAAAATCAAATGATTTTCTCCTTATTGAACACGAGTTTAAATTGATTGATTGTTGGTTGCTTGTTTTTAACGTCCAGCGACTAATATTTCATTCATGTTTAGACAAGAAGCGAAATTAAAAGTCATGTATAGAATATCAAAACAAGTGAGGAGATGTGGTATGATTGCCAATTAGGCAACTATCAACCGGAGTTCAATGAAGTAGTGTTAGCAATTGTAACCAACCGTGCGGCCTTCAAAAATGACAAATACCCATACTGTTTATCAGTTATAAAAGACATATACAACAAACCCATTCTAAAAAAATCAAATATGAGTCGACAGACATGAACAAACAATAACCACTGAACTACAGGCTCATGATAATGTGGCAGGATTCAACATGTTTGTGAGCGCTCAAACCACCCCTAAACTTAGACAGTGGTGTAACAGTACAACATAAAAACAACGTGTAAAAGTCAGTTGCAATTGGATTAACCCAAAAGATCGGTACGAGACACAAAAACAACTAACATTAACTAAAGATGATAAACGTAAGGCACCGAAATAAGAGTATTTGCAGTAATTGAAAACTTGTTCAAAGCCAATAAAAACCAACAAATAAATCATGCTCTTCCAGACTAAAGTATCAATCAGTGGCCGATCAAGAAATGTTCATAAGGGGTGGGGCAAGAGGGAGCCCGTTCTAATCATGCTTCAGTAATTCCCCATAATAATCAACCAAATTTTTACCACAAAATTGGGTTGGGCACCCCGCCCCTTAATCCGCCGCTGTCAATCATTAAACAACAAACGGATATAGTCATAAACAGTCTGAAAAACGCCATTACCTAGTATACTTGTACCTTGAAAATATATTCATTTGTACGATTAAGGTTCTGGAAAAGTTGTGGTCCGAAGGTTTTGACCAGTAGATTTTTCTTCAAGGATCAACGTACAGGGAATAAATATTTTGAGAACTCTGCAATATCTTTTATATACAATTTCTAAAGAAAAGATGTCCTTTTCGGTCATATATATACCAGTAAAATACTGAAAAAATTTTTGTATAGTTTCAGATTATTTCAAAAAGATAAATAGTCTGAGCTTTAAGCCGTATTTGTTTAGCTTAATTAAGTTAGAAAAGCATAAAGAAAAAATGTCACGTACACACCGATTTCTTCCAACCAATTTTTTGTCTTTACACTTACATATTTACATCAATGCCAAAACAGAGAACACTATTAAAGTCATGTCTACCAAATGAACTGACGTAACTAAATTTTCTAATGAATTACCGTAAATTTCGTTTATGTAATCCAACATGAAAAACATTTTGCTATATTCGACAGTAAATTGTATTTTTGTTTTGTAACTTCTTCATCAGAATATCTTCTGAAGAGGTCCAGATTCGTTATTTTTGGACTATTCACCAGAAGATATTCTGGAGATATACAGAAGAGACCAATAAAACACGCCGTAGGTCCGTACACGAAGAGACGTCTATATCAACAGTTGAGTACTAGTGTTTTCTAAAGTATTTTGGGGACTTTAGGTTTGCACTCCGTCGATCTGTCTGTCTGTCTGTCTGTCTGTCTGTCTGTCTGTCTGTCTGTCTGTCTGTCTGTCTGTCTGTCTGTCTGTCTGTCTGTCTGTCTGTCTGTCTGTCCGTCCGTCCGTCCGTCCGTCCGTCCGTCCGTCCGTCCGTCCGTACGTCCGTCCAGCACATCAGTGTTCAACTCTTTTTTTCTTCATGCTTCAAGATATTAATTTGATATTTGGTGTATTGTTTTATCATGACAAGTTACAGATCAAGTTTGAATTTTGTTCCGGTTAGATGATTTTGTGCAGAGTTATGGCCCTTGGACAGAAAATTCACTTAAATAATTTCCGCACTTTTTCGTTGTGCTTGAAGATATTGACTTGATATTTGTTATATACAATGTAGTTTATAAAAGATCAAGTTTTTAACCGGTAGGGGACTATATATTGCCATTCAATACTCACATAATGCTTGTTATTTCTGTTGTTTGAAAGCTGTATGAGAAAATATTTTTTGTAATGTTTTGATAGATTCTCTTTTTTTGTTTTGTTACATTACTGATTGTTGATTCAACTTAATTATTTTGACAAAATGAATATTTTAATGAACAGATTAATTAAAGGGGCACTAGCTACGAGATATATAAAAATTCTAAAATATGATTGTTTTTGTTCAATCATTAATGAAAGTGAAATAGTGAAATAATTATTCGCTTTTAGCAGCCAGTATAGTTCAATTTTGTCATGAAATTGCCTCCGTTGAAAGTTTGCAAACATCCTATAGAGCAAATTACATGGCCGATTAATATTGACCGTTTGGTATATGACCGTGTTCTAAGCGACACGTATGTACATTCAGGTCTTTAATTAATTTGTTGAATGAAATCAAATCTTTAACTACTAATGGGTGCCGTAGGAGGTCCACCGGAATTTTTAGCGAGATTACTTGGCATGGGAGAAAGGAAGAAAGACCATTCACAAGTTGACTAACATTTGTTTTCTCTGTTTTAATTAAATAAAAAAAAAAATAAACCTTTCAAATGTAGAGTTCATAAGATAAAAAGATTCCCTGAGGAACACCCCTTTTTTGTGCTCTCAATTTTCAACCCTCGAATTATGCTTTTCAATCTAATTAAAATTAAAACCTTGCTTTCTAACCGATCTATTCATGTGCCGGACCGGCAACTTTCTTATTTAATAAGAAAGTCTACAGTGCCGTTATACACATGCATGTTGTCTGCTTGGATTCCCCGCCCGAAAAGAAAGAAATAGCCGAACACCAAGATACTAAATTCCTGCATCACGCAATGTTTGTCACATGGAGCTTACATAAGAATAAATACCGAATATGGAAAGTAAAACTACAATTCAAAACATAAAGTCTGAAGGCGGGCGCATAGAAGAAAAAGAAGGGTTTTTGGCAAAGGGTGCCGGGGCAATCTTCTCTGTGTTCAAAATATACATGAAATATTTGCCACTACCCCTTGTCTGTTCTATAAATTCTCACCCTGAGTTTTCTATCTGTTACTTGAAAGAATTGAAATAAATGGGTAATGTGTCCATGGGACACAGATGATGCCCCTGCTTGCATATCATATAAAGTTATAGAAGGACATAACTGAGGAACAGTAAAAGTGACACTTCCTAAATTTGTACTTGATCCGAGTTTTGTGGTAATAAGTATTGTGTATAAGTTACATAACATTTGGTTTAGGCAATTTAAACTCAAGTTAAAGAATGTAAACAAAAAATTCACATTATTTTTTTATTTGTAAAGGGGCATAACTCTAAAATGGGTAGAATGACGCCACTAAAATTCAAACTTGATCTGGGTTTTGTTGTATTTAGCATTGTGTATAAGTTTCATAACATTTGGTTTAGGCAAACTAAAGTTAGAGAACAGAAATGCAAAATTTCAGCAATTTTTTAATTTTTAAAAAGGCATTACTTTTGAACGGTTAAGGTGACCTCACCAAAATTCGATCGTGATCTGTGTTTTGTGTTAATAAGCATTGTGTATAAGTTTCATAACATTTGATCGAGGCAAACTAAAGTAAGAGAATGGAAACCAAAAGTTCAGCAATTTTTCCAATTGTAAAGGGGCATAACTCTAGAACGGTTAAAGTGACGCCACCAAGATTCTAACTTGATCTGTGTTTTGTGATATAAAGCATTGTGTGTAAGTATTTATTACATTTGGTTGAGGCAAACTAAAGTAAGAGAACGGAAACGACAAATTCAGCAATTCCTCCAATTGTAAAGGGGCATAACTCTAGAACGGTTAAAGTGACGCCCCAATAATTCATACTTGATCTGTGTTTTGTTTTAATTAGCATTGTGTATAAGTTTCATAACATTTGGTTGAGGCAAACTTAAGTTAGAGAATGGAAACCAACTTCGTGACGTACGGACGGACGTACATACGGACAAAGGTAAAACGTAATGCACCCTCCGCTATGGCGGGGGCATAAAATAAAGCTAATTTAACCTAGACTTATTTTATGCATAAATAATAAATTAATAAAGATAAGTTAAAATTTGTATCCACGTAATTCAATATTTATTTTATTATGTTTTGCGAATTCAGTATTATGCCGAAATGATGTTGCCATCTAAAATATATCATTTAATAATTTATATAGTTCAAATCCTCTTTGAATAATAAATCTTTGAGTTGTCTTTATAGATGGTCCGAGTTTGCTTATTGGTGGTCCGAGTTGTCTTATTGACGGTCCGAGTTGTCTTTTAGACTTTCCGATTGGACTCGGTCCGACTTGTCTCCAGGTCAATTGTCACGCATTCTGTAACTTCACTACAAGGGACCCTGTAAGGGTTCTTTTATGGTTGCCATGGTCAGGGTTGTTTAGTTTTAAGGGGACAACTATTTGATGTTTTTTTTGGGGTGGGGGAATTTTTGACGAATAGATCTATTCATTTGGATCTGTTGCTACGCATGCTAATTTTTTACTGCAGCAAAGTTTCATTTTTACTTTGTACACAATTTAGTTCCTGTATTTTGAGTTGAGAGAATTAATTTTCCTCATGCTCTGGGCATGTTGGGCAAAATCATTTCTTTCAGCTCTTACCAGCCCACGGAAAAGGGGGAGAGGGAGCATCAATGTCATTCAGCAGAGAGTAGAAATAGAATTTATTAAAGTTAATTAAAAAAAAAAAAAAAAATGAAAATAAACTTATTTGATTACCTAATTTAAACAGGTAGCATGGAAATATACATGTGTATAAATGTGTTTTGATTTTCTTATTTAATATATATGTAAATAGGTAGGGACTTTCACATTAATCAATATATGAACGAGAGGTGTTTTTTAAACTCCAACCGGACGTCTCAACTCTGTACCCAACTTTTTAGGTTGAGATTCCCCTGTGTACCAACCAGGCCAGGATATGAACAACTTTGGAATTAGTACACTTCCCCATATGATTATTATTTCACAATGCTTATGTTGTTATATCACTGATTGTTCAAGTATGTAATTTATAATCGTTGTAATTCATTCATACAAAAACAATTTCAGATGGGTGAATTTATAAATACATAAAAATAAAATAGCATAAAAAGGGGAAAAGGGGGGGGGGGGGGGTCTTGGGTCTTGTATACGATATGAGATATATATAAGTATAAAATCCAAACAATTGGACTGCTACAAAATAACACAAATATACAATAAACATTAAAAATATGTAGCATTTACAAAAGTGAAAAATTAATTTTAAAAAATCTCAGTTTTTGTTTTTGTTTGTTTTTTTAATCCTTTTCTTACACCATAGACTACATGCCTCTCCCCCAAAATAACATGTAAATTGTTATGTTAAAAGCAGTAAAAGAAAAATGCTATGAAGAAACATACAATGTAGGCAAAGAAAATCTGACTTCTGATTTTAAGCCCCTTTTTTTACGGTCAACTGCCACAGACAATATTTATTTATTGTATACATGAACATGCTTTGTACATTTGGCAAGCAGAGCGAGTGAAAAGAGATTGTACGTTTTCATTATTTTGGGTCAGAATTCATGTAATATATATTTTCAAGTGTGATAAGTCAAGTTTCTCTAATTCTTCGTCAATTTATCCCTTTCTGCACCCATTGTTTAAAAAAATTAATCAACGTGTGGTTCGTTTGATCTCAGTTCTTCATTAGTTAAAATCCGATTATGACGTCGAATTTTCGAGATGATTTCAGCTTCCCAATTGTGAACTTTCCATTTCTATGTAGCAACATTCCAGCAGCGCCTGCATACGCAATATATATCTCCCAATTGATACGACATTCCCGGGCTTGTATTTCCTATCATGATTTCCTTGATAGAGGATTGCTGCTCACAAGGAAGCTATAAAACCAAGAGTTCCAAATGGTGAAGTTGAAATCATCCCTTCGTAAATTTTACGGACGCCATCACGAGTTGGTTGACCGTTATGGAACAACCGTTTCACAAATGATATCGGATATGTTCCTTATGTCGTAACTACAATACCCTTCCCTTTTTACGAAGGTGACCTACCGATTTAGACTATTTACCGGATTTGTAATAACATAAGCAACACGACGGGTGCCACATGTAGAGCAGGATCTGCTTACCCTTCCGGAGCACCTGAGATAACCCCAGTTTTTGGTGGGGTTCGTGTTGCTTAAGTCTTTAGTTTTCTATGTTGTGTCTTCTGTACTATTATTTGTCTGTTTGTCTTTTTATTTTTAGCCATGGCGTTGTCAGTTTATTTTCAATCTATGAGTTTGACTGTCCCTCTGGTATCTTTCGTCCCTCTTTTTCTTGCTTTCCTCTGAATCTCCTATTGTGACGGCATGAAAAAAAGCTACCATGCCTGATGACGTCACATAGAAAGAACTCATCTTTTTGCAGATCATTCGAAAAGAAGGAATAAGTTTGCCTGCATATTGTTAACTCGAATAATTCTGCGCCCTCTAGCGGCCTATAGCCTATCGAGGGCTTGAAGGCATACAGTGCAAATATCTCGTCAGTCGTTCCCTGTAAGAGGGAACCAATCAGTGAACTAGACCTTTCGATTTTGCGCACTTACTACTTCCTGTAAATTTTAGTCAAGATGAAGAACAGGAATAAAAGCCCTGGTATTTCAAAACAAACATGGATGCCGACCAATCGCTTCAAATAATACAAGATAGATACGACTTTATATTCAAAGAAAACAACTAGATTCTGTCAAATCCATACTGGAAAACAAGGATTGTTTCATTGTATTGCCAACTGGATATGGAAAATCACGCATTTACTTCCATTTACCTGAGCTATTTGAGATGACAACAACGAAGAAATCGTCAATTCTGGTTATATCACCCTTACAAGCCCTCATGTTAGATCAGATGAAAAAGCTTCAAGACATGGGTATCACAGCCACAGTTGTAGGAGAATGTCAAAAAGATAAAGGTAAATACATAGCAATTTCGAGATACTGAGAGGGTTGGTCTCATATAGTTAGAGAATCCATCATTCAAAAAGGGGAGGGCTGATGTTTTGTTTTTTTTTTTTCTTATCTCATAATGCCTGTAATACATGTCATGTATTTACTTTAATGATATTATATTTATAACAAATTATGTTGAAATTTTAATACATTTTATCATGAATATTGAAACTGAATTTCCAAGTTAAGGGATATGCATAATATTTATACCTCAATTGGTAAACAAAAGCTCATCATTATTACCAAAGACTGTCTCTCTCTTTCATATCAGAGTGTTTAAATATATTTTAAAAGATAGTGTTATAAAGCAATACATGTATAATAATCTGTAACTTTTCATTCATGTCAATTATTATTTATTTATTTTAACACGTCTGAACCATTTCTTGTTATGAAGTTGTGCAAATAAGATATTTATTAAATGTATTTTTATGGTGTTATTTTTTCATTCTGAAATTTCTTTTACTATTCAATATGTTCATTTTAGTTTTAAGCAAAAGTCAAATTTTATTTTATTATTGCATGAAGCTTAAAATTAGTTGTACACGAAAAACCTCTCATTGATTCAGAACATTTATAAATAGCCTTTCTCTTATGTGTTGTATGTACATTTTTTTTGCTAAAGCTGATTATTTTTGTTTTACAGGAGTGGCTGACAGAATATCTGCAGGAGATTACTCTATAGTTTTTCATCCCCTGAGGCTGCACTCCTGCCAGGTTTATGGAGAAGAAGTCTTACAAGTGGAAATTTCAACACTGCTGTAAAAGCTGTCATCATAGATGAGGCCCATTGTATAACTGAATGGTGAGGACAGTTTCTTGTTGCATGTATACACACCAGAATTTAATGTTTTCAGAATGAAATTTTTCTGTCTTGTAATTTAAATCAGGGCTATCTTAAAAGTTTTAAGGTCCTTAAATGGCTATTTCAGTACTATTCTGGTATTCAAATAGAGATTTTTTCATTATATATTTTATTGATAATGTCACCATGGTTTATTTTCTATTTATCTTAACAATTTTTTATTTCACGAACTAATTTTATTGATAACGTTGCAATAACAACCAATTATTGTAACATTTACTTCCGTCTTTTGTGGCGATATAAAAATGAGTTGTATATATTAATCCTGGCAGGTAAGTAAATATTACAGCTTTTGTTTACCTTTAAAAAAAAATTGTGATATGTTATGATCAGAAGTCAGTAGATAATATTTGTAATTTTCCTTTCAGGGGTGCTGAATTCAGACAAGAATATTCCATGCTAGACGAGTTGCGTTCAATTTTTCCTGAGAAAACACCATTTGTTGCTTTAACGGCAACTGCAACAAAAGAAATGAAATTTGAAATTATGAAAAAACTCAACATGGAGCAAGACAGGACTGATACGATATGGATGCTTCCTGAAAGACCTAATTTAACGTACATTGTTAAGAAAACCACTAAGCAAATGACCGACCTGCAATGGATATTGAATGATATTAAAGTGAATGAGGAAAAGGCTAAAAAGACCATTGTCTATTGTCGTAACATAAGTTCATGTGCAGCATTATACGAATACTTTTTTTATGAACTTTCAGAAAGTGCAGATGATGTTCACAGTAGACGCATTGCCATGTTTCATCGTTCGACAGCTGAAGCAAACAAAGTGCATGTTATGTCCGAATTCCCCAAGCTAGATAGCAAAGTACGTATTGTGTTTGCAACAATTGCATTTGGTATGGATGTCGATATTGCAGATGTTGAGCAGATTATTCACTGGGGCGCGCCTCGTGGACTGGAACAATTCACTCAGGAGAGTGGTCGAGCAGGTCGAGACGGAAGACATGCATTGTCTGTTGTTTATTATTCAAGTTTTGACATTTCCAAAGGCAGATGTAAAGAGAGTGTTGCTGATTTTTGCAAGAAAGTAAAATGTTGCAAAGAAATTTTGAGTGACTACTTTAGTCTAGACAATAAGCCACACCGCAGCATAACAAAGACTTGTAAATGTTGCTCATTCTGCAAAGCAAACTGTGAATGTGGATGTTGTGATAGATTAGACTTTATTGATAACATTGCCTCAACACAGCAACAATATAAATTACAAGATGAAGATGCTGATCTACACAGACATATCAGTGACAATGATAAAGCATTCTCCTGAACAATATAAATTACAAAGAGAACTTACTTGATTTTCATAGTATTCTTGAAGATGAGGATGCACCAGGCTGCACATATCTCAACGACTCAGCAATCAATGAAATTGTTCGTAATGCGCCTTATCTTTACTGTGAAGAAGACATAATTTCACTTGGTGTTAGTGATATTGAACTTGCCAGAGAAATACTTTTGTTGATTGAAGAAATTGTCTAATAAAATTTATTAAATATTTCACAATCTTAATTCAGTAATGTACGTCAGTTGATAAAAATAAGGTATGACTACCAATGATTAAACTCTCTACAGAATGACATAGAAGCAAACATCTAGAAACCAGTGTAGGGTCTTCAACCTTGTGAAAAACCCATACTCAATACTGTAAGCCTTTACAGCCCCACATTCGGCACAATGATAAATAAAACAATCAAATTTATTTGCCAAATTTGTATACAACAGAATGAATGATATATTTTATTTGTCCAGTTAAGTAATCTAATGAGTGTACATTAAAAGCTTTATATTTTAGAAGGTAGAAAACCTGGATGTTCATACTTTGTATATAGATGCCTTATGTTACGAAGTTTCCATCTGTTACATGTCCATTGTCCTTGACCTCATTTTCATGGTTCAGTGACTACTTGAAAAAAAGTTGAGATTTTTTGTAATGTTAATTTCTCTCTTATTATGAGTAATAAGATAACTATATTTGGTATGTGCGTACCTTGCAAGGTCCTCATGCCCGTCAGACAGTTTTCACTTGACCTCGACCTCATTTCATGGATCAGTGAACAAGGTTAAGTTTTGGTGGTCAATTCCATATCTCAGATACTATTAGCAATAGGTCTAGTATATTTGGTGTATAGAAGGATTGTAAGGTGTACATGTCCAACTGGCATGTGTTATCTGACCTTGACCTCATTTTCATGGTTCAGTGGTTATAGTTAAGTTTTTGTGTTTTGGTCCGTTTTTCTTATACTTTATGCAATAGGTCTACTATATTTGGTGTATGGAATGATTGTAAGGTGTACATGTCCAACTGGCAGGTGTCATCTGACTTTGACCTCATTTTCATGGTTCAGTGGTCAAAGTTAAGTTTTTGAGTTTTGGTCTTTTTTCTAATACTATATGCAATAAGTCAACTATATTTGGTGTATGGAAATATTTTATGATGTACATGTCAGTCTCGCAGGTTTTATTTGACCTTGACATCATTTTCACGGTTCATTGCTCAGTGTTAAGTTTATGTGTTTCGGTATGTTTTTCTTTAACTATAAGCAATAGGTCAACTATATTTGTTGTATGGAAGGATTGTAAGCTGTTCATGTCTGCCTGGCATGGTTCATCTGACCTTGACCTCATTTTCACGATTCATTGGTCAATGTTTATTTTTGTTGGTTAAGTCTGATTCTTAGAAACTATAAGCATGATTGTAAGGTGTACATGTATTTCTCGTTTGGTTTATATTACTTTTTAACAACTCTCATGCTTTTGGTTTGGTTGTATTGGTACGTTGCTGTTTCTGGTATTACACATTCAATAAAACTGATGACCTGGTATATAAATTTAATACAATGAAAATTTTCAAAAACACAACACAGGCTATTTCACAAGTTAGTTTCAATATTATATAAAACGGCACTGAATATGAATTATATACATGTAGCTACTTTCTGTACATTAAAAATTAACAAAAAAAAACCAAAAAAGTACTTTGACAAGTATCAATATCATGAATATTATATAAAACAGCACTGAAAACGATTAAGATACTTTCTTGAAATTATTAATTTAATACGTTAAGAGTTGTATTAAAATTTTAGAGGTATTAAGTTCACTTATTAGAGCCTAGAGGTATTAAGTTCACCTGTGTATATATGACACCAGATTAAATTGCATCTTCAAAAAAAAGCACTGCAAGCAAGAATTAAACCATTAAAAGCACTAAAGAAATAATTATTATTAACACAAGTAAAAAAAACCAACTATATACATTGTCACTTATATAAAATGTTTTAAACTGGGCGTCTGAAAGGCCATTTAGGGGTATACAGAATAGAGAGATAATGTGCAGAATGAAGGGCTAAATAAATAATTGAGAAAAAAAAACAAAATAGAGAATAATGGGATGCTTAAGTATAAAGATGAGATTTTTATGCCAAATTAATAAAAGAGTAGAGAAAAAGGATATAAAAATTTAAGAATACAGAAAAGAAGGAGACGTCCCCTATCCATACCCTCATATTTGTACAAAAAGTCATTCTGTGCTTCAGTTTAGTTCAAATTAGGGACAGAACTAAATTTTTTAAATTGTTCACATCAAAATAATGTTGACAATGCAAACACGTGTTGTCAAATTCCATTGTTATTATAAGGTGTTTACTTTTAATCATGCTCCGCCTTCTTTTCCAGCTATTTGTGAACAGGTAAATAGGTAATATAACCTAAGGAGGTTACTAATCGTATCATCTGTTTATGCTCCGCCTTTTTCTCCCGCCTAATCTGTTATTGTAAACAATTGCCCATAATTCACCGCGTCAATCAATTTCCGCTTTGACGCGTTCTAACTGTGTATGCATTCAGGCGTTAATGTAGCAATCGGAGATTAGACGGAGATCGGCGGAATATAACGACTGACATTATTCGGGTTAGCATATTGTTAGAAAATCATTAGAGAAACAGATTCCACCACCAAATCTCGTGTAATACGATATTTATCCAGTCCCGACAGTAAAATTTTAAATATTTAAAACGCTCGGCGAGCCTCGCGTTTTAAATTTGAAAATTTAACTGTCTCGAGTGGATAAATATAGATTCTACCACTGCATCGAGTGTAATACGATATCTATCCACTCGAGTCGAGAGTGGATAAATATCGTATTACACGAGATTTGGTGGTGGAATCTGTTTCTTTAATGATTTTCAAACAATATGCAGGTAAACTTATTCCTTCTTTTCGACTGATCTGCAAAATGATGTGTTCTTTCTATGTGACGTCATCAGGCATGGTCGCCTTTTTTCATGCCGTCACAATAAGAAATTCAGAGGAAAGCAAGAAAATTCGACGTCATAATCGGATTTTAACCAATGAAGAACTGAGATCAAACGGACCACACGTTGATTAAATTTTTTTATACAATGGGTGCAGAAAGGGATAAATTGACGAAGAATTAGAGAAATATAGTATCACACTCGAGGCAGTGGTAGAAACTATATTTATCTATTTCCAACTAAATAAGTGCCAGAATATTTATTTCCAAAATCTGCCAGCATCCGGTCCCTTTTAGAAACAATGGTCGTACGTTCCCTTATCGCTATTTGAGATTTTGTTACACTTTACTTATAGACTTCAATCATGCACACATTGCTTTTTTGTGTGACGTTCAAAACTTTTTCTAATATGAAGGTAATATTGGGAAAAAGGAGTATGGCCACAAAGTGCCTATATTGGCCCTGTGAAATGACAAAAAATAAAAAACAAACAAGGTGGATCCTTTATAGCTAAAACATATCTACCTATATCGTTGTTTGTTACTATGTTATAAAATCATATTTTCATGACGTCATTAATGTGACGTAACACCCGAAGTCGACCCGGAACGCTCAAAATATCAAAATTCTCGAAGAATTTCACACTTCCTGGTTAAATTTCGCATTGGCCACAGGCCTCGACCGAAGTAATTATAATCTCATTCTAATTGTTTGACAATTTGACGTCGTTTGCAACAATTTTTAGCGTGGTCGAGGCCTGTGGCCACATCGAAAAATAAACTTTTGCTAACAAGCGAATCCGGATTCAACGCTGTCATTTCCGAGGTATGATAGATTCTGTGGCGAAATGTCTGATGAATCTACCACAAACTTATTATTAAAATAGAAACAAATTAATATATAGTTCATCTTCTTTTTTTGATATTTTCAATAAATTTTATCATAATTCTGTGTTTTTGTGTGTATTGAAATTGAATTGCGCATGTTTGTTGCACTTCCCAACAGAAATATGGATCATGGTACAGGCAATTTTGCGACGGTGACATATTCGATAATTTTTATTTTCCCTGGCATATACTGTAGACCATTATGTGAATCTTTTCTTGCAACTGAAGTATGCTTTTCTTGAGGAATACGTATTGAGGTAAATCAAAATTAATTTACAGATAAAAAACAAACAAAATAAAAAGTCTTTGTATTTTCCGTAGCTTCGTCAACTGCCGACGGATTTTTTTTCCGTGCTTACAACGGTTTTTATTGAAACACATGACAAATTGGTGGAAAATAGAAATAATTATTAATTTGTAAATTTAAAAATGATTTTGGGTACAGTTGTGCAGCTGGGATTTAAAAAACACCCCCCATTCATATATTGAATAATTGTGAAATCCCTACCTATACATATATTTCACAGCGAAATCATAACCCATTCATATATTTATAAATAAACGCATCATAATTAGTGCAAATAGATTGATGTGTTACGACATAAGTGCAAAAGGTTCGATATGTGACCTTTTTTTTTACTATACTCTAGTGGGTAAAGATTATTAATTGTGACAGTGTAATATGCCAGCTTTAGCTGGCACTTATGGTAGAAGCATGGTTTTGGAATAAAGAACGATAACTCTCTCTACACGACCCATCTGAAAAGTTTCGTCACTCTCGTTAAATCTCGTACGATTATTTTTTTTAGTGGCTGCCGAGTTTATCGTTTCATCGTGATCTTGAAAAAACGGGACAGAACAGAACAATTTCGATGTTAAATACGACATGAATTTCTATTTGTTTACAAAAAAAAAAAAAGAATCAAGAAATTTTGGTAACTTGTGTAGTTTATTCAACATGTTTATAAATTTTATTGTACCACGGAAATAACCGAATTTATGACAACAACATCTTACGCCATGTTTCATCGTCTGCTTGATCTTTCCATTGTCAGTGACAGCGAGAGCAAATTTCCTAAATATCACAGGTACCGTGAAGTTCATTTAAAAGTCACAATATCATAATTAATGATCACAATTATAGTGTAAAAGTTCCTTCTAGCCATGAGAACACAGAAAAACCTCCTGCAAGCAATAAATTTCAGTAGAAACGTCACAGGCACTTGTTTCTGTCAATGTGGGGTTTACTTTCCACACCCGTACGAAAAATCGTACGGGTGTGGATAGTAAACCCCACATTGGCAGAAACAAGTGCCTGTGAGAAACGTAGCCGGAGGTGCTCTGGTTGACCATGGCTACTATTATTCGTCTGCTACATAATTCCCCATATCAGTGATAATGACATTGGTTATACGGTTGTATGTGATCACGGTTATTCCTGTAGCTCACAGAAAAATGCGCCAGGTGAAATTCCCAATAACATAATAGTTACATTTCTATTCAGTAGCAGTCTCCAACTTCACAGAAGTTAGAACCGTCAGAAGTTTTCAAAAACAAAACAAAAAATTTAAATTCACAATCTTCTCATAATTGGCAAACTCTCAACAAATCTTGTCATTTATTATGACACTGTCACATATCTACCTTATACAGTCCAAGGAAATGGAAACTGTTTTTTTTTTCACTCTCTAAGTTTAATCATAAATGGAGACTTGAGTCTGAGTGATGCATTAGTAAATTCATTAGGTATATTGTATGCACTCATATTGTCCAAAATTGGATTGTATGGGAAGATGGAGTTATGATAACCCATAATAATACCATAACTTTTGATAGGTATATACAGGACATGTTACTTGGAAGCATGTTGACTACATCCTTTGAAATTCAAGCTGTCGACACATTTTTTGAATGCAATATAAATATTTGCCTCCCGCAGTCGCCTGTATATTTTATGTGTTAGTTTAAACATGATGAAAACATTTTCACTCTACCAAATACTTTTATCAGGTGCACGTTTCAACCTATTAAAGAAATTAACACTTCTGGCTATAGTTAGCAACTTCACACAATCTACAAATTAATTTTCATGATCAAAAGAAAAAAAAAGGACCAACCAAAAAGCAATAAAATGCTTCACCGAGCGTAGCCTGATACGACCGCAGATTTGATTTAGCATATAAAAAACACCAAAAATCAGTTGAAATCAAACATATTTTAATTTTGGACTCTTCAAACTTTAATATAGACTAGTTTGAAAACAGGTATCAGAGAGCCTGAACATTTCTATTTAGCATCAGTCTCTCACTTCATATCTCCTTAATTTTATATGATAGTCCCACAAAAATGATGAAAATGTGTACATTTTATTTTTTTCTTCTAGCTTCTCTTAATCTTATGGGAAAGCGGTACCTTTTTGGTCACTATTTATGTGTTGCGTCTAAAATGAATTGTAACATTTTATAGTGACTGAACAGGTTGAACAAATACTTCTCAAGAAACAGAAAAAGAAGACAACTTAGAACAGCACCATCCATGCCAGACTATTTATGAATAAAAACTCAGATCGGAATAGCATGGACAATATGTATGTCATATGTCCTTGTGAATAGTAAGGAAAACTATCAATAATTCTGCAGATAACGCAATTTTAGCAGGTTTTAGTACATTTTCTGTTCAAATTTTCACACAATCAGTGAATTGTTCAAAAAGGCTAAACAGACTTTTAATTACTGAAAATTTGAAACAATGACAAGTGGTTCATTCACGGAATAACTCGTGTGTTTCTGCGAAAAGATTATGTGCAATTTTGTGAATTAAAGGGAAAGTAGATCCATTTGCAGTGCACTAGCACATGTCAATTGCGAACTGACCCAATAATATTTTTTTTATCATGACCAGTCGACTGATACTGACATTATCAGGGAGTACATATAAAAGGAAAAATGCACAAATTACCGATAAAATAATTTACACACCCTGTTTGGTGTATATCTCCTGCCATACACGTATCAGAATTTGTTGCATTTATATATAAATGAGAAATAATCAATGTAAAAATTTGAAATTTTTGGAGAAAAACCCCAAAAATTATAGAAAAAAGGCCCCAAAAATGTTTGAAAAAATTTGAAATTTTAAAAAATTTTGATGAAAACAGAAGTTATTGTCTTGAAACTACAAAAATGCTTGTTTTTGGCCCCTGAATCCTAAACTGTTAGTATCATAACCCCCAAAATCAATTCTAACCTTCCTTTTGTGTACTGAACCTTCTGGTACAATTACATAGAGATCCATTCACTTAAACTAAAGTTATTGTGCGGAAACCAAATGTGTCTTCAGACCACAACGAAGACATGACAGCATTATAAAAAAGCAAATTTTTGACATATTCCCCATTTCGATTCTCAATTTTATTTTGCCGTCGTATAAAAACTTGAAAAGTAAGTGGACCACAAAAAAAAAAAAACAAAAAAAAAACGAAAAACCAAAATGGAAGAAATGACATATAACTGACTCTGCATTAGTACATGAAATGGATGTAGAAACCCACAAACAGAAGATGATCAGGAATACATTAATACTGCTGAGCATCCCAGAAAATAGCAAAATCTTTAGATTATCAACTTAACAATCCTATTTATGGTTCCTTAGGCTTAGATGAAAATGAAAAACCTGATCAAAACAATATTCTAAACAGGCTCACTATAAATTCAAACTCTTCTTTTAACGATCAGTATGATCCTCTTGCTGATCACATATATATGAAATGCAGGAAACTGGGAATACAATTTGAACATCCAGCTAATTTAGAAAGTAAAATATATATATAATCCAACAAACAGAATTGTTTGCAAAAAAAAAAAAAAAAAAAAAAATAGCTATAACTTTTATTTAAATATTGATGAAAAAGATATTCCAAATCCTCCACCTCTTCATGAAAATGAACAAAAATTAATTTAATAAAGTTATGGATTGTACAATGTATAACAGTATTCATAGTTTTGAAATTTAACAAATTTCTTATTGTTTTAAATTTTGTAAAATAAGCAAAGAAAGAAAAATGAATATGAAAATGGCACAAGATAATGAATGTAAGCATTCACAGTAATTTATATAAATCTCCAATAAATTCATTTTCAGCAGAAAACAATATGGACCATAAGGGAGCAACCATTTAGCTTCACATAGGGGAGGTATGTATTTTGTTTGAGTCAGATTTTTTTTTTCACTCGAAGCACTCCAAGGCTGTCAATCAAAATTATTTGGTCAAAATTTAACACTAGAAGGTATGGCATGTATAGGGAAAATCTGGATTGTGAACAATATTTTTGTTCTCTGCTTGAACAGAATATTTTTTTCCATCAATTTGGGAATCAGAATATTTTAAGAAAAAATCCATACCCTCTCCCGCCTTTTGAAGTTCAATGATTGTTCCCTAAACATTTTCCATCTGAAATTATTATTTTATTTTAGACAAAAACTATATGTAGGACATTCGTCCTGAACATGCATGAAATATTTGCCACTGGACGTTAAGCAACCAACAATCAATCAATATGTAGGACATATTCTTAGTAAGCTGGCATTTAAGGTAGCGCCTTCCTCATATTACAATTTGATCATTAACAAAACTTGTGTCAATAAGTTTCAGCAGATGTGGAAATTTTAATGACAAAGAGTTTGGGAAATTCAGTGAAGATCGTTGCACAACAAACTGAAAAATTATGACCCATTGAGATATTACAATTGGTCAATTACTACCTATTGATATAATTCCTCGGTAAAATTGCACCCCATTGATATATTTGACGTATCAAAAAGGGACCCATTCCAGCGGCACATATGTATATACCTTCATATAGGAAGAGACTATATAAGATTCCATAATTAGAATGGTTGACGACGTGGTGTAGTGGTTAGCGCGTTAGCCTTGAAGCTGCTGTGACATTGATAGAATTGGTTCGTCTCCCAAATTTTTTAAAAGTTTTTTTTTAATTATTTTTTTGTATAATATCATAAAACCTAATCACTGATAATGAAACATATGTTTACTTTTATTCCTGTGATTTGTTTGAATAGATCCACTGATTTTTTTTTCTAGATTTACTGATTAATTGATAACACTATTTTGAAACGTTTCTATTTGGAATTTGAATTTTAAAGAAGTAAGTGTTATTCAACAAATTTTTTTTTATATATAGATTTGTCTTTCTGATGTGTTATAGAAACAAATTAAGTTAAGATATCTGCATATTCAGTCCACTTACATAATTATCAAATATGATATAATCTAAAACATACTGTTTGAAGTATAGTGGTCAGTGAGTTAGGACTGAAAACTAGATATTTTATTACATGTCTATTCACGTTCCATTCCTGAACACATGGTTTTATACACTATAACTGAAAACAAGATGTTAATTTGTTGCTCTGTTTTATATTGTTGGGCTGCTGTTCATTATCACATGCATCAAATATCCTGTTCTGGGCTGCATTCGTTGTTTGTGTATTAACATTCATTTTTTTATTTCATCTCAGAATGCCTGGAAGTGGTCCAAAGTATTACCCTTGCGTTCTATGCAATAAAAGGACTAAAGCACATGAACGAAGATCAATCAATAAATCTGTAGCAATGTATTTGAATAAGAATTTTTTAATAACACCAAAACAAGAAGATAAAATATGCAATACTTGTAAACACAAATACTATGTTCAGGAAACCAAACATTCATCTGTTGTACAACATAGATTATCTTACGATGAAGATTATGTTCCACCAGCAAAACGTAGATCTACTGTGTTATCCAGTCCACCATCAGTATCTCTTTCAATACCTTCAACATCAAAAGCCATTCATACTGTTTCATATGCAAAAAGCCTGGTCCAAAGCTAATTGTTGTTCCATTGCAAGCAAGATTTTCTACTTTTCTTAAAAAAGAGGTTATAATTCCTGCAGGATGTCGCTGTTGTCCAGGACATTTGATGGAAGATAATTTTACAGAAGATGCACTAAGTAAAATAAACTGTACACATGATAATGTCCTCCTTAACAGATCTTTAATTATGGATCTTTTGAAGAAGTTAAGACCCACGGCCATACAAAATGAACAATCAAGAATTGACTTTGATACAGATAAATTAAATAAAGTGTTATCTGACTCTGACTTCATTAATTTAACCGGAATAAATAAAGACAATTTCAATGATCTCCATTCCTACATTAAAGATTTAGTAGGAAATACACCTACACGAAGCACCAGAAACTCTCTTGGAATTTTCCTTTTTAAATTAAAATCCGGAATTTCAAATAAAGTGCTATTTACCATTTTCAACATATCAAGATCAAGTCTACGCCGAGCCATTTCATGTGTCAGACAAGCTTAAGTAAAAAATTTCATACCGGACGACATGTTAATCAGCACACACTAGCTCAGACTTTATATATATTAGTGCTTGATGGCACCTACATCTATATTCAGAAAAGCGGAAATTTTCATTTTCAAAGACGGTCATATAGTTTACACAAGGGACGACCTCTTGTTAAACCAATGGTAGTTGTTATTACTACAGGATAATTTGTGACTGTTCTGGGACCATACTTGGCCGACTCCAAAAATAATGATGCAGCAATCCTCAAACATATGTTTAACACGAATGTAGAAGATATCAAAGAATGGGTACAAGACAATGATATATTTGTAGTTGACAGAGGATTCAGGGACTCATTGGAGCTTCTTGATGATTTAGGGATTAAAGCACAGATGCCAAGCTTTTTATCGAAAGGCCAAAAACAGATGACAACAGATGAAGCCAATGCAAGCAGATTAGTTACTAAGGTTTGTACCCCTAGGGCCAAAATACTGTTTTAAGACATTATAATTTATAAAACAAAATTTGAAACTGCGCGTCACTTTAGAATCATCATTCAGTTAAGATATTTATATTGCTCCACAGAAAATGATCTTTATTCGTACGAAGCACACCAAACTTACATGTGCATATAGTTACTGTTAACTATGAATATTGTGCCACTAATAAAAATAAAGAAAAGTCACTTATAGGACTGCGTATTTTTTGTTTTCACCTATGAAAAGGATTTGTTCCATATACATCAATTAAACAAACCAATAACAACCAAAAAAAGTAGCACCCCTTCCATAAATGTTTTATATTCGGCACATGTATTGCTGTTACTGTTCGCAAAAACGGCTATGTTTTTAACATACATTACATAGCCATACAGAGTTTTAATTTCAACCAATTATGAATTTCAAACACGACCTTATGTTTAAATTACTATTTTTCTCATTTTAGGTCCGTCTGGTAGTAGAGTCTGCAAATACGAGAATCAAGAGGTGGAAGTATTTGAGCCATGTTTAACCAAACAAGCAAGTTCCATATATCGGAGATTATGTTTGCATTGTATTTGGAATATCAAATAAATATTTACCGCCGTTGTCTCCAGGTAATCATACGCACAATGATAGCTCGTACGGGTAACTGTGATAAGTATATAGAGCAGAGGCGGATTTAGGGGGGGGGCCCTTTTGTGGGAAAAATTTGGTTGATTATATAGGGAATCACTGAAGCATGACTGGTGCGGGCCCCCTCTTAGGCAGTCAGTGGACCCCCACTTATGAAAATTTCTGGATCCGCCACTGTAGAGATGAGTAGATGATAATTTCTGTACACTAAAAAGAATACTTAGTGTATTATATCAGATATCCTTGTTTAATTCCTACGAGAAGGTAACACCTCCCGAAACGAAAGCTTATTTTTATAAGCTATAGTTAGAGGAGGGGATAAGGTGTCTGTGCAATGTTAGGCGGTGTTGTCGTAGAAGATAGAAATAAAAAGTACAGGTTCTAGCCCCGCTCGGGGAGGAAGTTACGAATCAGATCTACTCTAACATCGTTAGGTTGATTTTCTAGGCACTTTATATATATATATAGATTCTACCACTTCATCGAGTGTGATACGATATTTATCCACTCGAGACAGTTAAATTTTCAAATTTAAAACGCGAGGCTTGCCCGAGCGTTTTAAATATTTAAAATTTAACTGTCGAGAGTGGATAAATAAATATCGTATTACACGAGATTTGGTGGTGGAATCTGTTTCTCTAATGATTTTCAAACAAGATGCAGGCAAACTTATTCCTTCTTTTCGAATGATCTGCAAAAAGATGTGTTCTTTCTATGTGACGTCATCAGGCATGGTCGCCTTTTTTCATGCCGTCACAATAGGAAATTCAGAGGAAAGTAAGAAAATTCGACGTCATAATCGGATTTTAACCAATGATGAACTGAGATCAAACGAACCACACGTTGATTAAATTTTTTATACAATGGGTGCAGAAAGGGATAAATTCACGAAGAATTAGAGAAAATATATATATATATATAAATTAATAGTTTAGACATGTATATATATATATAATCGCCAATGGCAGTCAGCAGGGTTTAAGAACATTTGTTGTTCGACCTGTTAGTCAAAAAAGTTTTGTTAAAATATACTTTTTCACTTTTTTGGTCTTTTGGAAAATGTTGTTTGTGCTGTATTTAGACCCTTCTAACAAGAAATTTGTTTTGCATGCACACGTATAAAAATTGCTAGACATTGACAACTGTAAATTATACCTTGTCCATCGGATTTCTTATGATTAAGGTATTTCTGCCTATGTGTAGTGACAACTGTAAAATATACCTTGTCCATCGGATTTCTTATGATTAAGGTATTTCTTAATCATAAGAAATCCGATGGACAAGGTATAATTTACAGTTGTCACTACACATAGGCAGACATACATATATATAAATTTACAGTGATTGTATACTTCTAAAAATAGAACAGCATCCTGTAATTATACTGAGGAGATGAGTAGATGATCATTTCTGTACACTTAAAAATACTTTGTGTATTGCGTCTAGATGTCCTTGTGTAATTCCTACGAGAAGGTAACACCTCCCGAAACGAAAGCTGATTTTATCAGCTATAGTTAGAGGAGGGGATAAGGCGTCTGCGCAATGCTAGGCGGTGTTGTCGTAGAAGTATAAAGTGAAAAGTACAGGTTTCAGCCCCGGCCGGGGAGGAAGTAAAGAATCAAATCTACTCTAACATTGTTCGGTTGATTTTCTAGGCATTTTATATATACATATTCGAAAAACATCCTAAGATATATATATATATATGTATATATATATCGAAAAACATCCTAAACTATCCAAGATCTTTCCCGAGCCACCTGTACTGGCTTTCCGTAGGCCCAAAAGCCTTAAAGACTTGCTGGTGAGAGCTGATTTATCCTCTAAAGCAGGCTCTTCGTCTGTGTGCTCTTGCAAGGCTTGCGGAAACAAACGATGTCTGACTTGCAATCAAATACTGAATACCCAGACTTTTAACAGTCGCTCCACTGGTACAGAATACACCATATTTTGCAATGTTAATTGCAAGACAACAAATGCTGTGTATCTTCTACAGTGTAAATGTGGTAAGCAGTATGTTGGCGAGTCAGAACAGCCATTTCACAAACGAATGAACGGCCATCGTAGCGACTACCAGTGCAAGCCAGACCCCCATAACCCCCTCATACCCCCTCAGTCGACATTTGAGATCCCCTGGCCACACTAAGGCAGATCTCAATCGACTGACCATTACAATCATTGACCACAACACTGCTTGGTCTAGCTAGGGAGGATAGGCTCACTCGGGAAAGATTTTGGATGAGAAAATTAAAAACTTTGGCACCAAATGGGATAAATGAAAAGATGTAGTTCGAATTCGCGCAGTGCTTTACATTTGGATTATATTACTTATTACTACAGTCTCTGCTTCTATTTCTTTACCTTACTCAACTCTAAAAAAAATTGTAATTATACCAGTTTAAATTGCTTGGTTCTATTCATTTTGGAGGGATGTAAAAGTACCCAGTCACGTTCAGCTATTTAACCTTAGTCGAAATTTATTATTATATTTTTTAAACTGCCATTTATTTGGGATGTTTAAATAAGCAGCCTCTGTTGTAATTACTCTACCGTTGTCAAATTTGAAATATTTACAAACTTAGATCGGTCACTGCTGTTTATTTGGAATGTTTATTGACGCAATCGTTCTTATAACATCGTAACTGTCGTCACCTTTTAAATTTTGGAATTGCGCCGGTTCATATCGCACATTACTATTTTTATTTGAAGCATGTCTTTGCAGTCTCTGTTGTAAATAGCTATATAACCTATGTCATGTTTAAAAATTTTAGAATTGTACAAGCGTCTAAACTGTGATGTTCGGTTTTACTGTTTTATTGTATAAATTTCAAGATTGTTATAGTTTAATCAAAGTAGGTCGATAAGATTCATTTAACATCATAATCATACTGATGAAGGATATCTGTTATCCGAAATATTTATAAATAATTACATTTATAGTTTCTTTTGTTTGTTATTGGTGTTGTTTTGTACACTTATATATATATATGTATATATATATAAGGGGTAACAGTTTAATGAACGGCAAAACAAATCATAATATGATCAAAACGAATTTGAAACATAGAACATTTTGCATTAGGAAATTCACACAGTGTGAGCCTTCTTTTCGAATGATCTGCAAAAAGATGTGTTCTTTCTATGTGACGTCATCAGGCATGGTCGCCTTTTTTCATGCCGTCACAATAGGAAATTCAGAGGAAAGTAAGAAAATTCGACGTCATAATCGGATTTTAACCAATGATGAACTGAGATCAAACGAACCACACGTTGATTAAATTTTTTTTATACAATGGGTGCAGAAAGGGATAAATTCACGAAGAATTAGAGAAATATATATATATATATATATATATAAATTAATAGTTTAGACATGTATATATATATATAATCGCCAATGGCAGTCAGCAGGGTTTAAGAACATTTGTTGTTTATTTGGAATGTTTATTGACGCAATCGTTCTTATAACATCGTAACTGTCGTCACCTTTTAAATTTTGGAATTGCGCCGGTTCATATCGCACATTACTATTTTTATTTGAAGCATGTCTTTGCAGTCTCTGTTGTAAATAGCTATATAACCTATGTCATGTTTAAAATTTTAGAATTGTACAAGCGTCTAAACTGTGATGTTCGGTTTTACTGTTTTATTGTATAAATTTCAAGATTGTTATAGTTTAATCAAAGTAGGTCGATAAGATTCATTTAACATCATAATCATACTGATGAAGGATATCTGTTATCCGAAATATTTATAAATAATTACATTTATAGTTTCTTTTGTTTGTTATTGGTGTTGTTTTGTACACTTATATATATATATATATACTATATATATATATATATATATATATATATAGGGGTAACAGTTTAATGAACGGCAAAACAAATCATAATATGATCAAAACGAATTTGAAACATAGAACATTTTTGCATTAGGAAATTCACACAGTGTGAGCCGTCATTTTCTTCTCAGTTCACAAAGTTATGTATTTTTAAGAACATGTACTTAAAAATACCACTTCTCTAAAAAGTATTAATCACTTTTCCTAGCGAAAAGTCCCTAACTATTCCATAGAAAGCATATTAAGAAAACAAGCAATCTTTAAAATCTTGTCATTTTGAGGCCTTTTATAGTTGATTTTGCGATATGTGCTTTGCTCATTGTTGAAGGCCGTACGGTGACTTATAGTTGTTAATTTCTGTGTCATTTGGTCTCTTGTAAACAGTTGTCTCATTGGCAATCACACCACCTATTTTTTATATTTGAATAGAAAATTAGTGACACTAATGCTAGTATTATAATTCAAATTTTTTTATGTAATAGGATGTGATAATGAAGAAGCTTTGGCTGCTAAAATGCTACATCTGTCGAAAAAAGTTAACACACTGAAACAGAGGGTGGAAGAAGAAAATTTTGAAAGGCGGAAAACTATATGGAAAGAGCCAGATAATACTTTGGATGATTTTCCGCGTCTTGATGAAGAAGATCTAAGAAATATAACGTGTAGGGTATATCAAATAAAACTGACCACTAGCTATATTCAAGAGCACTTATAGGGAAACTGCAAAATTCTCGTTCATCAAGAGGATGAACATCTAATACGTGTGAAACTTCAAAGCCGTCATGTTTCTTCAAAGTCATACATCTTGTGGATAGAATACACGTCTGCTGAAATTACCGCTTGATACTGTAAATGCAGAGCAGGAGCACGTGTAGTAGGTGTATGTGCGCATATTGCCTTTATACATGGTATCTTGGGTATGCAAGACATAATCGGGACATCTCATATGGAGTTCAGAATTGGGGTGCTTCTCTTGAAGATGCAGCATTTATCCCACATGCCATAGACGAAAGTGACAGTGATCAGAGTGTCGTTGAAGAATAGAATATTGCATTTATTCTTGTTGGGTCTCTGTCTCATTGACTTTTATCTCAGTATTCCTCTTCTATTTGAACATGTTGAAAGCTATTTGATTATATTGTAACGTTTTTTTTTAATAATACATTACTTAAATGGACACAGCTTACATATACGTTAATATAAGTTATATCCTTACAATCAACACTATAGTTAATTACATAAGAAAACTTATATTCTATTTATTTAGTTTCTGGGAAATTATATCAAATCTTCTTATTTTCATACCGATGGACTGGAGACACGATTCTTTTTAATTTGACCAAATGATAGATATAAAAACAAAGTACTCTCGCACTTTTCAAGATAAAAATAGCTGTTGTATGTTGATTACCAGGATATTTGTCCACTTTCAGGTAATGTAATACATGTAATAAGAAGAAAAATAAGTAAGAAAAAATGACAATTTTTAAAGCTGTAAAAATAATTTCAATATAAAACTGAATGAGAACACTAATATCAAAATAACAAAAGTGTTTGTTTTTTCAACACGTTATTAATTAAAACATGCAAAAAGATTTAATTGTATTTAGCTAAATCCGTAAATGAATTTGTCAATCTCATTAAAATCCAATGTTCTGATACGTATCAGAACATCGGATTTTAATGAGATTGTGAATTTGTCCACATTAGACAACTGAGAGTGAGCGTTTTGTCAATATTTTTGGGGGGCTTTTAAACTCTTACTAGAATCAAAAAGGTCTGGGAAACATATATATATGTGTGTGTGTGTGATGTACAAATGACAGTATTAAATGAAACTATCGTTCATACGATTTTTTTTATTCTGAATGCTGATTTGAGAGTAAGCAGGTAATCCTTCAGATAGAGAGTGGTGCTTATGAGTGCACGTGTGGTACATTTGTATATTATGTGTTATATGATTAGTATATACAGAATGATATGTATTGTCTATACGAATTGTTTTCATCCTTCACTTTATATTTACCAGCAAATAAACTTTTTTGTGTTTCGTCGAATCACGGGTTTTCTTTTCATATTAATGTAAGAGATGTGATGGCATGATTACCAATGAGACGACAATCGTAAACATTTTATTAAAGATTTTCATCGACTGTACTCCGCTCGCCAAGATATTTTACAGCTTTCAATCAAAATTCCTTCTGCCAAATAGAAGACTATCATGCTTTAATATGTTTGAAAATCATTTATGACTTTGAATTTAATCTATGCTATAGAATTTTGTTTGTCTGCAATATCTATTTCGTGAATATCAATGCAGAAAACGAGCTTTCGGGACAATTATACAACATGTAATTGAAGCGCTTGTTTGCCACTTTAATCTGTATATTAGCAAGTTTCTGTTGATAGATTTAAAATGAAACAAGAGATATGTACGAGATTCAAGAAATACTTTGTAAATAATTCTTGTGGTAAAATGATTATATTAGTATAAGAACGTTAAGGAAATCAATTTTGACGTTACACGCAAATTGTTAAAAAAGGGTTTTACCATGGTCTTTTCTGACGCTCTGGAAAATTATACAAACACAATTACAAGTCTTATTGTTATCATTTTATAAACTACCCTAGTTAGTGATCATTCTGCAGCAATTTCGTCAATTTCTGAGACGGGGTTGTTTTTGACCCTTCGTGGCCCTACTCCTTTGGTTGATTATATAGGGAATCACTGAAGCTTGACTGGAATGGGCCCCCTCTTAGGGCTGTCAGTGCCCCTCCCCCTTTATGAAAATTTCTGGATTCGCCACTGACATCTGTTAACCTATTTTGGGTTGAAAACATCTTTTTGCAAAGTCTCTAACTGTTTAAATATTGAGTTGATACAATGCAGACAAAAATTCATCTTTTATTTCATATTTGAAGGTTCCAAAATCAATCGAAAATCTAATACATGTACACATGTACTTTGACCCATAATGGTTTACTTTTACAAATTGTGACTCGGATGGAGAGTTGTCTCATTTGATCTCATACCACATCTTCTTATATCCATGCATGTAAACAAGCATTTGCATTAGGTCGATTTCTAATCCTATACAGCTCATATATAATGATATGATGTCATAATTACATGATAATATATGCACATATTTCACAAGAACGAAAAAAATGCTATCTTTTTGCAGAATTCCTTTCGTGTTTCAGTACTTTCTTTATAACATTGACTGCAGCAAAATAACAGCAAATAAGTTTAGAGAAGCTAATTCTTTACTTATACTTTTTACAGAATTCCACCAAATATAAAATTAAAGTTGTTTTACTTTTAATTTTCAATCCAGATTAAATGTTCAAAATACGTATACATACATATCAAAGTTGATGCAAAACAAGGAAATAAAAGAAATTTTACAAAATATACCAATTCCTTCATGCTTTGTTATTGTTGATATTGTAACTCAACAAATGTGAATTGACTTTTATCCTGAACACCAGTCTTTAAACCTACATGTACATGTATGTAAGATACAATGTTAGGTCAAATTTAAGGTCAATGATGGTAACTTTAAATTTTGCACTTAATTTGGGACCAAATTTCCACGTTAGTGACACAACTCCTTTGTCATACAAGAAGGTATTACATTCATAAAAAATCCATTTAAAAGAAATGTTTGTCATATTTTTTTAGCCCACCTGGCCCAAAGGGCTAAAAGAGATATTCATAAGTTTTTGTCCGTTATCATTGTCCGTTAACTTATCCAAACACTGTGTCTCACCTGCAATTGCTGCTGTTAGTGTAAAAGTGTAATGTTGACTTAAAAAGTGAATATATTTACAATAACAAAAAATATTCATAGATTTAATTTAAGTGTTTAATTGGTATAAACTTGTTAGAAGAATTTTCTTGTTCTATTTTATCATGGAGACTGCAATGATAAATTATAAAGCAATAAAATTTCTTAATCTCACCCTTGCACATGTCAAAATGCGAAATGTGTGGACTCATCTTTAAAAATTCCTTAGTGAGAACCCTGATTGGTAAGGTAATATTTGATTATTATTTTACAAAATTTGTACCCTGAATTTTATTTTTAGATTGCAGCAACAGTATTAAGAATTCCAAGAGTCTGATGCGGTTTATGCATAATAGGATTTTATCATTGAATCAACATCTTACAAGGATATAACATACAAATGTATGAAGGAATCCATGGGTACTAAGAGCAATTATATGCAGGAGAGAACTTTTAAACAATCCTTCAATGTAACAGACATACAGTGGTGTATTAAAGAGATCAAAAGAACCTGGAATAACTTGTCATGAGTGTATATTTTTTCAACCACAAGCTGTTTCAGAATCTTATACCATTCAAATTAAAATTATTGTATGAACATTACAGATAAAGTCTCAAAATAGAAAATTTAGTTTTAAATGAAATATAAAAGTACAAAACATTGAAATAACAAGAATTTTTACAAACTTTGAGTCCATTTCATGTTGTGGGACATGTAGAAAGTGTATGTATTAACCATTAATGTAGCTCCACAAAGGGGCTGGGTCTCCCCCCAAAAAAAAAAAGCCTATGAATCCGACAGCAACCCATCGATAAAAAACACCAAACAAACATCAAAAGGGAAACATGCAGTTCATACACTTCATACATGTAGCATGCTCTCCATTGTGAATAAAATAAATAAAAACTAAATCAACTCAGAATTTTCCAAATAACATATTTTTTTTTATTATGTATTTTTGACATGAGACAACCAATGGGAAGGTTCCTACCTTGGTACAGGCATTTGAGTAAACTATTTTTAGAATATTAAGTTAATTAGTAGATTAACAAAATTTTCATAAAATAATTAACATCTTTCATTTCTGTCTTTTGCAAGTAAGACTCTTTTCAATAGGTAATTTGTTTCAAAATTGATCAACAATAATATAACTATCACCCAGGATGCGAGTCATCGATGCAAATGAAATTCTACACCTACTGTATGACACATTTGCTTGTCTTCTTGCTTTATTGTCTCTACTGGGACATGCGAAACATACAGATAACAATCCTACGGCGTAAACTATTTGTATAGAGCTTTATATTTTAGATGGTAATTGACATGGACTGGAGGCTTCATACCTTATGTACATATGGCTTATATTACGATGGTCTGTCATATGTCTGTTGGCCTTGACCTCATTTTCATAGTCAAGCGACTGCTTGAAAAAAAGTTTCTATTTTTGTTATGTGAATTTCTCACTTACCTATTATGTGACCTACCGAATTAGACTATTTACCGGGTTTGTAATAACATGAGCAACACGATGGGTGCTACATGTGGAGCAGGATCTGCTTACCCTTCCGGAGCACCTGAAATCAAACCTAGTTTTTGGTGGGGTTCGTGTTGCTTAGTCATTAGTTTTCTATGTTGTGTCTTGTGTACTATTATTTGTCTAATTTGCACAGTTCATTGGTCAATGTTACATTTTTGTTTTTGTCTATTACTATCAGCAATAGATCAACTATATCTAGTGTATGAAATGATTTTAAGGTGTATATGTCTGTCTGGCAGGGTTCATCTGACGAGTCACCTTGACCTAATTTTTTCATGGTTCATTGGTCAATATTTAATTTTTATGGTTTTGTCTGTTTCTTGTATAAAATAAGCAATAGCAAAACTATATTAGGTGTGTGTAATGATTGTCAGCTATTATACATGTCTTTCTGGCTTAAATTGGTTTATCTCACCTGGACTTCATTTTCATGGATCTTTGATAATGTTAGGTTTATGTGACACTTGTACTAAAACTTTATCCTTAGGACTATCAGCATAAAATAATTCATGAATAGAAAAGCAGGCGAGACATTTCAGCTTGTGCATTCTTGTTGCATCTTATATGTTGTATTTGAGACATTTTTGGTTGGAGTTTACAAGACTGACTTTTATTGTTGAGGACCAAGAAATTTGAACAACAAGAAAGAAATATAGAATGGTAGTATGAACACATGCTCACTACCAAAAAGAAGACATTATCTATTTTCTAATTTTATGTATTATAAAAGATAGAAGGTATACTAGATAAGCATTAATATTATCTAAAATATGTTAAGTTACTGTTAAATTCATATGAAGGCTCGATTCGTGTTCATTTCACATAAAAAAAATTCATGTGATAGCTCGATTCACCTTAATTTCATAGGTAGAAAATTTGTCTGTATTTTAAATAATTCTTTTATACCAACCGCTTTGGATTTGAGTGCTTTAGATCAAGGACAACAATTGCCGTTTTTTGCAATTGAACACTCTTTTAGTTGTGACGTTAAAGATGAAGAAAACCGAATTAGACTACATATTGTAATAGACTGAAATATCTTTGGTAGGAGGGTTAATGTTTCATGGGGATTTAACTAATATTTATATCTAGATTATGTATTTTAATTGGATTCTGCCTAACTACCTTAAAATTTAGTCCAGCTTTTCATTCAAAATCTACTGCTGTCAAAATTGTTATGCAAAAAGAAGCAAAGTTCAGGTTCTAATTTTCTGCCATTGAATAGAAAATATCAATGTTGGTATTGCTGGTTTCTGGTTTAAACCGAAAGCTAGCGAGCTATCTGTAAAACTAAGTAATCTAAAGCATTATATTTGCAGAAGTTGAAATCCCAAACATGCCAAATAGCTTTATTACAATAAAAAAAAAATAAAAAAAATAAAATAAGGAAATGTGGTTATAATTGCCAATGAGACAACTATCCACCAAAGTTCAATTAAGTAGATGTAAGCAATAAAAGGCATCTTGATAAAGTGAGTAAAACCCATACCGTAAAGTCGCTATTAATTAAAGATTTAAACATGAAAAATATGAATATGAAACAATTCATATTAGAAAACTAACTGCCTAATTTATAACAAAACAATTTACAAACAACAAATATGACCGAAATGAACCAACCACAACCACTAGACTACAGGCTCCTGACTTGATCCAAGATTTATGTTATAAAAAGATCTTGAAATGTGTGCACTTTCTTTTAAATTACTTTGAAATTATTACTGATAACAAACTGTCATGGTATCAGAAGAATGTTTTCTATCTATAGGAGAAACGTGAACTATATTAAAGGCTTCATTGCAATTTAAGTGCTCCAAGAAAGTACCTAGTCAAAAATAGCTATGACCATACCTTGTTGTTTAAAGAGCAACAGTTTTAATATGGACGACTGCATATATAATCTACATATTTATTTGTATTATAAAAACAAGGAGATGTGGTATGCTTGCCAACTATCAACAACAGAAAAAGGATACTATACATAACCATAGTCCAACGTCAGACGTCGACAAAATCGGTTTAACCCGCCATATTGAGAAGTCATGGCTTGAAACAGGCACATATAGTACATCAAAAGAATCATCTTTAATGCATTAATGGGTTGAAATGAAAGAATACATACAGCGATGGAGTTTTAAAATAAAATACTTGTATTTATCCCAAACCAACTTATGATATTTGTTGATGATTGATTGATTGTTGGTTGCTTAACGTCCAGTGACAAATATTTCATGCATGTTCAGGAAAAGAACAAGTTAACAATAAATACAATAGGTAGGTCTTGTAATAATAGAGGCCATCCGGGATGATGGTCGGGGGAATTTGGACTGCCACTGGAAAATGAGGGTATATTGGATAGGGACAGACATTTTGCCTTGCAACAGGCCACCTACGGACCCCTCGAAGAGTTGTTGTAAGGGTTCTTAACGTGCAGAGAGCTTGGCACTCTCTTTACACGAGGCATATGATTTATCCTCACCATTCTGACAGGACGTAGCTGCAAACTTGATACATCCCGCACAGCCAAACGGACGCCCCACTTTTGCAAGCGTTTTACTGCCGGTCGGAAGAAGACCAAGTGATCATATTTCCATTCCCCACTCCCCATTGGGGGTTATGATATTTGTGTTAGCATAACCGAGAACTTTTTTATTAGGTCTTGAATATGACTACAACTTTCAGTACTTACAAATGACGTAATTTTCAGTACTGTAAAATGACTGAAATTTTTAGTACTGAAAAATGACTGAAACTTTCAGTACTGAAAAATGACTGAAATTTTCTGTACTGAAAAATGACTGAAATTTTCAGTACTGAAAAATTACTGAAATTTTCAATACTGAAAACAACTTTTCTCAACATTACTGAAAACATACATACAATTAATTGTACCGAATACATATGAGTAAGAAATGTACTAATTGATGACTTTTTATACCAGTACTGTATTTGTAGTGGCATTTAAATTACATGTAAACGCTGTATAAATTCCTGGTAGTGTATCAATTTCAACTCAAAATTAGAATAATCGCTACAGCACACAATGCAAACTTTCACATTTATTTATTTACCTTCCTATGCAGATGCTTATTTTATGTACTTTTATCTTTTGTAAGTTAAAATTTGAGGCATTATTTTATGGTTCTCATATAAACAGAGGCATTTCTTTAAATCCTTCACAGTTTAATGAATATGAACCGCCTGAACTTTAACTTCCAAACAATATTACATTTCAAATTCTCCAATGTTCTATTTTATATTCTCATGAACGAATCTTTGTACTTTCATTATTTATCAACGACCATTACATTATTTGCCATCCTTGTTTTCCTTCAAATTGATTGATTTTTTCAAAACATTTATTTATTTTATCTATTTTTATTTAGTTATATTTTCAACCGTTACTTATTTTCGTTTTTCTAACCATTTGAGCCTATAGATTACTTGAAGTGAAATTTTAGGTTAACAACCTTATTTCTGCTGCTCAGTCCTCACTTAAACAAAGGATTTTGCAAATCAACGAAATTTGCCCTTGAAGTAAAAGGAATTTGGACTTCACCTTTACATTTATGCATTTAACTTACCATGTTTATCATGTTAATTATTATTGCTCTTACAAATCTCATATGCTTTTTTTAAAATCATTTCTGTCCTATCTTACAAACCTATTCATTATTTAAAACAATTTATTACTTTTTCTTTACATACAAGTTACAATCAAAAGTGCCTATCTTATTCGGATTTTTTTTATGTGCATGTAAAGTCTATTTAACAATTTCCGATTATATTACGTTAACGCACATATATATATATTAATTATCCATTAGTAAAACTTACTTGCTTTTTAAGAATTTGAATTATTTTAGCAAATCTTTTTTTTAACAAATCACACATACCATTACTCACATAATATTTACATATATATACAATATCAATTCACACAATATTTTGAAAACATAATGCACAATGGTCCGATAATCTTGTTTTTAGTCCAGTTTCTGTATTGTTCCGATTTTTCTCCATGTCTTTTCCATAAAGTTGAATAACGATAGGTTCCGAAAAGGTCATCACACAAAACAGGTAAAATGTAAAAGGTTCAAACTTTGAGAAATTTCCATTGATGCGGTTTATAACACATGTTCTTATCCAAACTCCATATAAACTTCCTTTGTAAATTTTCACTGAAGACTGCCTCTTTGTTATTTTTCGATCACTAAACGCCGGTTTTTGAGGTACCAAGAATCTTTCCTCTTGCTCCACCATTCTGTTATGAAGGAAAAGGAGGAGGGACCGCTGCTCTGTCGAATTGTCTCCCCTTTCCCTCCAAAACGTTAATAACTAAATTAAATAACTAGGGACGTACATCTTTCGCTTTGGGACTATTCTCGCTTTCGTGCATTTGGGATTCTAGCTTCTTTCGGTGAATCTGGGGAATACTAGCTCACTCATTTCCAGTCTATGTAATACCTTCTGTGGGTATGCCCATCTTCTCGGACACTTGTTCTTTCGAGGCCTGGCGCTGGTGAATACAATACAATGATGTTTTAATTATTTATTCCAAACAGCAATCAAACTTGAAGTGTGATATGTGATCTGTGATGTTGGGAGTTTGCGGGCTTCCCTTTTTAAACCCAACATCACGTGCTGATTGGAACTATTTTATTCACCTATGAAATTTCAGCGTCAATTTTGAATTTTCTAAAGTTAATTTTTATTGGTCAACTATTCTTTTTTTTATGTAAAAGATTTATATGATTAACATATGTTTTATTTAGTGATGTAAAAGCAATTAATGGATTATCTAAATGTTTACTTAAATTTCAGGATTATTTTAGTGGACAATAGAAACACTTAAGTATTCTTTTCTTACGGCAAAATACATACATTTTATTCTTTAAAAGATGACAGTTTATTTAATTCATTTCTCAACGTCACATTAATAACTATGATCAAAAAAACTCTAGAAATGAGATTAACTATATTATTACCAAAAAAACGAAACTATTCATTACTTAATCTTACGTCACTTATTTTGTCTCAAAACTTTAGCAATGCAATATAATTCAATTTTATTTATTTATTCGTTTATTTATCTAAGTTCACTTTATTTTACTTCCATTTTCCATCATACAATTTTCCATCATTATACATTGATTAACATATAGTTTGTATGACATTTCATTGATAACATACAATAAGGTTTTCAGCAAAGGTGGTTACTGGGGTCATTTATGATCTTGAATAGAAAACAACAAGTGTAAAGTCTCTTCTTTGACCAACCAACGGTCTTTAATCTGAACATCAAATATTTGTCACATGATCTTATCCCATATTCCTCGCTAATAAATCGGACTGTTATGCTTTTAATATCTTTTATTCTGTCTAGTACGTGTTTTGTAGATATCGATTCCCAACATTAAAATAACTGCTTGAAATTGAAATTGCAACGTCAGCTGAGTTTTGAAAAACGCTGGAAATCAAAATGAACATTAGTTTTGGTGTTGATCGCTAGGAAATTAAACAAAATCATTCTAATAGTAAGTTTACATGTATCTATTCATTTGTTATCATGAAACGGTTAACTTTCTTTATCGTTTTGGCTTCATCAAATCGCAATGCGTGCCTTTTGAACGCGTATTATAGGTCCGCTTCGAAGTACAAAAGTTCTTCGCTAACGCTCGGTATAAAGATATTGACAAATATAATGCCTAGCCATGTTTAAATGAGCATAGAGCATGGCATGACATAATTATTTCTAAGTAGCATTTGGCAACATTAAACCTTAGCCTTTATTTATATACATGTCTCTCAAGTGAAGCTATGTCTTAAAAGAGTTCAATTTGGTTTTGAAATGTATTCATAGGTCTATACAGTAAATAATCATAAAATAAGATTTCTAATATGGGTGTTCCATTAAGGTGTTAATTATTCATATTGAATAACAATAAAAGTGTGGTGCCAAAACGGTGTCGTGGGTGACTCTTAAGTCGATACTGCAGGGTGGTGAATACTCCCCTTCTGGTTCGACTGCTTGGTGTCTGTGAAAAAGAAACGTTTGATCCTCATATCTATGCTACGGTTTGCACAATAGTTTGCTATGATGCACTTTGTCATATACCCTACTTAAATTAGGAATGACAAGTTCTTATTGAGCTTTTTGTCTGAGGTGTTCATTTTATTCTTCAAGATGATACCTAATTGGTTTTCACATGACTGTCCACTTTGAATACATAACGTAAAATTTTCAAGTATTTGATGTCTTTTAAGATATATCAGGATAAACATACCAATGCATGCTCTCATATTTTGCAGCATTCACGTGTGAGCGATGCTGGACGATAGATACCTAGTACATATGTTTTTCCAACTTTTAAGATAGAGCTTACATTTACATTGGTCCAATCAAGATAGAGCTTACATTTACATTGGTCCAGTCAAGATAGAGCTTACATTTACATTGGTCCAGTCAATTTACGGGCTTTTAGAGTATATGCTGTGCAGTGTAAATTCTTTTGCAATAATTTGATGAAATTAGTTGGTGTTATCGTGTCAAATAACTATAGGACAATTTTATTTTAAACAAAAATAAAGTACCAGATCCAACAATACAAAAGTTTATCTCAATAAGCGGGGGGAAAATACCGATTCACCGTAAAAGATTAAATAGTTCAGTTTAAAATTTAATGTATATTTTTCGTCCGAACAAGCAATTCAAATTTATATAGTGTCAAGATTTTTTAGATACCGAAAAGTGTAAATGTTGGCGCATATTTTTGCTGCATTATGTTACTCAAAGGAAAATTAAAAACGGAAAGTCCTTTTTCAAATGGCAAAATCAAAGCAGAAACACATCAAACGACATTCAATACTACAACTTTTCATAGATAATCAATAACAAAATGTCTGCAAGATCAGTTTGATTTTACTTGTTGATGTGATACTAATGACGGTAGGTAAACTTCGTGAAATAATATTTTTTAATGGAAAATAAAATATTTGCTTTGATAGAAATTGGGAAGCGTAAACGTCTTTCAATCACTTGAAAATTAAGCGATAAAAACGTCATCGAAAAAGGCTCGTTTCTCGTTTTTATATAGATTAGACAGTTGGTTTTCCCGTTTGAATGGTTTTACACTAGTCATTTTTGGGACCCTTTATAGCTTGCTGTTCGGTGTGAGCCAAGGCTCCGTGTTGAAGACCGTACTTTGACCTATAATGGTTTACATTTACACATTGTGACTTGGATGGAGAGTTGTCTCATTGGCACTCATTCCACATCTTCTTATATATATTTTAACCAAAATGACTACACCTGGTGACGTCATTTATTTAGATATACACGAAAGGAAAACGGAACGTAACTATCTATTTCAAAACATAGCTTGATCAACCGTTAACAACTGAGTAAAAGTGCATACCGGTTTGTCCTAAAATCAACCATTTATAATACAATCTACATGTATACAAATACATTGTTTTGCTATGTTTGCATTGTATGCACTCATGGTTTCCTGTAATCCTAGTTCTTTGTTGAGCGGGCAGTAATGTTAAAAACACTGTTAACATAACAGTTTATTTTGGGATCATCTTCCTTTTAATATGTATAATTCACATATCAACACTTGCTTTGATTACATGTAGGTACAAAAATTAGAATGTTATAGACTTGCTTTATAAAACCAAATTACGTTTATAAGCATAGTGTTTAAAAAATATTTAAAAAATAAGTAAATTTCTAATATAAAAAAAAAAATCCCTTATAAATGATAAAGTGATTTTTATTACAAAATACTCTTTTAAAATCGTTTGCTCTGTTTGGTTAAACTTTTTTTTCGGGGAATACGGATCTTAAATTGGTCAACCAAGACTAAACTATCACGACATTATTCTATTCGATGATGCATAAAGACACGGATCAGCAGCATAACATTTTTGCACATTTGTTCCAATTTTTAAGAAAATTAAAATAAACTACCAAACGTTCACATATCAACTGCCTCAGCGGTCTCAATATGAACGTTGTTACGCAATAAAATTCATTTGTAGACATTTGGTGACTACTTAAGCCTTCAAAGGGATTGATATGACCATTAAGATATAATGTTTATATGTTTTATGGGCTATTTTCTTTTCGACAGCCCCTATTTTCATATCCAGACCGGTCCAGACATTATTTTGATGTTTACAAACACTTTTTACATGAACTTTCACGCAATGTTACAAAAAATGAGACGGAAGACATACGATTTTTATTTAATCTCGTGATAGATACAGGTAATAGTTTCAGAAAAATTATCTCTTCAAAGGATTGAAATTCTACTTTTGGCCAAATATGACACAAACAGTAAGCTTGACTTGTCAGAAAGCAAGGAAAAGGGGATGGTAAAATTCATGAGGGTGAATTTGATATCTTTTTACCAACTGTATGTTGCTTCCTAAGAACGCGGTATTTTGGAGTATAATCAAACACTGGCCGGCTGAGAGTCAGACTGATGTGTTCGGGATGGGTGACATGTCGTCCTGAGAATTGTTGCCTTGTGAAGTAGCACGTTTAAATACTGCTCAGTGTGTTGGTCTAGTACAAAGTAGGGAAAATATTCATTTTACATTAACATGTTCTCGTCCTAAATATGCATTTAATTTACTACTGGAAGTTAAACAGCTATCCATCATCATCATCATCATCGTATCTTAGATTGACAGCAAAATTTGTGAACACACAACAATTAGAGAGGATATCATCAGTCCAGTAGTCAGTGCTTCGGTTATGATATGATTTATAACGCTTAAACATACTTTATATTTCTAAAACTCCTTGTTCATAGTTTATTTTATTATGAAACTAATTTGCCTTAGATGAATTTGGTTATTCTTTTATGTCCGTTTTAGTCATATAGCTCCTAACGTTTCTACGTATTTGTACATTCCTGTATCTTAAATCTCAAATCATGCAAAGCTCGGATTCATTGCCCGGGTTTGGCTATACTTTTTGCCCTTTTTTGGTTTTTTCAGCTATACAATTTTTTAATAAGTTTTGGATTTTCAAATATTTTGCCCTCAATGAAGAAACATTAATTGACGAAATGCGCATCTGGTTGCAGTAAACATGGTACCGTTCATGTTGCTAAGGTTTGAGATTTGCACACGAAGTTACAGTTAGATATGAGCCTCAATTCGGACGCTCAAGGGTTAATTTCATGATTTTGTTTATATTGCAAGCCTATTAATCTGAATCTTACTTGCTAGAGTAGTTTTCTAAATTATTTCAACTCTCAATGATAAAGACAAATTACTTTGCAGAATATAGAGATACAGTCTATACATGAAGCTGTCCTGTGTTGACATGAACATATAATTGATATGTCCCAAATCATATTTTGTTTCTGCTCTAGAACAGATCATGAGAGTTATATCTATAAAACAATTTTTACATAACACTGTTGAAAGGTAGAGCAGTTTAGAAAGGGTCTTTGATTGTTTTAATCGACATTTATTAGGAGAGGCTACTGATCTAAACTACCTATATTAAACCAATTTAACAGTACTCAATGTGTTTAAACCGGATTCATCCACTTAGTTGACAACATCCAGGTGTGCAATAAAATTTGGTGTTCTTTAAATTTATTACGGTTACTATTGCATGTCGTGTGTTAACGTGTGTTAATTAGTTTTTTTAATTTCAAGACGTAAATTTTGTTCACATCCTTCGTCCTTATTATTATCAATTAAAATTATATGGGAGACACCAAGACCAAGAAAAGAATTAATGTGGTGGGATTAAGACATACTAAGGTTGTTATGGAAAATTGGAATGCAATCGCTTTTTATTCAAGGAAATCATAAATTCAATTAACCCTAATCGCATAAAAGGATTGCCACCAAAGATTCCACGACAAAAACAAGGATAAAAAGACACAAAGGATGCAGAAACAAATGATACAATCACTCTTACTCCATAAAAAAGTAAGGCGAACTCGGGTTGTAAATTGAAAATAACATTTTATATATTTTTTTTTAACTGACAGAGCTTTTCTTAAATAACCTTCACCGGGAACGCTCAACCCCAAACTTAGATACTTGAGTGTTGTTATAGGCTACTATTAACAATCATCTTCTCAATCCTGATTTATGTGTTATTCTTTTAAAACATTTTGTAGACATGTCACCTGCTGTCAATAGGGTTTATCATAAAAATATTTGTTTGTATTGGTTCAGTTTCAATTAATATAACGTTAATTGCGACTCTGCTATCTTTTACAATCATGTGTCTATAATATATCTTAAAAGGACTGCGTGCGGGTTTGTCTTCAGACTTGAGTTGCATGTAATGTAAATGACTTTTTTTCCCTTTTAAATCAATTTCTATTTACTTATTGTAACAAACCTAGCTTCGACATGATGAAAAAATTGTTAATTGTAATTTCTGCCAGTTCAAGTGTGTTCCAATCCTTTTAGGAACATTTAATTGTCTGGCTGCTTTTTTACAGATGTTTGATAAATGTTGGTCAAAGTCAAGCATGAAATCAATTATCACTCCAAGAAGCTTATCTTCATCATCGCATTTGATGGTGTTTCCATTCAATTTGAAGACTATTTTGTTTTTATGTGTTTTACTACCAATCGCCATGGCTTGAAATTTTTCTGGATTAGCCGGCATTTTATTCAATGAGAACAATAAAATTAGTGAACCACTGTCTTCCTCCAAGGATTTAATTACTTATGCATTTTAAAAGGGTAATATCATCTGCATAATTATACAAGTCACAGTTTTTTTTACAAAGAGAAACATATCGTTGATGAAAATATTAAAAAAACTTGCGTAGTAAGCTTTCCATCGATAACGATGTCGTTATTTTCTATGTTCTTGGCTACATTAACAAAGAAGTTGTTAAAGATCTCGATTCTTTTTGTCATGATTTGTATCTATAGCCATGTTTTCTTGTGAAATGATATCTTTGTTATTGGCGCACACATTATTTGTTAGAAATTGTTTAATTGTAGGCCAAAAATCTCTTGCCTTAAGGCCGCATGTTCATCATTCAATAAAACAGGTGTTTATAGATTGTTTTTTAATTAATTTGGTTACACAATCCCTTTCAGCACTATAAGCTCCCCAGTTTCTGTTGTTGTTGCTGACTTTTTATACCTGCTGATTTCAGTTCTTTATTCATGAATGCATGAATGAATGAATAAATGAATCTTTATTTCCTCCATGTACATGTTCATACATAGCCTTTAACGTGTGTTTTGTCAGAGCCATAATTATTATACAACTAAGTATCGAAGACAAATAGGATATGGTTACCTGTCTAGAGTAACTCGGCCGACAATAATAAAACTTTACTCAGTACTCAAAACCACCTATTCGAGTGCTTTGATTGGTGGAAAACTGACTCTGAGTACGATTATCGTACTCAAAATGATTATGATTACAAGACCTGAAATCTCTATGACATTGTGTCACTTCTTAGTGAAACATTTTCGTTTTGTCAGTATATTTGCTGCAGAATACGTAGCAAATCCACGAAAAAGAAAAATCGCATAAATATGTTTTCAATGTATTAGTGATGGAATTGGTTTGCGTGTTATGTATAAGGACTTTAGACTTTTAATCTACGTATGCATACATGTATATACGGACATTATTAAAAGCTTAACTCTTCCAAAAAGGGATAACATTTTATAGAATTATCACATATTATTAAAGAAATATGATCTCAGTTCTTCATTGGTCAAAATTCGATTATGACGTCAAATGTTCTTTATATGAATTTCTTATTGTGACGTCATGAAAAAAGGCGACAATGCCTGATAAATAACATAAGAAGAACACATCTTTTTGAAGATCATTTGAAAGGAAGGATTGAATTTGTCTGCATATCGTTTAAAAATCATTACAGAAACAGATTCTACCACCAAATCTTGTGCAAAACGATATTTATCCACTCTCGACTGTTGAATTTAAAAAAAATAAAACGGTCGGCGAGCCTCGCGTTTTAAATTTGAAAATGTAACTGTCTCGAGTGGATAAATATTGTTCACACTAAATACAGTGATAGAATCTATATGTAACCAATTGGCACTAAGACGATAACAGTCATAGTTATATATGGCAGACTCAACACAAGCCTTTTTTGTGTCAATGTTTCTAGGTGTTTATATTTCAAAATATCTCAGTAATACAGCTTAGATTTAAACGATTATTTAAGTCTTCATGAAAGATCATGAAACAAAACAAAACTACTATATAGTCGACGTGACTGCGTATTTATACATCCCAACATGTCAAAATGTAGTATTTTGTGTAAAAATGTATATAAAATAGAAGAGTAACAGTAAAGGTTAAAGCACCTCTATCAAAGGACAAATGTTAGTACATGTAATTAATTACGGAAGACCTTATTAATTTAGATTCCCTAAGCAACATCAGTTGAGTTAAGCAACTTTTTGAGCAAGAAGTTTCAGAGGTGAATACTTATAAAAGTATTACGACTACGGACGCCAAATGATGGCAAAAGGTAAATATTTTGAAAAATTTATATACATAAAGAGTTTAATCAGTTCAAAACTATATTGTACAATTGTAGATCCTGGTGCTTTACCAATGAATTCTCCTTTAAATACAAAATAACTGTAATTGAGTCTTAAAAAATAATTACAAAAGTTTATCGTTTTATTCAGACTCTAACAACTTGTTTATCCATCAGCAAATCATTCATCTATGGGTAATGCGTTTTCAATTTCATACTAATGATAAAAATTATATGTAAAACAGGATGCTTATTTCTGTCAACATATTGAGAGATTCACGATCATAGTGAATGTCACATCTGTTATACAAATATTTCTGGATACAATAACAAGTCAGAAGAGATTTGCAACAGAGAAATTCAGTATGGATTTCAAGATTCTTTTGTTAATCCGATGACAGTAGTCATTAATCTCTTGGTGCTTTCGACAGTCACAGTTAATTTATTGTAGCTGTTAAATCTTTTCTGTATTTGGCCT
This sequence comes from Mytilus coruscus, assembly GCA_017311375.1. Classification (NCBI taxonomy): domain Eukaryota; kingdom Metazoa; phylum Mollusca; class Bivalvia; order Mytilida; family Mytilidae; genus Mytilus; species Mytilus coruscus. The sequence continues at coordinate 16,924,219 of CM029597.1, forward strand.
TTTTAACCTTTTTTATTCGAGCGTCATTTGTGAGATTTGTTAAGACGAAATATTTGTCTGTCGTAAAAAATGTTAAGCCTGGTATCTATAATGAATAACCTCTGGATCGATACCACTGTTGGTGGATGTTTCTTCTTCGAGGGTTTCACTAGCCCATTAGTCAGCACTTTTGTGTTGACATGAGTTATCATTGATATATTAAAAATTATGAATTACCGGTTTACAAAACTGCGAATTTTTCGAAGTACTAAGGATTTTGTAGCATAGAATATATTACCTTAACCGTATTTAGCATTACCTCTCAGAATTTTGGGTCTTAAATGCCCTGCGACATCGTTCTTTATTTTGCCTTCTGAGATTCGAGCTTCACTGATTAGTCTTTTGTAGATGAAACGCGCGTTTTGCGCCCACACTTTTAAGCCTGGTACCTATGATGAGTTTATTAATTATGCATTATAAAAATAAACAGTTGAGGTCAAACATTTATATAAGATTACCAATCGAATTTTGAATGTAAAACTTGAAATAAAATCGAAAATGAATGCTTTGGAATTTTACTGAATTAATTCTCTTAAATATGTTTCTTTGAGTTTTCAACCAAGATAACGAAATTGATGTTCCTTCACGCTGCTGGATACTCATATTGAATATGTTTCCTTACACAGATCGATGTTATACTGCTGGATCTGCAAAATGCTCAACGAAACCTCTTTCTAACATATATTCTACAAATAATCAAAATTGGACCTTGAAACTACCACTCTATGGGTGGTACGAATCAGATGTAGATACATACATATTTAACAAATCAGTAACGGTAATTCCAATCAAAGTCTTTCTCATCATGTAATAGTATATGACTTAGCTACTCCTTCGCTAATATTCCTCATTATAAACGTAGAGATAGATTTATAGAATAAGTCAAACTTTGTTTTATAGACCAGAATTATCAACACAGATAAAAATATCCTGTTTACGGAATGAACAAATCTGTCGGGCAATGTTCACTGAAACTGACATCGTCACAATCCCGGAATTCTTTTGTTGGCAACACATTTATTACGTTTTAAGGAAATGTTTAAAACAGATAATCGAGATTCCTATGAGAACCAATTGTTCTCCTCTACTTCTGGACTTGTTCATTTATTATTCATATTGGGCAGACGTCATACAGAAGTTTCTCGAAAAAATGAAAAGAAAATGGGATTACCCTTTAAATTCACTATCCGCTGTATATAATTGTTTACTTGCACTGAATATTGCAAAGTGTGTAGACTATTTTGACTGCATCTATCCTAATGAACTTAGAATAATAGATATAGTTACGTCTGCTTTATATGTAGAATGTCATCTAAAAATGACAATAAAGGCCGGTTGAGAACTAAACTATACGCAAAAGAGATGATTTGAATAATCCACTTTCTGTGTAACAATATTCCAGCATTAACTTCATTTGAAGGTTGATACTATATTGCAGAGCTTGCTTTTCTTATTATGATTTTCTCGATAAAGGGTTACAGCTTGTAGGTAAGCTATAGCATCAGGGTTTCAATGATGATAGGATACATTTTGCCTGTCAGGCGTCAAAAAATAATTTTCGCCTTTCGTTAGCGTCTGCTAAACTTGATTAACTTTTTATCGAGATTCGTCTTTTAACTTATCGTTATTCGTTAAATGTTCAATCGTTACCGTTATAACGTAAAAAATATACCATGATCCGTCGAAATCAATTGATTATCTATAAGTCATGATTTTAGAGAAATGGAATCTAGATTAGTTTTACATATACCTAAAAGATGATACATTTTCAATACAGACCAAATTATGTTACAAGGGACGTTAAGATATACCAGTAGAACAATAAAAAATGTTGTAATCATGGGTATGTTTTAGGAAATGTCATTTATAAGAATCCGATTGTTATATGAGTAACATGACGGTTTTCACTAGTGGAGCAACAGCTGCTTACATGTACGAAGCACCTGAGTTCACCCACACCTAATTTTTTTTAACGTTGCTAAATCTTATAATTACGTGTTTTTGTTGTGTTTTGTGGACATTTTTGTATCTTCGTTTTTCTTTTGACCAAAGTCGAGGCTTGTTTTGTGTGTATTCCACTTATGTATTATGGTTTTTGATTGTCCCTTCGGTATCTTTTCCTCTTTCTTTAAAAGTTGCATTATACATAATACATGAATCACATTTTAATATAATTCCAAAGTAAAGACAAAAAGTTTCGTTTGAATATTCTCAAAATTCTTCAGGTAACTTAAAACCAATTGTGCCCCTCTTCTTGCCGACTTTATTATTATGAGACTGACTTCATACAGGAACTTCTTAGGAAGAAAGATAAGAAGTTAGCAATACCCTTTAACTTTACGTTCCGCTATATAGATGATGTTCTGTCACTAAATAATACAAATTTGGTGACTATGTTGAACGAATCTATCCCATCGAACTAGAGATAAAGGATACTACAGATACAGTTAAGTCTGCCTCATATCTTGACTTACATCTAGAAATTGACAATGAAAGATAAAAATGGGGAGATACACAGAGATCCTACAAAAATATTGCAACTTGAAAGAGAATTTTATCAAGATATATACAAAAGTTCAAACCCTAAAAAAACTTATATCAAAGATTATATTATGAATACAGAAATTGATCATAAATTAACCAATAAAGAAAGTGAAAGTATGGAAGGTCTATTAAGTATCCAGGAATGCACAGAATCTCTATTAAAAATGAAACTTAATAAAGCCCCGGGTATTGATGGGTTAAGTGTAGAGTTTTACAAGATATTCTGGGAAGATCTGAAAGAATTTGCTGTTAATACATTTAATTTCTCATTTGAAAAAGGGGAGTTAACTAATTCACAAAAAATAGGAGTTATTTCCCTTCTACATAAAAAAAATGACCCTCTCTCTCTAGATAACTATAGGCCAATAACATTATTAAATGTAGATACAAAGATTGTAGCTCAGTCATTAGCACAAAGAATTAGTAAAATATTACCACAAATTATTCATGGGGATCAAAACGGGTATGTTAAAAATAGATATATTGGATATAACATTAGACAAATTCAAGATCTCATTGATTTTGCAGAAAAATTCAACATAGAGGGAGCTTTACTTTTCTTAGATTTTTCAAAAGCTTTTGATTCTTTAGAGTGGGAATTCATGTTTTTAGCTTTACAAAAATTTGGATTCAAAAGTTCAATGTTGAAATGGATTAAAGTTCTATATACTGATATTAAAAGCTCAGTTATAAACAATGGTTGGATTTCAAAACCTATAAGCATTTTTCGTGGGATTAGGCAAGGGTGCCCATGCAGTGCGATAATTTTTGTAATTGCTGTTGAAATTTTAGCATGTAGGATCAGACAAGACCACGACCTCAAAGGCTTTGAAATTAAACTTGATGGCAAAACTCACACATTAAAGATTAGTCAACTAGCAGATGATACAACTCTTTTTCTTAGAACAAAACAAGATATTTCAAAAGCTCTTAATGTGATTGAAACATTTGGAACATTGTCAGGGTTGAAATTAAACAGAACTAAAACTGAAGGTGTTTGGCTTGGGAAACAAAAAAACTGCAAAGATAAACATGAAAATATTAACTGGACAAATATACCTGTAAAAAGCCTAGGTATATATTTTGGTCATAATAAAAAAGAGTGTCAAAGATTAAATGCTGAAAAACTTTTAGAAAAATCAGCAAAAATTATTCTTAATTGGAAAAAGAGAAACTTAACCATGATAGGGAGGATCACAGTTACTAAATCATTAATTATTCCTAATATTACATTTTTAGCATCTGTCTCGACCATAAATAAAGAGTATTTAAACCAGTTTAAAAAAATGATATATGAATTTTTATGGAATAACAAAACGGAAAAGGTTAAACGTTCTGTACTAAGTTATGACAAATTAAATGGGGGATTAAAAATGATTAATTTAGAGAAATACATAGAAACAATAAAAATAGGTTGGATTAAAAGATTAAATGCAAAGCAATTTTTAAACTGGACTGTAATACCAAAATTTTGTTTAAACAAATTCGGAAACAATCTTCTTATATTGCAAATGAATCTGGATAGTGTAAATTCAATACCAGATATAAAAAAACTACCAGAGTTTTATCTTGATATAATCAAAGTTTGGATTAAGAATAAAAATAACAATAAAAATAATAAATACCCAAAAAACTACAGACTAATCCGCCAACAAGTTATTTGGGGAAATCAGTGGATAAAATTTCAGGAAAAAACATTATTATTCCAAAACTGGATAGATAGCAACATAATATACATAAATGATATCATTGATGAATCTGGAAATATAACAGAAAGATTTATTAGACAAAAGCTTAATAAAAAGACAAACTGGATTACTGAATTTTTAAAATTAAAAAGCTATACTTAAAGAATGGGTTAATATATTAGCTGAAAACTGTTCAAGAACAACTAATGTTCTAACAGATAATGTTTTGTATATTTATGACAAAGATAACTTTAAACAAAATATAAATAAATTAGAAACATGTAAAATTAACAAAATATTATTAGAACAAGATAAAGAAATACCAATTGGCTTTTACAAATGGAAGAGACTACTAAATTTTGAGAACATAGAAAATAAAGCTCAAAATATACTAAAATTTGTTCATAATTATTTGAAAGAAAATAAATTAAAAATGTTCAGATGGAAACTCTTACATTTTATTCTTCCAAACAAAGTTTTATTAAAACAGTGGAAATATGCCCAAACTCAGACTGTAATCACTGTAATATTACAGAAGATTATGAACACTATTTTATTACATGCCACTTTCTTGATAAATTTTGGAAAGAAATATTTAATCTGTTAGAAAAAGTTAAACTTGGAAAACACATTTTACCACTAAAAATTTGATTTGGGGTTACAAAATAAGTGATATAGAATACTATGATAGTAATTTTTTCTTACAGTGATTATGTTTTCAATTCACAAAATAACTATCTGTCAGAGTTTAGAACAAAGAATATTAATGTATTTTCTGTTTTAAAACTGAGCTTAGAAATAAGCTCATTCTACAAAACAAATTTTTAACCATGAAAGAAAAGGTATATTAGAAAAATATCTAAGTGTATTTGAATTGTATGAACTGATAACATGGTTAGTAATGTTATCTTTGTGTATTATTTAATTTATTATCTAATTTTGTATTTAAATAATTATGATGCATGATATACATTGCAATATTTATATAATCTGGTAGGATGTATATACATTACAAAAAACACAGCACAATTGTTTTCGATTACCGTATGACTATTAATCTGTCAAATTATAACTGTCTTACCTGAATAATGATGTAGAAAAAGCTAATTACAATCTTTTTCGATATTGATTAAAATAAACCGTTATCCGGAAACACATGGAAACGGGTAATAAGTTATAAATCATCCCAAACTCGGATGAACTATGAAATTCCGAAAATAACGCCAGATGATATAAATACTTTATTATAATATAATAGCATTATTTATCTATTGATGTTATATTAATATTTTGTAAACGACTAACAATATGCAGTGTATCTACCTGAAGAATCCCTGAACTTCTGGTACTAATGAAACAGGGACCTTCACTGAGATAGCTGCGTCAGTGGAGTAATTGTTAACAGCGTGTGCAATACTGTTGTTGAATAAAAAAAAAAAAAAAAAAAAAGAAATTGACAATGAGGGTCGGTTGAAAACAAAACTTTACGACAAAAGAGATGATTTCAGCTTCCCAATTGTGGACTTTCCATTTCTATGTAGCAACATTCCAGCAGCGCCTGCATAGATAGCAACATAATATACATAAATGATATCATTGATGAATCTGGAAATATAACAGAAAGATTTATTAGACAAAAGCTTAATAAAAGACAAACTGGATTACTGAATTTTTAAAATTAAAAAGCTATACTTAAAGAATGGGTTAATATATTAGCTGAAAACTGTTCAAGAACAACTAATGTTCTAACAGATAATGTTTTGTATATTTATGACAAAGATAACTTTAAACAAAATATAAATAAATTAGAAACATGTAAAATTTACAAAATATTATTAGAACAAGATAAAGAAATACCAATTGGCTTTTACAAATGGAAGAGACTACTAAATTTTGAGAACATAGAAAATAAAGCTCAAAATATACTATAATTTGTTCATAATTATTTGAAAGAAAATAAATTAAAAATGTTCAGATGGAAACTCTTACATTTTATTCTTCCAAACAAAGTTTTATCCCAAACTCGGATGAACTATGAAATTCCGAAAATAACGCCAGATGATATAAATACTTTATTATAATATAATAGCATTATTTATCTATTGATGTTATATTAATATTTTGTATCTCCCAATTGATATATATTCCCGGGCTTGTATTTCCTATCATGATTTCCTTGATAGAGGATTCTGCTCACAAGGAAGCCATTAAACCAAGAGTTCCAAATGGTGAAGTTGAAATCATCCCTTCGTAAATTTTACGGACGCCATCACAAGTTGGTTGACCGTTATGGAATAACCGTTTCACAGATGATATCGGATATGTTCCTTATGTCGTAACTACAATACCCTTCCCTTTTCACGAATGTGACCTACAGAATTAGACTATTTACCGGATTTGTAATAACATAAGCAACACGACGGGTGCCACATGTGGAGCAGGATCTGCTTACCCTTCCGGAGCACCTGAGATCACCCCCTCTATGTTGTGTCATCTGTACTATTATTTGTCTGTTTGTCTTTTTATTTTTGGCCATGGCGTTGTCAGTTTGTTTTCGATCTATGAGTTTGACTGTCCCTCTGGTATCTTTCGTCCCTCTTTTAAAAGTACAAGGATGTCAATGAACCCAATTTTAGATTTACGCACTTTACACTGTTTTGTTAACGATGAAAGATTTTGATATAAAAAAGTTATATTTTATCAAACAAATTATATTACATCATTTTTGATTTAATCACATATGCCTGTATAGATATTTAAATGTACACGAGTATCAATCAAACACATGTCACATATTTTTTAACCGATATTTTTACAAGTTTCAGTAGGAATAAATTATAGGCTAATATTAATAAACAATCGCCAACGCATAAATTTTCTTATGTTTAAAACAAATCTGTATTGATAAGCATATAATGTGAGAATTTAAGAAAAGACAATCGAAATATTATCCGTTCTACTTTGTCAAGACAGATGAAGTTAACAAAACATAAACATAGTTGAAAGATCTACTAACAATTCCGGGGCATCTGACTTTAGCCAAGTTGATGGTGTGGTTCGTGTCTGTATACTGTTTTGCTATTGCTGCTAGTCTTTTCGTCGACTTTATGTTTGGTCATTGTTTTGTCTGTTTTATATGATTATGATTTGTTTTGTTCCGCTACGTCTCTTCTCTATCTTACTTCAATCACTCAGATAATGGTTCAAGCGGCTCGCAAAACTTATGTAAGCTGAAGAGGGACAATAGAAACTCTTGGCAAGAAGCCACAAGAAACGTGTCGTTTATTTTATATAGTTGTACTTTAAATATAAGCTGATAAGTTGATTGGTTGATAGCTGGTAAATATTTCATGCTGTTTTTTTTCAATCAGATGAATATTGTTCATATTTCATCATCGCCCGGGCAATGCTCAAGAAGGTGTTTTTTTACCGTTCTTGCAGGTCTTAAGAAGAAATATCGCTTTTCATGATTTACATTTTTAAGAAATTATAAAAACATAACATTTGAAATCTAGGGATGTATAAATACATAGAGAAATTAGCAGGAATATTACCAAAAGGGGACCAAAAGAATAACCAAATTCATCTAGGGTAATTTTTGCCTGGGCCGGGGAGTTGTAACCTAAGTTTCTTCATTATGTCTTAATTCATCAAGGGGAAATTGTAGAGTAAATCTGTTTAATTATTTCAGAATCGTAGCACTGATATATCTTTTAAGTTAATACTAATTGTTACAAATGATTAATCAATAGAACCTTCCAGTGGTGCATTTATATTGAGACAGAGGCGGATTGAAAGGGGTGTCTTTTGGGACTCCTCCCCTACCACACCACCGGGAGAGACAACAGTCATACATTACCATACACAAAGAGCGGAGGGTAAATAACAACCGCCTTTAATTTGAAAGACAACACAATAAAGGGACGATTTTGGATGATGTATCCATTCACAAAATACTGTTGTCTATTGATGCAAACAAATCTTGTGTAGTTTTCCCTACATTGCAAACACCGATTGAACTATTTTGTTGTTCAATATATAATCTGTGGGTTGTATTCTGTTTTAGCACAGATTATCTGCTAGAATTTGTAGTTCTTAATTCTTGATTTCATTGCTATATGACCTATAATGAGAGGCATGTTGTTTTTATTGATGTTTATATTAGACGCCATGTCTCGTAACAAAGATGAGTATACTGCATTGGTGCCTTTGCTTTTTCATATACTGAACTACTATTGTGTTGTCGCAAAACATTTTGATTATATAATTGTGGTATGAAATGTTGTTCTGTTTGAATTACAGCTTCCAATACCAACAGATTTCGTACTGTTGTTGTTCAAAGATTCATTAAGAATATTGAACACAAACAATAAACTATAGTTTGTTACTAAAACAAACACTATATCTTTGTGAATGCGTTCACCCGCCTAACTGTAGATATAAAGGATTCCTGTCGATTTTTTTAAAATGTAGTTCTTGAAAGGCGTTTTATATATTTGGTGACAAATAATGGTGGTTTAACTAAAAATAGAACGTCTGTAGCCACCAGGAACACATTTACAACAGATATTTGCGAAAACTTATCGACAGTGACGCTTACGCATATGCATATGACGAAATGTTACCTTTTTGAGAAGGGGTCATCTCACATCTCAAGGTGTACAAAGAGCACATACATTAACAAAATAGTTATCTAATTTACAATTATGATACTGTATAACAAAATTATTTTCAATGATTTGTTTACTATATTGACAATGTTAAGTAGCGGAGAACTGACTGATCTTGATATTGTACTCTATCTAAGAAAAAGGGCTTTGTGTAAATTAGTAGAACCAAACATTTGCGATGTTCAAGTAGTCAAAAACAGAAAGAGTATAAAGTATAACGTATTATATAATAGATGATCTGATATTTATTTCGGAGAACAACTGACTTCGACGATAAACTAAGCCTGCAAAATATCACTTATGGTGGATAATTTGTTCATTGGTTGTCTCCACAATGTCCCGAATGCTTTATAATACTTCATTAGCCAATTTTGTGAACGTTGAACAGTTGTTTATTCTACAAAATGTTAAACGGTTGAATTTTTTGGGGAAATTTATTATCATAACATTTAAAACTATGGACATCATTTTACAAATATAATTAACATTTATCTGTCTACATGTTGTATTGCAAATATAACTGTTATATCATTTATAAACTTATGAGCAGTACAGTTTAAGGTAATAAAGTATATATATATAACCACGGGTGTTATTCGGTATATCGAGAAAAATTATCGTGAAAGAATACCTAACGGTGGTCAAGTATTGCGATTGGATCGTGAAAGCTCTGGTATAGGATCGTATAGGAAATCTTATCGAGAAGGTCAATTACTAATCTAATTTAATGAATTATACGACCAAATTTTCCAAATAATAAAATTGTCTGTCAAAATGGTTCAACATTATGATTAGTATCTGAGAAAAATCAAGGTTTAAAAGTACACCGTTTTTACAAAATTTCAAAAGGCAGATTGCTCCTTTACATTTTACTGACATTAAATATGTAAACAAACAAGATTTGTTTTACATAATTCGAATGACTAAACAACTTTTCTTTGTAAAATACCATTCCATTTTAATGATTCAAAAGATTCTTAAAGTTACTTTGTGTTAGCATAATCAAAATTTTGCAAAAAATGAAATATTTACAAAAAATTGATTTTTCGGATCGTGAAAGATCGCGAACCGCTTTTTGAAAATCGTGAAAAGTATAGTGAAAGATCTGATGCTACGTATACGATCAAAACATTACTCAATGATAATTTTTAGGATAATTTATATTTTTAATTAGTATAGCAAATACTGGATTTGCATGACTCATTCCGGTTCTCTATTGCTGGTGAATAGGTCTATAATTGTCAATGCCATTGGATCTGAGTTTCTTATAATACCACACTGACTAGGTGCCTTATAGCAATATCAGTTGTCCATTTTTCGTAAGTTTTGATTTCTTACACAAATTTAAGATTGAGAATAAAACTTAATCGACTTAAATATAGTTCAAGCTGGGCATCATGCACAATCGGGGTTCGTCGAATAGTAATTTCCTCAGTAAGTTGGGTATAATTACGTATAGCTATTGTAAACAGACTGATCATGTAAAAATAACGTTATCTTGGTACCTTTTTAGTTTATATCAGCGTAGCCACGACATAAACAATAAGTCATCCAATATTGTCATACTATGTCCGCACGAACGACACCCCATACACATGCATTACTGAAAGTAACAACACTTACAAAAAAAAAAAAAAAAAAATGCGTACACATGCATATATTTCCAGGGCGGATGCATTAAGCATTATAGAAACATATAAACTTAAACTTTTTTTACAATTTACGCCCCTGAAGGCCCTTTCATCTTGTAAATCTACTTATCTAGACACATTTCCTGTTATTTTAAGCAATCTTTAAGGAAAAGTTTTGAAATAAATTAAAAAAGTGAAAAAAATGAAAGCATTGATGTTCGTTCTCATTAGAATAATTACACGCTTCAACTAGTTGCAAGTATATCAATTGGTAAAGTAAATATTGTTTTCTGATTATTACGTCTGGTCCGGCGCGGGACGTTTGCGCTTTTTCTTAGGACTATTGCGTTTTTTTTAATTTTCAATAGGATATTTGCGCTTTATCAACATAACATAAAAACATTTCATATATATATAAAAAAAAAAAAAAAAAAAAAACACATTCATATATTCATATACAACTAAAAGCATCAACCTTTTCCCCATCATGCTTGTGTACTTTGAAAACGACAAGGATGGGAGTAAATTCCTTATAAAAACCATGACTATTTCTAAAAGTCAACAGGTACAGCAGGTGGTTTAAAAATAAAATTCCGGTCTTCACAAATTGAAACAAGCTGATGAGATAAACTATGATGGTACAGTTCTACGGGCTATTCATGCAACAGAATGGACACATGAGGAATATAGTTAACTATTTTAAATCCACTAATTAGAAAGCTAATTGAAGAATTTCTGTCAAAATTTAAATGTTTCATCCATAAAAGTTTCGTTTTCTCTATCGTTTACACAGAAACGTATACTATTTTATTCGATATTTCTGGTTTACCCCCTAAAAACATTTGTGATTTTGTCGTTTGTTCGGAAGAACTTTTAAAGAATATGTGAACATTTTTCCATGACTTTGGTATTTTTTTTAAAGATTGCAGGTAAACAATTATACGTAAAAGCGCAAGTGTCTTGTCAATTGTGTACAGGTGTATCAAAGTTAAAAGCGTAAATGTCCATAGTGTTTAAAGCGCAAATGTCCATAGTGTTTAAAGCGCAAATGTCCTTTACTGTTAAATGTAAAAAGGCGCAAACGTCCTGCGTCCGTCTGGTCACGCAGTGTCTTTCACGACAAGATAATGCGTTGCCCAATCTTTCACGATCAATTTTGATGAAAAATCAACAAAATTCAATATTTTCAAAAACAAAACGAACATTTTCAAGAAAAAAACTTTCATTTTACTGTACTATCTGACACACTAAAGATTCAGTTTCAAATATATCATTATATATTGTAATGTGACCATTATAGGTACAAAACGTGTGTTTTTTAATGAATCCCATAGACCTGCGTTGCGCCTTTTGTGTTTTCTCATAAAGTATTGCATATTTTCTTTATCTTATTGCACAGTGTGATTGAGAAAGTTGAATAATTTTGACAGACATAATTTTTTTTCTTGGATTTATTCCGCGTTTTGAAAATACAGCAGATTTTTCACAGATTTTGAAGTAGAATTACAATTAATTACATTCACGATCCGATACCAGTTCTTTCACGATCCGATCTCAATTCTTGACCACCGATAGGTATTCTTTCACGATCGTTTTTCTCGATGTACCGAATGACAGCTGTGATAACAGTATATAAACATTATATATTATAGTTATAATACTACTACTGGACATTTGCGGAAACTAGGTCTTTACCTAGAATTATACGTAGACTTACGATTACAGTTGATGAAAAACAAGGAAGGGGTTCTCTCAAAATAAAAAAAAAATTTCCAACTGAGATACACAGTAAAATGAAATGATATGTTTGTTATCATGTAAATAAGTCTTTTCGACGACCCACAAATGCAGAAACTTGTGGTCGCAACAGATGTGAATCGCCAAAAAGTCCCCATAACTTTTAATTTTAATAATCCGATGGTGTGGTTAACGTCTACTCTTATAGTGTGTTATATGTCTATTTAATTTTAATTTAATAAAAATGGTTATTCAATTTGTGAAAGAATCCGTATTCACAGACAACATATACGAGATCCAACTATATGAAAGTGCTAATGACATTATTTTAACGAACTGTTATCATTTAATGTGAAATGTAGTCTTTGCGAATTACAAATTTTAATAATTTTAATATATACATTTTGTACACCGTATTTATTTACTTTTGCTACATATATGAGACAATATCTAAAATGTCTAACTTCCTTGTTCCATTGTTCACCGGCAATTATTTTTAATTCAATTATCTTTTTGGGAAATTTTAAGTTTCAGTATATATAATGCTCTAACAGTTGTCAATTTAACACTTTTCCATTAAATATTATAATTTAAATGTTCAACCGCCCCCCCCCCTTTTAAAAAAAAATCATGTTGTCCACTGTTGTTTTCTGATTAATCAAATCATTAAAAAAAAAGTCCAAATCAAATAAATAAGTTTCAAATTGTCACAAATATGATAAATTATATAAGAAAGTTGTCCCCTATCGATCTGTTTTTTTTTTAAACTAAAGCATATCTAAAAATTTGCACTTTATTATAGTTCAAAACTTTGTCCCATGGGGTAATTTCCTTGCTGTTACCACTGTTTTTTTTCACCTTTGGAAACGTGTGAAAGACCAAGATTTGATTTCCTATAATGCAATGAGAAGAGTATCATTTCCTGAATGTATGACTACACATGTATAGTTTGAATGGTGGCCAGTTTGAAAATTCCGACTTCATCCAAGATAAGAATTTATAGAAGAATACTTTGTTGTTCTGTACTGTAACAGCCTTTTCGTGCACCTTCTGAGAATATTTCAATGTCAGCACTATAACATTAAGTGTGTTTTTATATCATCTTATTGAATTGATATGTAGATGGAAGGAAGTACACTTCCATCTAATTCAAATAAAAGGACAAAAAGTACTATGTAATTCCTTTCTGTTACGTTCTGTCATGTTACCTGATAAATTTTGACAATTTGGGATTTATATATACGCAGGCACGTTTATAAGGTATTGAGTTTTGTTTTATATGATGAGGTTCAAGATTTTGGATTAAATCAATAGACCAAAACTTACTTGTATTACTGAGTTATTTTACACAAAAAATTAGTATTGTAAAAATTGTTGACACTGATGAATTCTCTTTGTTAAGCCATAATATTTATCAACACGATTTTATTACATCATCTTCGTATATTACCATCTTATATTAGTACCATTGTGCAAATCTTTAGACTTACATAATGTTTTCCTTATGTGCACAGTATCGTCTATTCTAGACGATCCGGTACATATTAAATTTGCTGGTTGGTCCTTTTTATAGACTTCTATATAATATATTTATATATATAATGTCTAAAAATAGCAACAATCAACATTCAATCTATCTAGGCGTGGATCAGTTTGAAAATAAACTGATGCAGTTACTAAATTAACTTACATAAATGCCTAAGAATGTAACTTTAACACGCTAATCAGTGTTATAAAAATAGTTGTTATATTTATATATTCACGCAATATTTCGCTTAACAAATTAGCTTCATCAGGCGCGTGCAGTCATCCGGGTCAAATTGGATGCTGTTAAGAAATTTTTGTAGCTTAGACTTAAATCTTGAACTTCATAGTAGTTAACTAACACAATTATTTGTTTTGAATCTATCAATCGCAATGTACAATAAGCTGCAAAAATATATTTAAAGGACATGTACAATAAGCTACAAAAATGTCTTAACAGCATCCGATTTGACCTGATTATATAAAAATATTTATATAAGTCTGAAAAGTAAACTCAACAGTGTTAGAATTAGAACTTCAATAGTCGTAGTGTTACCTTGTCACGTTAGGTGAATCTTTATATATATAATTAAGTGCTTATAAATAGCAACACATAACATACAAATCTATTTGAGTGTGGATTAATCAGTACAAAGATTAATACAATTACACAAATGAAATTATAAATTGCCTATCAATGTAATTTTAACACACTATTTAGTATGTAAATATTAAAATGTTAAAAATATTTACAATGCGATAAAAAATAAACGCAATATTTCGCTAGACAAACTCGCTTCATCGAGCGTGCATCTATCCAGGTGAAATCGGATGCAGATAAGAAACTTTTGCAGCTCATTGTACATGAATTTTGCTGCCTTGTAAATAATTCGAAGGTTGGGTAAATTTTAAGATTATTTAGTTAATTACAAAATTTGTGGTTGAAGTTTGAAACGTCCATTGGCCAATATTACAGAGATAAGAACGATGCTGTATAATTAATTATTCTTTATCTTTCCTCTATCTTTTCTCGTCTTTTCCATTAAGCCCATCAGGTTCTAAAGTATGTAGCTGGTGGATCGAAAAGTTTTCTCTTCTCCTTCTCGCCGTGTTGTCCCACTCAGTGTTCATTTCTATGATTTGGAAAGTAACATTATCAAAAGATGTTTCTTTGAGCGAAGATGTCTTGTGAGTGGACAGTTTTTGTTGTTTTTGTACCATGATCGATGGTTATTTAGCCGAATATTAAATTAGTCCATTGTTTCTACCACATACTGAATGCCACAGGTGTAACATGTTAATACATAAATTGAGTTCTCCGTTTTACAGTTGGAATTTGTGTAGATGGTATAACTTTGTTTTGTATAGGAGCTGATGAAAGAACTGCTAGTATTGGCAGCTTTACAATATAAGCAATTCCTTCTACCACATTGTGTGTAGCAACCGGGAGGTGGAGTAGGTTACTTTGTTAATACAGTTGTCACTAATTTGTCACGGATGTTTTTAGGTCTTCTGAAGGCCATGACTGGTGGTGAGGAAAATACTTTTTTTCAAATTGAAGTCATTTTCTATAATTTTCCAGTGCTTTTGAACAATGGAAGACACATTTTTAAAATTAGGATTGTAAGTGAGTACAAATGGTGTTCTGTTGACTCCTTTATTCATATCCTTGTACTCCAGAAGTTCTTGGCGAATAGTTCTGTTTGCTTTTTCGAAAGCTGTATCAATGCTGTTGTTGTATCCTCGAACAACTAGATGTTTACGTAGTTTTCCAAGTCTAGCATTTTTCTAATTTTCAGATGAGCATTGTCTCTTGATTCGCAATGCCTGACTGAAAAGGATACCACGGGAGCAGTGTTTAGGATGGCAACTTTTAGGAGAGAGAAAATGATGTTTGTCTGTTTTCTTCATATGGAGATCCATTATAATGGTTCCGTTCTGGATGTAACTCGTAGTATGAAGGAAGTTTATTTTCTCCATTGATGTTTCGTGTGTAAATTTAATTGAATGGTGGAAAGAGTTACAGTGTTCTAGAAATTCATTCAGATAGTCTTGTGAATCTGTCCATTTAAAATCAATATCGTCAATAAATCGAAACCATGATGATGGCTGGTATGGAGCACTTTCCACGAGACGTTATAAGTTGGCCCATTAATATGTTGACATATGAAGGGGCCATTTTTGTGATATATATATATATATATATCAGTTCATATCGTATAGTACTATTTTCTTTAGAAGCATATCTATGCAGTCTCTGTTGTAAATACTTAACCTAAGGCATTTTTGAAATTTTAGAATTATATAAGCTTGTTCGGTTTTTAATTGTATAACTTTAATGATTGTTATGGTTGAATCAGAATAGATTGATATGATTCATTTTACTTCATCATACTCATACTAATGAAGGATATCTGTTATCCGAAATATTTATAGATACTTCTATTTAATGTTTCCTTTTTAACATTGGTGTTGTTTTGTACACTTTTAGGCGTATATATATATTGTATACTCAAAGGATATATTGCATTTTTAACTTTTGGTGAAGTAGAAAATTATCAATATATTAATGTATATTTCTGTAAGCTGATTTTGTTTTTTAATCGTTTCAAAATATTTATCTATTTATAGCACATTACGTCAGATTCTGTACTAAAAATGTATAAGTATAAAAGTTACAGTGACTTTTAGACATTTAGACCATTGCATAAAATGACACAACTAGCAATTTAACCACCCATATTAACGTAATCTTTATTGACAACAATGTATGAGCAAAACAAACAGACATAATAGGTGAAAATGTCAAAAATTGGGGAACAGCAGTCAACATTGTGTTATTATCTTAATCACTATAAAAAAAAATAACTATTTCAACAAAGAAAAAACAACTTGGCATATAGACAATCTATAGACAAAGTACATCAGCAAAAATGAAAAACAAGAATACAAAAATGACCATAGCACAATAACACAATGGCAGGATGTATAAATACGTAGCCACGCCAGAAGTATATACTAAAAAAGGACTAAACAGTAAAGGTTAAAAATATACAAAGACAAATGAAAAGAACATTATAGCACGTAATTAAGATGATAAACAACGTCAGTACCTAGAATCTATACTTCATGTATTATTTGTGAAGTTGATACGGAATATTTATCAACAAGGTCTAGGTATCTTCCGATGAAATTTTTTAAGAAAAAGGACGAGACGTTCTTTGACATAACCCTGGTTCATCAACTTTCTGCCCAGACACTGGTGACGTTTTGTAGAAACTCCAAGCTCTTTAATACCAAATGAAATTGGAAAATGTATATCCCATATGCAAATGAAGTTGTTATATTGCTGCTAAAGTGGGGAAAATTTACAATTTCAAAAGTAAAATCGTCTCGCTTGTCATAGCTTCTGATACTGAGATGACCGCTTACGTCAAATTCGAGGTATAAGTCTACAAATGAGGCAGCGGAAGCTGTGTCTGTTGTTTCTTTAATTTCTAGTTCTGGAGGATATATTAATGAAACCCAATCAGAAAAGTTTGGATTATTAATGGAAAGAACATGATATATATATCTAAATGTAAAATTAAATGCTCTGGCTTCTTTGATCTTCTTGTTTATGATAAGTGTCTGAATGAACTCCGACATTTTAGAATCCATATATGGTTAAGACCACTACGCGAGTAAACAGTTTCACAGTATTTCTGAAGACCCTATTTCACTGTTGACAGAATTTTTGTCAATCTAATGGACAATTCTTTTGTAGAACATGCAGATGAGCCGGCAATGTACCGTTGTTTAAACGTAATTTTGTGAAGCTTAGGTATCCAATACAAACAAGGTAAGTCCTCAGATTTGCTGTTCAATGTAATGTTCATTGAAGCCATGAAGGACTTATGATTAGCCAAAATCTCATCCTTATCAAAAGATATGTTTTTGTATGTGGGATTACCTGAGTGCTCATTTATTCCTAATTCTTTTACAAGACAATCGTAGTAGTACGACTTACATACAAAAACAATATCGAGTCTACATCTCCATTTTCTATTGAATTGTAAAAATATGACGAGTTGCACAATGAAATCAGTTTCTCTATAAACTATCCAGTCATACTGACTACAGACCTTCTCCTATTTGGCTCACAAGCTGTAATTTAAGACCAGAGCAAAAGCAAAAGAATTCTTACGAAAAAAATACCGAAGTATATCAAACGGACATTCAAACTCGTATGTCGAAAATAAACTGACAACGCCATGGCCACTTACGATGTGTATTTACATCTTTACGTTTATATAATGAGTTGTTGGATTTTCTGTTACTTTTTGTTGTATTGTTATTATCCTCCCCTTTTTTGAGTTCTTTCTTTTAGCTATTCATTAATTTATTCTTGCTCCATATCATTGTAAAAAATGCATGATAAATTAATAAAATAGTTAATTGGAGATGATATTTCAAGGAAACGTAATTAAATACGCTATGCACAGCTTGTTTCTTGTTACACTTTAACCTATGTTTTTGTATGATGATATGTTTGTAATTATAAGGAATAAATAAGTCTAAGCAAATTAAAATAGTTAATTATAGTTAAATCGGCACATTTGTGCATTATAACAGATCAAAACAATAAGCTTGAGCTTTTCCACCGCCACAAAAAAAAAAAAAAAAAAAAAAAAAAAAAAAATTGAATTGTCTGTTTACTAATTGTTTAAACACGCCATTATATTGAAAACATTGTGTTTATTTTTACCTTTACATCTTTTCTATTGATTATCTTTCAACATCCCTACTCCATATATATATATATATATATATATATATATATATATATATATATATATATATATATATATATATATATAACCACAACAGTAAGACCTCTTATTATACCCCACGCAACGAGTTGCAGAGGGTATAATGTTTTTGACCCATCCGTCCGTCCGTCTGTCCGTCCGTCAGTCCTGTTTCTTGTCATCGCAACTCCTCTCAAACCACACAACAGAATTTCACGAAACTTTTTTAGATAATAAGGACATACTACGTAGTTGTGCATATCGACAGGAAATTACGATTCAATTCTTTTTCTATGAGTTACGCCCCTTTGAACTTATTTACTTTAATGTACTACTGCAACAGTTTGTCATCGCAACTTCTCTCAAACCACACAACAGAATTTCATGAAACCTTTTCAGATAATAAGGACATACTACGTAGATGTGCATATCGACAGGAAATTACGATTCAATTTTTTTTCCAGGAGTTACGCCCTTTGAACTTATTTGCCCAATATACTATTGCAACCTTTTGTCATCGCAACTCCTCTCAAACCACACAACAGAATTTCATGAAACCTTTTCAGATAATAAGGACATGCTACGTAGATGTGCATATCGACAGGAAATTACGATTCAATTTTTTTTCCAGGAGTTACGCCCCTTTGAACTTATTTGCTTCAATGTACTTCTGCAACAGTTTGTCATCGCAACTCCTCTGAAACCACACAACAGAATTTCATGAAACTGTGTAGATAATAGGGACATAACATGTAGATGTGCATATTGACAAGAAATTATGATTCAATTTTTTTTTTCTGATACAATTTTTTTTCTTACACTTATTTTATTTCTCCAATGAAAATGTGGGGACGTGGGGTATGTGAGCGCGCTCACTACGGTTCTTTCATTGAATAAAAGAAACAACTCGACACAAAAATTTACGACAAAAGGGACGATTTTTCGCTCCTTACTGTTAATTTTTTTTGGATGGTGATGTTCCTTTGGTACATGTACCTTCGTACGGTGTTATATCTGAACTATTCCGCTATGCCCGTGTCTGTAGTAACGTTTCGGATTTCATTGAACGTAGTCGTTGAAATACTTGTAAATTATTAAGTCAGGGATTTTGGTATGGGAGTTTGGGTGTACACGTAGGAAACTTATTTCAAAAGGGATAGCTCATCCTAATTTTCACGGTGATGTTATTTACCGAGCCCATAAATTCAGATACGATACGGATAAACTCATCGATCCTTTAAATAAAGTTATCAAAAGGTTACCCATCAACACTAAAGTTAGATTTTTAAATGTTGTTATTTTCGGTATAAATCTTGATTTTGTTATCAATAAGGTAAAACCAAACTTAATACTATTGTTATACACATATATACATTCACGGTCCTACAACCTGTCGATACCTATATTTTGGCATTGCACAAGGTCATGTTTTTCTCTGACTGTTAATGACGCTATTATACTAAATCCATTGGATGTTAAATTTGTACTGATTGATATTTTAGTCTTAGAAACATGATTTTTATATTAGTTGTCTAATATTGGCTTTGGACTTGGCTTAGGATATTGTAATAATGTTTTACCTTGGTGCCTGTTGAAGATCAAAGTGCAATACAAAATAATATTTCAGGATTTCTATTGCAATTAAAAACTGCTCCCTACAAGAGTCCACTGCCTTAAGAATCTGTAATATCAAAGCTAGACAATGAGCCGCCATAGTACGATTAACGATGCCGTCGATTTGCATCTGTATCTGTACTATATTAGAAAGTAGTTAACTATTGAAATAAATTATCCAGAACTAGTTACCAAGGTACATTGTGCTGTTAGTTTGCGGAGAACATTCACATATCCTGATACTGTTTTACACAGTTCTCTATGATGTCCATTAGAGAGTTCCAATCACATATTGTTCTCTGAAAGCATTGATTAACATATATTTCTTCTGGTATTTCATTGATTACATACAATAAGGTTTTCAGCAAGGGTGGCAATTATGGTCATTTATGATCTTAAATAGAAAAATGAATGTATGGTTTCTTCTTTTATCAGCCAACGGTATTTAATCTGAACATCACATATTTGTCACTTGATCTTATCCCATATTCATTGCTAACAAATTGGACTGTTCTCCGTTTATTATCTTTTATTCTGTCTATGTTTTTGTAGATATCGATCTCCAATATTAAAAAACTGCTCAGTACTGCACGTACTTGATGTATGTAGGCTGGTTCCATTTGTTTCATGTTGCAATGTATTATTTTTATCAGTATACATCATATAGTTGAATTTGCTTTGTTGATCGAGTTATCAATATGGCATGACCACTTTACTTTAGACTGTCGCTTATCAAAATTGCTTAGTTATGGTTTTTTTTTGTTCACTTGTTCCAGTATTTGCTTGTCTATACTGTAGTGGTCTGCTAGTGGCTTGTTTAATCTGGTGATTGATATCAATAAGAATTTTGCAACATTATACCTTATCCTTCAGTTCTATATCTATCTCTCAAGTGAAGGTATGTCTTTATGGAGTTCAATTTGGTTTTGAAATGTATTAATAGGTCTATACAGTAAATAATCATATAATGAGAATCATAATTTAGGTGTTCCATTAAGCGGTTAATTTTTTATATGGCATAAAAAATACTAGTGGTGCCAAAACATTGTCGTGGGTGACTCTTAAGTCAACTCTGCAGGGTGGTGAATACTCGCCTTCTTGTACTACTAGTTGGTGTCTGATATTAAAAAGGTTGATCCTCATATTTATGGTACTATTTGCACAATAGTTTTCTATGATTCACTTGGTCAAATGCCCTACTGAAATTAGGAATGACAAATTCTAATTGAGCTTTTTGTCTAAAGTGTTCGTTTTATCCTTCATGGTGATTGATACCTTATTGGTTTTCACATGAGTGTCTACCTCTGAATACATGTTAATTTGCAAGTATCTGATGTTTTTCAAGATATTTCAGGATATGCATACCAATTTATGCTCTGAAAATTTGCTGCATACACTGGTGAGCGATGCTGGACGATAGTCACTTGGTACATATATTTTCCAACTTTTAAAACTAGGGCTTTCATTTGCATTGGTCCAGTCATTTTGCGGGCTATAAGAAGAGTGTTTTTGATGCTTAGTTTGAATTCTTTTGAACATAATTTGATGATTTTAGTTGGTATGTCATCGTGTCATCTAGCGATTGGACAATTTATTTAAAAAAAAGATAAAGTACCATATCGAACAATACAAAAGTTTACCTCAAGAAGCAGTGAAAAAATGCCGGGTTAAAGTTTCTTCCTCGGTCCTCCACAAAAGATTAAATAGTTGCTCCCTTAACCATAAAAATGTATTGCAAAATGTCTGCAAGATCAGTTTAATTTTACTTGTAGATGTGATACTGATGACGGAGATAGACGTCATGAAATCACTTACACACGTCTATCAATGGCTTGAATGTTTAGCGATAAAAACGTAATCGTAAAAGCGTTTTAACCAAAACTAATCAATCAGTTGACGTCATTTATATTCTTTCAGATATACGCAAAAGGAAAACTGAACTTTACTATTTATTTCAAAACATAGCTTGAACAACCGTATGTTACCGAGTAACATGAATACAAGTGCATACTGGGTTATCCTACAATTAAGCAACTCTTGTACACAAAAACATGCATACACATAAATTGTTTTGCTATATTTGCATTGTATGTACTCATAGTCACCTGGTATCCTAGTTCTTTGTTGAGCAGACAGTTATGTTAAAATACTGTTTACATCACAAATGTTTTTGGGATCATCTTCTTTTTAACGTTTGTATTGCTCGCAAATACACACTTTCTTTTAATACTTACAAAAATGAAAATTTTAATGACTAGTTTCAAAAACCCAAATTATGGATGTATAAATGGATGAACTACAATGTATGTTATTGAAAATTGGAATCACCTTTTATTAATGGTTAAATGTAAACAAAACATTTCACCAGTAGCGCCGGAGAGTAACTTTTTAAGCATGACATCAAAGTTGAGAGTTATTCTGTCAGGATTTTTCTTCCTCTTTCCATGAAAATGACAATTTTCAGGAAATCATTTTGATTAATTCAATAATTTAATTTACCAAAGCGAGGACAAAAAGAAACATAACAGTACACAGAAACAAATAATACAATCACACTTACTCCATAAAAACTGAGGGCGACATCGGGTTGTAAAATGAAAATAATATTATATATACATTTTGTTCGCTGAAAGCGCTTTCCTTAATTCACATACACCAGGAAAGTTCAAATCCCCCAAATTAGTTGTTATAGGCTTCTTATAGCTATTACGAATCATCTTCTGAATCTTGATTTATGTGTTATTCCATCAAAACAATATGTCGACATGTTACCTGCTGTCATAAGGCTTATCAAAAAAATATTTGTTTACACGTGGTTCAATATAACATTGCGTAAATTACGATTCTGCTATCTTTTACAATAATGTGTCTATATTGTATTTTTAAAGGTCGTGTTCATACTGAATTGCATGTAAGGTATAATGACTTTCTTGTTATTTTTAATCAACTCGTAAAAAAAATATTTGTTTACATGAGAGCGTGGCACTCTCTCTACACGAGGCTTTAGATTTAACGTCCCCATTCTTAGTGGACGTGGTTGCGTACTTGTACATCCCGCACAGCCAAACGGACGACCCACTTTGGCAAAGGTCTACTGACGGTCGGAAGAAGACCAAGAGTGACCATATTTCTATTCTCTAGTCACCACTGGGGAATAAAAAAGAATAGAGAATAATAGGCCTTACTTATAGATAATAGAGCAAAATGACACTAAAAAATTAAAGAATACAGGAATGAAGCACCCTCGCCCCTCCATTCCAGACCCTAATATATAGCTAACTGTTTAATTAAGATGCACTTTTAATTGAGAAGATGTAAGACTAGATCATGCTATATATATATACGTTGGCAAATGGTACTGATTAGCTATAGGACATATCCCAGTTTAAATTAATGATATAAGGACCTTAAAAGTGCACTCTCATACAGACATATATTATTATTATACTTTGCGTTAAAATGTCAGATTTCAATTGGCTAATACGCGGGAGACAATGTTTTGAATGTCACCCTCTCGTGCAGACCAATCAAAAATCGATAATTGATAGGAAAATGAATTGAATTTACATCAATAATTCTAAATAATATGCTCAAGTTATACGTTTTGGCCTCAGAACTCTTTCATAGACTGTCAAAATAAAAAATACATCTTGCTTCACTTTTGTTGTTTTCTAATAACTGGAACGTTGTTATGTTCATGACGTGATAGTAAAGTACTATCAAATTTGAAATTTAAAAGACAATAATGACAGATCATTCAGTATATATTAGATAACACATAGCAGAGAGGGTGATAGTGCAGAGTGTTACCCTTAAAAAACATTGCCAACCTTGGTTTCTATCACCCTCTCAGCTATGAGTTATTTATATAATGGTGGGAGATACATATTTCCTAATATGAGCAGTTTATATTGAATATTATGAAGACATGTATATTATAACAAAATACCCAGACCCAGAATCTACTACAAACAAAGCCTCTAACGCGTTTTTTCCAGGGCCACTACGTATCGAAGACAAATAGGATATGGCAACCCTTCCAGCGCACCTCGGCCTACGGTCATAAAACTTTACTCAGTACTCGTGTTCGAAACTCCAAATCAAGTGTTTTGATTGGTCGAAAACTGATTCTGAATATGATAATCGTACTCGAAATGATTATGCCCGCAAAGCCAGATATCATTTTATGACATTTTGTCACTTTTTAGTGAAAAGCTTTCGTTTTGTCTAGTATGTTTTCTCCAGGATACGTTGGTTTCAAAATCCGCGTAAAAAAATCTCATCAATATGTTTTCAATGTATCAGAGATGAAATTGGTTTGCGTGTCATGTATAATTATTTTAGAATTCCTAATCTATGTATATATATATATATATATCACTGAAGAGACATTAATTGTCGAAATCCGGATATGGTGTACAAAAACCTTTGCACCTCATGTTTGCAGTATACCATCTTTTCCGCAAGTTTATTTTCTGTTTGGTATTAAATTAATAATAAAGATCCATTTTGTTATATCTGGTGGTCCGTTTATTTGGCAATCGCAAAGGGCAGTCAGCAGGGTTTAAGAACATTTGTTGTTCGACCTGTTAGTCCAATGCGTTTTGTTAAAATATACTTTTTCATTTTTTTGGTCTTCTGGAAAATGTTGTTTGTGCTGTATTTAGACCCTCTAACAAGAAATTTGTTTTGCATGCACACGTATAAAATTGCGGTTTTATCCAACGCAATCATAGGTTTGAACGTTGTTTTCAATTAAGACTTGTGTTATATATATATATATATATAAATTAGGATCCATTTTTTACATCTAGTGATACGTTTATTTGGCAATCGCCAATGGCAGTCAACAGGGTTTAAGAACATTTGTTGTTCGACCTGTTAGTCAAATGTGTTTTGTTAAAATATACTTTTCACTTTTTGGTCTTTTGGAAATGTTGTTTGTGTTGTATTTAGACCCTCTAACAAGAAATTTGTTTTGCATGCACACGTAAAAAATTGCAGTTTTATCCAACGCAATCATAGGTTTGAACGTTGTTCAACGATGTAAAAATGGATCCTATATATATATATATATATATATATATTGCCTTCGGGTTTATATGATCCGATCATCCTATTTTGACTCCTCAAAATTCAAGAGTCTATCCTAAATTGAGGTAAATTGTATGGCTTTCCAAATACCGTTTCGATTCCTAACATCACTGAAGAGACATTAATTGTCGAAATCCAGATATGGTGTACAAAAACCTTTGCACCTTTTGTTTGCGGTATACCATCTTCTCCGCAAGTTTATCGTTTTCTGATTAGTATTAATTTTATAATTAAGATCCATTTATTACATCGGTGATCCGTTTATTTGGCAATCGCCAATAACAGTCAGCAGGGTTTAAGAACATTTGTTATTCGACCTGTTAGTCAAATGCGTTTTGTTAAAATATACTTTTCACTTTTTGGTCTTTTGGAAAATGTTGTTTGTGCTGTATTTAGACCCTCTAACAAGAAATTTGTTTTGCATGCACACGTATAAAATTGCGGTTTTATCCAACGCAATCATAGGTTTGAACGTTGTTTTCAATTTAGACTTGTTTATATTTTTTCGTTTGGACTTGTATTATATTTGCCTTCGGGTTTATATGATCCGTTCATCCTATTTTGACTCCTCAAAATTCAAGAGTCTATCCTAAATTGAGGTAAATTGTATGGCTTTCCAAATACCGTTTCGATTCCTAACATCACTGAAGAGACATTAATTGTCGAAATCCAGATATGGTGTACAAAAACCTTTGCACCTTTTGTTTGCGGTATACCATCTTCTCCGCAAGTTTATCGTTTTCTGATTAGTATTAATTTTATAATTAAGATCCATTTATTACATCGGTGATCCGTTTATTTGGCAATCGCCAATAACAGTCAGCAGGGTTTAATAACATTTGTTATTCGACCTGTTAGTCAAATGCGTTTTGTTAAAATATACTTTTCACTTTTTGGTCTTTTGGAAAATGTTGTTTGTGCTGTATTTAGACCCTCTAACAAGAAATTTGTTTTGCATGCACACGTATAAAATTGCGGTTTTATCCAACGCAATCATAGGTTTGAACGTTGTTTTCAATTTAGACTTGTTTATATTTTTCGTTTGGACTTGTATTATATTTGCCTTCGGGTTTATATGATCCGTTCATCCTATTTTGACTCCTCAAAATTCAAGAGTCTATCCTAAATTGAGGTAAATTGTATGGCTTTCCAAATACCGTTTCGATTCCTAACATCACTGAAGAGACATTAATTGTCGAAATCCGGATATGGTGTACAAAAACCTTTGCACCTTTTGTTTGCGGTATACCATCTTCTCCACAAGTTTATCGTTTTCTGATTAGTATTAATTTTTTAATTAAGATCCATTTATTACATCGGTGATCCGTTTATTTGGCAATCGCCAATGGCAGTCAGCAGGGTTTAAGAACATTTGTTGTTCGACCTGTTAGTCAAATGCGTTTTGTTAAAATATACTTTTTCACTTTTTTGGTCTTTTGGAAAATGTTGTTTGTGCTGTATTTAGACCCCTCTAACAAGAAATTTGTTTTGCATGCACACGTATAAAAATTGCGGTTTTATCCAACGCAATCATAGGTTTGAACGTTGTTCAACGATGTAAAAATGGATATATATATATATATATATATATATATTGCCTTCGGGTTTATATGATCCGTTCATCCTATTTTGACTCCTCAAAATTCAAGAGAAAATGAAAGGATATGGAGTAAATGTACATGGGACAAAATCGCACACAATACATAGAAAACATAGAAAATTATCAATGAACAGGGCTTTTATTCCTGTTCTTCATCTTGACAGTTGATGTAGGGTCTTCAACAATGAACAAATCATTCATACCCTACAACAAGGTCAAGACGGCCCCTAACGTCGACTTAAGCGGTACTATTGATAAAAAAGTAATTTTGAAAGAGTCTATCCTAAATTGAGGTAAATTGTATGGCTTTCCAAATACCGTTTCGATTCCTAACATCACTGAAGAGACATTAATTGTCGAAATCCAGATATGGTGTACAAAACCTTTGCACCTTTTGTTTGCGGTATACCATCTTCTCCGCAAGTTTATCGTTTTCTGATTAGTATTAATTTTATAATTAAGATCCATTTATTACATCGGTGATCCGTTTATTTGGCAATCGCCAATAACAGTCAGCAGGGTTTAAGAACATTTGTTATTCGACCTGTTAGTCAAATGCGTTTTGTTAAAATATACTTTTCACTTTTTGGTCTTTTGGAAAATGTTGTTTGTGCTGTATTTAGACCCCTCTTACAAGAAATTTGTTTTGCATGCACACGTATAAAAATTGCGGTTTTTATCCAACGCAATCATAGGTTTGAACGTTTTTTCAATTTAGACTTGTTTATATTTTTTCGTTTGGACTTGTATTATATTTGCCTTCGGGTTTATATGATCCGTTCATCCTATTTTGACTCCTCAAAATTCAAAAGTCTATCCTAAATTGAGGTAAATTGTATGGCTTTCCAAATACCGTTTCGATTCCTAACATCACTGAAGAGACATTAATTGTCGAAATCCGGATATGGTGTACAAAAACCTTTGCACCTTTTGTTTGCGGTATACCATCTTCTCCACAAGTTTATCGTTTTCTGATTAGTATTAATTTTTTAATTAAGATCCATTTATTACATCGGTGATCCGTTTATTTGGCAATCGCCAATGGCAGTCAGCAGGGTTTAAGAAAATTTGTTGTTCGACCTGTTAGTCAAATGCGTTTTGTTAAAGTATACTTTTTCACTTTTTTGGTCTTTTGGAAAATGTTGTTTGTGCTGTATTGAGACCCCTCTAACAAGAAATTTGTTTTGCATGCACACGTATAAAATTGCGGTTTTATCCAACGCAATCATAGGTTTGAACGTTGTTTTCAATTTAGACTTATATATATATATATATATATATATCACTGAAGACACATTAATTGTCGAAATCCGGATATGGTGTACTAATTTTTGCACCTTTTGTTTCCGGTATACCATCTTTTCCGCAAGTTTATTGTTTTCTGTTTGGTATTAGATTAATAATTTTTAAAGATCAATTTTGTTACATCTTGTGATCCGTTTATTTGGCAATCGCCAATGGCAGTCAGCGATTGCCAAGTTGTTTGTCTGTTGGTCTTTTTTAAAACTTTTTTAGCCATGGCGTGGTCAGTTTATTTTGGACTTATGAGTTTGAATGCCCCTTTGGTATCTTTCGCCTCTCTTTTAGTATCGTAAAGATGACTTTCAGCCTTACTAATATAGGAAGATTTATCTATGATGACCACTGCACTGCCTTTATCTGAAGGTTTAATGACGATGTTGTTGTTGGATCGTAAGTTTTCAGTGCAGATTATTCTTCAGTGGTAAGGTTGTCGTTAGATTTATTGTTTGGTATTTCTGAGAGTGTCTGACTTAAAACAATGTCAATAAAATAAGGTGGCATTTTTGCTCGGTTTTGGGATATAAGTACTTGTAAAATAATTTTATAGTTGTTCTAGTTATCTGACAATTTTGTCTCATTGATAGGGCCAGGTAAAGGACAGAAATTAAGGCATAAAGAGAACAAGGGATGGCATTGAGAACTTTCATTCATCTGTACCACCGAAAGAAATAAAAGAAAAGACGACAACACTGCAACCGTAGCCCACAAGAGACGAATACAAACTCCAAAACTGTGGTCAACTTTTCTTTACACCAGTTGACAGAGGCCAAAATATACTTGCCCCTATAAATGAGACAACATTTACGGATAACCTTGTTAAATAAGATTCCCTCAGCTACATTAGGTTTAGTTTAGTAACTTGTTGACCAAGATGTTTCAGAGGTAAAGAATTAAAAAAGTATTACGACAACGGACGACAACAACGGACGCCAAGTAATGACAAAAGTTAAATATTTTGAAAAAAAATATATATTTAAAGAGTTTAATCAGTTCAAAACTACAAACACCTGTAGTACCTGGTGCTTTACGGATAAAATATCTTCTTTA
The DNA here is from genome assembly GCA_017311375.1 of Mytilus coruscus. NCBI lineage: Eukaryota > Metazoa > Mollusca > Bivalvia > Mytilida > Mytilidae > Mytilus > Mytilus coruscus. The sequence continues at coordinate 16,953,499 of CM029597.1, forward strand.
AATACAAAATAACCGAAATTGAGTTACAAATGTTTATCGTTTGACAAATTCTTTATCCATCAGTAAATCTTTCATCTATGGTTAATGCGTTTTGAATTCACGCTAATGATAAAAATATTATGTAAAACAAACTATTTATTTCTGTCAACATATTGTGAGAATCACGATCAAAGTTAATGTCACATCTGATATAAAATATTTTTCTGGTTACAATTACAAGTCAGAAGAGATTTGCAACGGAGAGATTCAGAATGGATTTCAAGATTCTTTTTGTTAATCCGATGACAGTAGTCATTCATCTCTATGTGCTTTCGACAGTCACAGGTAACGTATTGCAGCTCTTAAATCTTATCCTTTATTTTGCCTATTTAACATTTTCGAGCGTCATTGGTGAGATTTGTGAAGACAAATGTTTTGTCTGGCGTAAAACTGTTTAAGCCTGGTATCTATAATGAATTTATTAACAACCTCAGGGTCGATACCTCTGTTGGTGGAAGTTTCATCTTCGAAGGCATCACTAGCCCAGAAGTCAGAACTTCTGTGTTGACATGAACTATCATTGATATATTAATAATTATAAACTAACTGTTTACAAAACTTCGAATTTCTACCCCGGAATATATTACCTTAACTGTATTTAGTAAAACCTCTAGGAAATTTGGGTCCTAAATGCTCTGAAACTTCGTACTGTATTTTGCCTTTTGAACTTTTTTGATTCGAGTTTCACTGGTGATTCTTTTGTAAATGAAACGCGCGTTTGGCATACATACTTTTAAGCTTTGTATCTATGATGAGTTTATTATACCCCACGGAACAAATTTCCGTAGTGTATATTGTTTTTGTCCTGTCCGTTCGTCCGTACGTCCGTGTGTCAGTTCGTCCGTCTGTCCGTCCGTCAGTCATGTTCTTGTCATTGCAACTCCTCTGAAACCCGACAACAGAAATTTTGTAGATAATAAGGACATACTGTGACAATTCTGGACTGAGAATTGTTATTATTTAATGTGTTATTAATTGTATATAAACATATATTTATTTGAATATTGCCGAGTGGTCAACTTCTCGGGTGTGCACAAACACTGATAAATGCATTGACTTTCATACTCATGATTTAAACCATTTATACTTTGCAAGTGATAAGGGCCAGTTTTATATGTATATCTGAGTAATGGTTACCTATGAAATACTTTGATTATCCTGTCAAATAGTGATTTATCTTGACATATCTTGTCGTGAAATTCAACTTGTTTACATCTGCCATGACACCATTCTGTACTTTCACTTTGCGATCTCAATATCATTATTTGTTTAAGTTAACATCTTATCAATACAGATAAATTGCGTATTTATTATGTTTGTGCCTCCCTTTTCATTAACATTGTTTATATTTATGATAGAACAGGGTTTTCATTGATCTCATTTAAGCATTATATCCAATGTGTAAGGTTTTAGAAATTACACCTAAGTTCATACGCCGTATTGAGAAAGGAATTTACTGTCCGTTTAAAAATAGCATTATATAGAAATGTCCTTTTAGTTTTATTCGCTTTTAAATATAATTCGGACAAGAAGGACAAAGTTAGGACAAATTAATAACGTTTCTTAATTAAAGAATAACGAAATCTGTTTGTCTTTCAAAATGTTACTAACCGAAAGACGTAAGAAACGTTGCTTTTGATTGGATGATTTGACGTTTACTCTTACGTCATCGTTAGTGCAAAAATACATAAATAGGAGCCTGCAGAATAACATGGCATTCTGAATCAATCCTTTGAACCGTCAACTACATTTTATATTGACCAACCGGGGCATTGTTTTGTCTCAAGGTTGAATGCTGAATGTATATTTATTGTTATTGAAATAAGAAGACAAAATACGGCTGAAATAAATATTATTGTTATGTTTATTAAAAATCTCTTTCTTCACACTGCCGTTGAGTTATATAAATAAACGATGATTCCACTCCTCCCGAATGAGTTAAACAGTGTTATATCAACCCTAGGTTTGTTACAATACTATGTAGATGTTCATATCGACAGGAAATTATGATTCTTTTTTTTTCTAGGAGTTATGCCCTTTGAACTTAGAATTGTGGCCTAAATATACTACTGCACAGTTTGTCATTGTAACTACTCTGAATCCAGACAACAGAATGTCATTAAACTTTGTAAATGATTAGGACATACTTTGTAGAGGTGCATATCGACAGGAAATTAGGATTTAATTATTTTTTCTATGAGTAATATCCCTTTTAACTTAGAATTTTGGCCTATATATACTACCGCAACAGTTTGTCATCAAAACTTCTCTGAAACCACACACCATAATTTTATTGTTACCAGTTGACTAATGAGTTAGGAGTCTTTGAACTTAGGAATCTGGTGAGATTTTGTTGCCCAGTGACAATGTGGGGCATGGGGTCTGTGAGCGTGCTTACAAATGGTCTTTAATTGATTATGCATTATTACAGTAAACAGTTGATGTCAATTATTTATATACGATTGATAATACAAGTTTGCGTGTAAAGCTTGAACTATAATCGAAAATAAATGATTTGAAATTTTACTGAATGAATTCTCTTAAATATGTTTCTTCGGATTTTCAACCTAGGATGACGAATCCAATTGGTGTTGTTTCACGCTACTGGATACTTAAATTAAATAGGTTTCCTTTAACATATCGATGTGATATTGCTTGATCTGCGAAATGCTCAACGAAACCTCTTTTCAAATTATTAGCAATTATTCTACAAACAATAAAAATCGGACTTCAGGGTTACCTTGAAACTACCAACTCTACGGGTGGTGCGAGTCAGATGTAGAAACATCAAAATTTAACAATTCTGTAAGGGTAATTCCAATCAAAGTCCTTCTCCTCAAGTTATAGTATATGACTTCTGTACTCCTTTACTGCTATTCCTCATTATAAACTAAGAGATAAATTTATAAAATTAGTCAAAATTTGTTTTATAGAACAGAATGATCAACACAGATACAAATATCCTGTTAAATGTAGGAACAAATCTTTCAGGCAATGTTCACTGAAACTGACATCATCACAATCCTGGACTTTCTTTGGGGGGCAACACATTTATTACGTGTTGAGGAAATGTTCTGAACAGGTAATCGACATTCTTATGGAAACCAATTGTTCTCCTCTGCTTCCCGACTTGGTCATTTATTCATATGCGCAGACTTCATACAGGAGCTTCTCGAAAAAATGAAAAGAAGCTGGCATTAGCCTTTAAATACAACAGATACAGTTAAGTCTGCCTCAAAAGTAGAATTTATCTAAAAATAACAATAAAGGTCGGCTGAGAACTTAACTATACGACAAGAGATGATTTAAATTTTCCCATTTCTGTGTAACAACATTCCAGCAGCAACTTCATACGGAAGTATATACGATATTACAGAGCTTGCTTTTCTAATCATGATTTTCTTGATAGTGGGTTACAGCTTACTTCAGGGTTTCCATGATGAAAGGATACATTTTGACTGTCAGGCGTCAAATTGAAATTTTCGACTTTTGTTAGCGTCTGCTCAACTTGGTTAACTTTGTATCGAGATTCGTCTGATTATCCTTATCGTTATTTGTCAAATGTCTCAGTAGTTTAACCGTTACAGTTATAATTGACAAAATATGCCGTGCTTCTTTGAAATCAATTGGTTCTTTTAAAGTCGTGGTTTTGGAGAAATTGAATCTTTTTTTTACATAGATATAAGAAGATGTGGTATGAGTGCCAATGAGACAACTCTCCATCCAAGTCACAATTTGTAAAAGTAAACCATTATAGGTCAAAGTACGGGCTACCTACAAAATATTACATTTTTCAATATAACTCAAATTATGTTACTAGGGACGTCAAGATATCAGTTGAACAAAACAAATGATGAAATTATGAATTTGTTTTAGGCAATGTCATTTATATTAATCTGATTGTTGTAAGAGTAACACGACGGTTTTCACTAGTGGAGTAACAACTGCTAACGCGGACGAAACACCTGAATTCACCCAATTTTTTAGGTATGGTTCATGTTGCTGAATCTTATGTTTTTTGTTGTGTTTTTGTGGACATTTCTGTATCTTCATTTTTCTTTTGACCAAGGTCGATACTGTTTTTGTGTATTCGACTTGTGAGTTTTGATTGTCTCTTTTGGTATCGTTTCTTCTTTTTTAAAAGTTGCATTATAGATAATACAAGACAAGACAATTTATTGCAACTTAGGCACATGTATGGTGCTACAAGAGGATAACCATTATACATTAACAATTACATAATTATACATTTGCAAGCAAGACAAACAATAAAACAAATTAGCGATATCATACAGTAGAATTGAAATAAACAATATTTGGTTGATTTTTTTGCAATATTTTGAATTGCAACGTGAATAAAATTTTGTTTTAATATTACATTGTAACATGATAAAAGTTATGAAAATATCTTTTCTAAATGTCTTAAAAATGTGCACAGTTTTTATTAGAACTCGCACATTACAGTGTGACAATAGACCTATAAATTTTGATTGGGAAGGATTCTTATAATATGTAGGTATATACCTTTCTCTTAATGACATAATTTGTTCATTGGTAAATGTAAACAAATAATTCGTCACTATTTATTATTGAATCGCAGTGACGGCAGATACGATCCTCTTTTGGTGTATTTTTTCCACCGACCAACTTTAATAGGGATTTTGATATTTGAACATATAAATCTACTGTAGATATAACGATCTGCCTCTTTAAGATTGAGTAAATATTGCTCTAACCAAAAACTAGTTTTTCATGACGCATAAAACACACCTTTTGACGAGTTTGTCATATCAGCAAATAGACGCTGTCCGAATTGGTCAACTAATCTCTGTTTTATTTCTTTTTTAATATCCGAACTTTTGATAACACCCTGTGCATTCCAGACAAAAGAAAATCCTGCATCAACTTATATTTGTTTCAGAGAAGATAACCATGTAAATGAATATTGACCTGAAGTATGCAAGTTATACATTAACTGAAACAAAATCCCGGATAATTTGCTACTACTGCTTTGCACTAATCTTGACCAAAAGCAAAGTAATTTAGTTTTGATATTAATTATTAGCAGAAATCTGCCAGTTTCTCCATAGACCATATAATTGGTGTTGTTGATCGCACATTCAAGACCCTCTTCAGGAAACTTAAGTGCACCTTTTCAATCATGTCAACATTCTCACGACCCCATATTCCCGAGCCATAAAGTAAAATTGGAGAGAACATACAATCAAATAGTCGAAATTGCAGATCTGAAGGAATGTTTACATTTCTCAACTTGTAGTATAATGCGTACAGTGCTTTTTGTGACTGTTCAGCCAAGTTTTGTCTTTGATAGATTAAAATTACAATTGTATTTTATTAATAATCCCAGATGATTATAACTGTCCGTGAGCTGTTACTCGCCCTTAACATAAATCTCAGATTTCCTTTTACGCTTAGCCTTCTCAAACACCATTACTTTTGTCTTATCAATGTTTACATTTAGTTTCCAGTTAGCACAATATTCTTAAAACTTATTTAACATTCTTTTTAAAACATCAGCTGATTCTGCCAGTAATATTGTATCATCAGCTTATGATAATAAAACAAATTCTACTATACATGCCAAGTTCACTTAGACAGTATTCATTTACCTTTCTTTAAACATGTTATATCATGCTGAATAAAACAGCTATCTAGATCATTAATGAAAAGAGCAAACACAAAGGGCGATAAGTTTTCATCTTGTCTAACCCCAACTTCGCACGGAAAGAAATTTGAACAACCCGAGTTGTGTCTAACACATGATTTGATATTAGAATAGAGGTTACAAATAGAGTTAAATATTTTGCCTGTAATGTTACCAGAGATAGGCTTTTGCCACAGCCCTACCCTCCACACAGTATCAAAGGCTACTTGAAATCTACAAATGTACAGAATAATCGCTTTCCAGAGAGTAAATACAGTTGAATCAAACAATATAAACTAAATATATTATCAAGTGTGGAGTGACCTTTCCTAAATCCCGCTTGGCATTTTGAAAGTAATTTAATTTCTTATGCAAATTTGTTTAGTCTATTATTTAGTATAGCTGTAACATTACCATTTTGATATAATTCGAACATTCCAAAGTATAGACAACCAAAATTTTCGTTTGAATATTCTCAAATCCCTTCGAGTAACGTTTTAGTTACAATGATGTCAATTTTCGATTTACTCACGTTAAACCGTTTTTTTTTTCGTTGAAAGATTTTTAAAAATTTCTTCAGAAATAAAGGAGTTATATTTTATCAAATAAATTATATTACATCATTCTTGATTAAATCATATATATGCGTGTATAGATATTAAAATGTACACGAGTATCAATCAAACACATGTCACATATTTTAACGATAAGTTTACAAGTTTTAGTAGGAATAGATTATAGGCTGATATTAAAAAGCAATCGCAAACACATTAATTACCGTATGTTCAACAAAATCTGTGTTGATGAGCATACGATGTGAGAATTAAAGAACACAAAGCATAAATATTTTCCATTTTACTTTGTAACAAGGTATTAAATAAAACTGAAATCAACATCAAGTTTAGAAAACCTCCATTTCTTTTACCATCTAATTTCATGATGTTAGTTCAATTATTTTTAATACGATGTAACTATCTTTTTTTCTTTTTAGTTGATTTTTTCATATTCAACCTATTTATTATGATTTAAAGACATATTGTGCATTATAATTAACCTTACGAAATAAATTGCAAACACTTGATAGTATGACTAAACCTTTTCATGTTATGTAAACATGAAAACTTGGGAACTAAGCTTACTCCATGCATGCATGGACGAAGGCAACTAACCTTAACTTAGTCCATGCTTGCATGGACTAACACAACAGACTTAGTCCATGCATGCATGGACGAAGGCAACTAACCTTAACTTAGTCCATGCTTGCATGGACTAACACAACAGACTTAGTCCATGCATGCATGGAGTAAGCTTAGTTCCTAAGTTTTCATGTTAACATAATATGAAAAGGTTTAGTCATACTATCAAGTGTTTGCAATTTATTTCTTAAGATAAGTTATATTGCACAATATGTCTTAAAATCATAATAAGTAGGTTGAAAATGAAAATATCAACTATGAAGAAAAAAATGACAGTTACGTCAAATTAAAAAATAATTGAACTAACATCATGAAATTAGGCGGTAAAAAGAAATGGAGGTTTTCTAAACTTGATGTTGATTTCAGTTTTATTTAATACCTTGTTTTGTCAAGACAGATGAAGTTAAAAAACATAAACATATTTGAAATATCTACTAACAATTCCGGGGCATCTGACTTTAGCCAAGTTGATGGTGTGATTCGTGTCTGTGTACTGTTTTGCTATTGCTGCTAGTCTTTTCGTCGACTTTATGTTTGGTCATTATTTTGTCTCGTCCCGCTACGTCTCTTCTTTATCTTTTAATTATTTCAATCAATCACTCAAATAATGAGTCAAGCGGCTTGACAAAACCTATGTAAGCCGAATAGAGACAATTGAAATCGTTTATTTTATATATATTTGTACTTTAAATATAAGAATTCTGAAATTTGATTGGTTGTTAAAACATTGTTGTGACGTCATTCTATTGGTGTACCCGTTCTTTATTTCAGTGATTGGACTATCATTTACCTGTAAGAAACCATTATGTTACCTTTAACTGTCCAATTTATTTAAGAATAACCCTCCTCTTTCTTAACAATATTGGACAGAGGGAGGTAGCATAATTGATTCTTACAGGTAAATGATAGTTCAAGGACTGAAAAAAAAAATCAACCAAATCACATGCACAATTTGTTTCTTCATTTTGAAAAATGCTTCTAATGCTTGATAGATCATGCCCCAATACGAGGACCACACGTAAAATAATTTTATTATCATAATTAGGAAAAATCGTTCATTTGAATTAGATATTTTACTAAGCGTTGATGTACGAGCCACAGATTGTTCCTTTGACAAAATAGTTAATTGAGAATTTGATTAACAACCTAAACCCCCCCGTGTACAAATTGCAAATCGAGAACTTTCTTCATGAACTAGGGGCTACAACAGTTTTTATAATTTTCAGGTGTCGGCGTTGTTTGCTAGTCTTTTTTTAATTGAAAATCTGTTATTATTGCCTGTATAGGAATATATTACAAAACTTTGCTTATCAACGATGGTGAATATAAGAAACAGACAAAGGAACACGTTACCACAGGTTAAAGAAATCATTCGTGTGTCGGATGCGCACTTTGTTTGTAGTGATCTTTTTTTTTAAATTGATGTAGTCTCTTGAAATTAAATAAACGAAGGTGTTAATTTAATCATATGTTTGTTAGATAAGCTTATAGACAGTTTGTAATTGTGTTATATAAATTTGAACATAAAACCCTTTCCTGCATAGAATTAAGTAAAAAAGGGGGAGCTATTAATAAAGGTATTTTTACTGTATACAACATCATAATACGAATTATATTTGCTTCTTTCCAATGTATTTATGAACAGTTTTAAACACTTAAGGTTCATCATAACCATTTTTTTTAATTATGAAAAAAATATATTGAAAATATATTGCACTTGAAAACATATACATATTGCACATAAAATGAATCCTCATGTATCACACTTTGAAATTATACATGCTATTCCAATCAAAACACTGTCTAAATGTTGAAAAATTACCACCAAAGTCTGTCTCTCTAGAAAAACTGGTCTGGTCTCAAACAGTAATGTAAACCTACAAAAAACCAAAAACAATAATCTTATGTATGCTATGTATGTGATGTTATGTCTTAAATTAAGATTTATCTAACAGGCAATGTTTTTTTCACTTTCAAATGTCATCCCATCTTTTTTCAAAGACACAAAAATGCAATATTGGAACTTCTTTAATGAAAGTTATGGAGCACAAATATGGTCACTTTGATATAAAAAAAAATCCAAATTGAATTACCTCCCTTAATAACTCACAATTTTCCCTAGCCAACATTCAACTATTATATCATGTTTGTTCTTCTCAAATGGTTATTAATATGATAGGGTGATTAAGTTAGTAAAATTTATAATTTTCAAAATATGTCTTTTGAGTAATATAATTTGTATAAGTTCTTACCATATATACAGGAAATCTGTCAATTTTAAATATCTACAAATATGGCCCGGGAAAACAAATAATATCTTTAAGAATTGTTTCTGACATAAATAATTGATAAAATTAAAAATGAATATACATGAAATGTTCACTTTTGAAATCAATCATGAGTTTTTGCAAATATGGGGTTGTCTTTTAAGTTGTGTTGTCATAAAATACTTAAAATACATAAAAAGACAAATGTCTTCTGAATTGCATATACATGTGTGATGTTAATAATTTTCATAGGCTCAATATGGTATTGGATATATTTAATAAAGATTATTTGTCTTTAAATAACAGATGCTTTTATTTGTAGTGAAAAATGCAGTGAAACTTGTATATGACAAGTTATATTTTATCAGAGCTATAAAACAATGAATTTTTCAAAGGGCTTCAATTTTGTGAAAACTAAATAATAAACTATATAATAAACAATAATAGGATTTCAAATACAAGTGATGTTAACTAATCTAAAGTTAATGTGTATGATAAAAATACATTACTTCCCAAGTTCAATTGTAAATTGTACGACAAATAATAAAAATTAACAAAAAGATGGTGTTTTGATATCAAGTATATCCCAAATTCTTTAACTATTACACATTTGGTTTCAATTTTCACCTTTGAACAGCATAACAGGATATTTTCTTTACAAACTGTGACATAACAGCATGGTTGTATTATTTTCAAAACATTTTTAGAAATTTTATACATGCCACACCAGCATTACAGATAATTTTTTATGTTTAATCTTTTCAAAAACAAAAATAAACAAACAATTACCTCAAAGATCAATAAATTTAAGGGAGCAACTTCGATAATCTTCAAGCAGATGACCGATTATATGAGGTTCATCATCTCCGTCATATCAGCTCTAGCTGATCTGTCAAAACTGCTGTGACTGTTCCTAAATACCACTTGCTGCTATTATCTTCCTCTATTTATTCATGAGATATTCTTCGACCAAGAAATTTCAGTTGGCTACATTTTCTACTTGTTAAAAAAATACAGTAAATTACATAATCCTGAAAACATATTTATTGGTGCTAGTGGTAAGTTCTGAAAAGGATATTTTATATAGAGAATTATACATGGCAAAATAAGTATCACATGCTATATCCACCAAAGACCTTAATATCAGCACGAGGGCAAAAGGTTGACAGTTGATACTAATAAATGTGATACTGATATTGTCATGTTTTGTTCTTTTTAACATATACATATTGTACTTCCACATTACATTGGCTATTAAGTCAGACACGCAATAAACAGTTTGTCTATGAGGTCATCCACGCCCAAAAAGGTATTATTATATAATACAGTCTATTTGATACAGGTACCTGTCATTTAACAATAACACACGTACAACAAATCAATGACATAGCTCAATTATGCAATATATATATATAGGTTTTCTGTTTGGTATTAAATTAATATTAAGATCCATTTCGTTAGATCTGGTGATCAATTTATTTGGCAATCGCCAATGGCAGTCAGCAGGGTTTAAGAACATCAGTTGTTCGACCTGTTAGTCAAATGCGTTTTGTTAAAATAGACTTTTTCACTTTGTTTGGTCTTTTGGAAATTGTTGTTTGTGCTGTATTTAGATCCCTCTACCAAGAAATTTGTTTTACAAGCACACGTATAAAAATTGCGGTTTTTATCCAACGCAATCATAGGTTTGAACGTTGTTTTCAATTTAGACTTTTATATATATTTTTTCGTTTGGGCTTGTATTATATTTTCCTTCGGGTTTATATGATCCGTTCATCCTATTTCGACTCTTTAAAATTCAAGAGTCTATCCTAAATTGAGGTAAATTATATGGCCTTCCAAATACCGTTTCGATCCCTAACATCACTGAAGAGACATTAATTGTCGAAATCCGGATATGGTGTACAAATTTTTGCACCTCATGTTTGTGGTATACCATCTTTTCTACAAGTTTATTGTTTTCTCTTTGGTATGAAATTAATATTAAGATCCATTTCGTTAGATCTGGTGATCAATTTATTTGGCAATCGCCAATGGCAGTCAGCAGGGTTTAAGAACATCAGTTGTTCGACGTGTTAGTCAAATGCGTTTTGTTAAAATAGACTTTTTCACTTTGTTTGGTCTTTTGGAAATTGTTGTTTGTGCTGTATTTAGACCCCTCTACCAAGAAATTTGTTTTACAAGCACACGTATAAAAATTGCGGTTTTTATCCAACGCAATCATAGGTTTGAACGTTGTTTTCAGTTTAGACTTTTATATATATATATAGCAGGTTCCGCAGACTGTTGGGTTGCCTAAAAGCTATCATGGGAGGCTCAGGAAAAATCTTGGATAGTTTGGAATTCTTTTCAACTGTTTTCCAATGCTCACGAATGACACTAAATCTGTTTTTGAGGGATGGGTGGTAAGTGAGAACACATGGAGTCCTTTTATTTTTCTTTTTATCTTTGTATTCCAAAAGTTTACTTTTAATTGATTCCGCTTTCTGAAAACTTTTTGATATTTCTGTGTTTGTATCCCCTTCTCTTCAAGCGGGTTTCAAGTTGACGTAATTGTTTTTTGGTTGTTTCTGTGTTGGGACATATTCGCTTGACTCTTAGTGCCTGACTGTACGGGATGCTCTTAGTCAGATGAGGAGGATGGCAACTTTTAGGGGACAGATAGAGTGTCAGTAGGTTTAGAATATAGATCTGTGGATATGATGCCATCTGTGAGCGAGCTGGAAGTATCGAGGAAGGCGATTTTGGATTTAGATTTCTCATGAGTAAATTTGATACTTGGATGTATGTTGTTGGCATGAGTGATGAAAGTATCTAAATCCTCGTCACTTTTATTCCATTTCATATCCACATCATCTATAAATCTAAACCATGAAAGCAGTTTTTCGATGGAAGATTCAATGAGCTGTTTTTCTAATTTGCCCATGAATATGTTGGCATTTGATGGAGTCATTTTGGTGCACATAGCAGTTCCATTAACTTGCAAATAATGATCTCCATCAAAAGTGAAGTTGTTTTTCTTTAGTATCAGCGTGAGCATTTTGACCAGGCATTCAGTAGGTGGATGTTTCACTGGTCTGGAATTCCAAACTTCTTTACATGCATCAATGCCATCTGCATGTGGAATATTTGTGTAGAGGTAGGTGACATCCATAGAAACAAGTGTCGTGTCGGAGGAAGTGGATTTAAGGCCTGCATTTTTCTAAGATAATCGGTTGTATCTTTAATGTGAGATGGTAAGTCTTCAACATGTTGACGAAGATGGAAGTCAACGAATTCCGATATTTTTTCTGTTGGATTACCGTTCGCTGAAACTATAGGTCTTCCGGGGTTATTGGCCTTGTGAATTTTAGGTAAAAGATAAAATCTGCCAGGTTAGGGATTTTCTGGTTTCAAATATTCAAGAGTTTTGTCATCGATGAAACCATCGTTGTGCATTTCTACCAAGCTATCAGTTATTTCTCTGCTAAAAGATGTTGTAGGATCAGAGTCTAGTTTTTGGTAGAACCTTGCATCGCCAAGTTGTCGTTCAGCTCTTGAATATAGGCAGATTTATCCATGACAACAACTGCACTGATATACAAAGTATATTAACAACAAATAAATAAAATATAGCATATGTTATTGTGTAGGTGTTTCTACCAGTCTGCCGTGTTTTTTACATTTCCATTGTGAGAATTCAGATTGATATATGACCAAATTCTTTAATTGAAAAACAGACACATTGTACAATTGACAATAGGAAACAAGTCTTAAAGATCTGCTGCATTTTATATGCACCTGTCCTAAGTCATGAGCCTGTTGTTCAGTGGTAGTCGTTTGTTCGTGTGGTTCATAGGTGTTACTCGTTTTGTATATAAAATAGACCGTTGGTTTTCTATTTTAATTGTTTTACACTGGTCACTTTAGGGTCCTTTATAGCTTTCTGTTCGGTGTGAGCTAAGGCTCCGTGTTGAAGGCCGTACTTTGATCTATAATTGCTAACTTTAAATACATTGTCACTTGGATGGAGAGTTGTTTCATTAGCACTCATTACACATCTTCTTATTTATATTAAGTATTCAAATGCGGTCTTGGGGACATTTAATATGACATACCTTCTTAAAGTTTTCTTCTGATCATTTATATGAGATGGTCCTTATGCTTCCTCGTCGTCTGTAGTCAAATCTTTTCTCTTCAGTTGTTTTTTTTAATGATGGTGTTTCCCGTTTCTTTTGCTTATTAATCCCATCGGCATACTGAAAAATAAGAAAGTAGCATTAAGATATTTTTTATACTAATATATTTAAATCATCACCATTAGATTTTAATTGCTTTGTTTGGAGGGTGGGAATGTCAGTTTGGGAGGCGAGTTTCTTAATGTAGACGGTACATGTATCTGTGGCTGATAAGAATACTGAAAAACATGAATAAAAATAAAAAGAAATCTTATCTATACAAAAGTTATTTGAAAGCTGTTGGTCTTTTTTTACATTTTATTTAGCAATCCTGACAAACACCAAATGACAAAAAATGAATGAGGACAATATTTAAACCTATGACTATAATTTAAAATTCAAGTTTGAACCCATTGTTTCTATTATATATTTGCACATGCATACATGAATAAATCAATAAATAAATAAAGTATATCTTAATGAAAAATATTAAGTATTTTTGTTTATAAAATGTAACACTTTTCATTCAAGTATGTCAACATCAACCAACACAATATCGCGCAATTGAAAGGATAAAGCTTTACCTAAAGAAAGTATACTCTGTGCTAATATTTCTTTCTGAAATAACCTGATAATAGAAACTGGGAATGTGTGAAATAGTCAACAACCTAACAAAAGTGTAGAAAACAGACAAAAGCCACGCATGAGTTGTTCTTCTGTATGCCACTTTATAAATATACATATGTTTAAATTAACCCATACCCAATTTCCGAGCTCTCTTATTCCTGGATATTTCTTATGGCGAGGTGATGCAAGTTCTGGCAATAAAGCTAGATCATAGAAGACTTTTAATTTGGGTACCATCTCTTTCCCATAATGAAGTATTCTTGTCTATTCTTTGGATGAATATGTCATACGGATTTAGGATTCTGACAACAAAATCAATCCATGGAAAGTCACATATATTAAGTAACGCCTGACACTGGTAGTAATAATTGTGATTAGTTTTAAGTTGTAGTTTACTTTTGTTCCCGAAGATTATTTTTCCAAACAAAAGTTTTCAAGGAAGTTGCTGCCTGAGTAAGGATTAGATATTTGTTATGTACAAGATTCTTTATTTCTATATGTCCAATTTCATTATTTTCTTTATCTTATACCTTTCCATCAGTACTAGCGGCCAAATATTTAAATGTTTTATCAATAAGTCCACAAGGTTCAATTTTGATCTCAATATTTTCTTTTCCGTTTATGTTAAAGTATTCTTGGATGGTAACTCTTTCCTCACGAAGGCCAATTCTAGTTGATTTATTTCCTTTAAAAGTGCTGTATAGCAACTGTACGACAAGAGGTGTTACTTTAAGACTCGGTTTTCTTTTAAAAAATTTGAAGCTGTAAGCCTTTTTCTACGTTCATCTTTCCAATTTTGACTGCACTCTTGCATTTTAGTGTCCTTCTCAATTTTGATTATAATGTTGTTAATTCTGTATTGTTCTTTAGGAATTTGTCTTTCAATTTAGTTAGCTCTTCTTCTGAAACATCACTTTCAGGTTGCATCGATTCTTTACCATAATGTCGTTTGGCTTTAATGCTGTTGCATTACTTAAGAGATGACACTTTTCTTTTCCATCTTCTTTCCTTAATTTTATTTTTATCTTTGCTCTTGTTATTATTAGCAATACACTGCTCCCTCTGTTGGTACAACTTATCAAAATATAAACCGGATGTTGTTTCAGTGGTTTGAGCCCATACATTTGGTGGCCAATTGGGACCTAGATTAAATCCTAATGCACCTGCATAACACCGTGTATGCCATGCACTACTTTTACAATGGTTAAGCAATTTTCCCATCATCAAATTTGGATCAAATGTGTATCAAGCACTCGGCTAAATTTGTGGTAAAATTTCCTATGAAACTGCTTGCATTTTTGGCAACATTGTTTAACAGGAGGGAAAGGTCCTGTCTCATACCTGATTGGAGATCTGAGGGGTTCAGGTTGTAATAGCCTCTTGAATCTTCTTGGGCTTGCAATGATATTTATGCATCCCAAAACTCGGACTATTGTTGAAATATATCATCAGATTCCATTTCTCTCTCATCATCTTCATTTTGGTCAATTTGTGAATCCTTTGATTTAGCTTTACAAAAGTCTGGACTGCATTGCTTATGGTCTCCATATATGTGTGAAGTGGTGTTTCTTATGTCGTGTTCTTGTTTTGTTTTTTTTTATTGCTAAAACTCTATTAGTTTCATCAGACCTCTTTCTGATGGCACACCTCACTGCAATAACTATTCTAATTCTTGTTCTCTTGCACAACTTGCCTTTTCCCTTGTATGAGGGGTTTTCTGCAACTAGATTTTCTAGGTTGGATCTTAAAAACTTTGTTATGTGATTATTACTGTTGTTTCTGCCCCAATTATTACAGCCACACCTCCTAAAGCGTTATAGGTGTGTTTGTTGGATCTCTTACTCCAATCCCCATCACATATTATATTGACTGATGGAATTCCTGAAAGTTAATGTTTAAAATTTGACTCACTGATATCCATATTAAGTCATATTATCTCCCAATCATGATGTTAGATATTATAAATTTTACGTCATGCACATTTTTTATGGTTGGCTATAACTATGTGAAGTTTCCTTGAGATCCATTCTAAGATTAAAGAGTAGAACTGTTGCACTTACTAAACATGCCACATGATATAATGAGTAAACACATAGAAAATTATCTCCCCTTAATTTTGTTAGACGGTATAAAATGTTTTTTTTTAGCTTGTACAACTTCATTAGTAGATTAACACTGAAAGAAGTTTTATTGAAATCTATTCACAGGTTAATGAGTATTTGCGCTTACAATATAATAGACAGACAGATGGAAAAACGGCGATTTTTTATGCTATATACAGTTATATCGGTCCATTCTGGATCAATGAGAGTACATTAGAAGTTAATTACTTTTTTACAGTAAATAATGAAACTGTTTTTATGATGCATTTGTATATAACCAGATAACACATAAGATCTGACATGATTTTACATTTTGCAAAAAGAATATTTTTTCAAGTTCAAATAACACTGTGTATCATCGCCACCGGAAATTGGGTACTAACGAAGCGGACAGAAATGGAAAAAAGTAAACAAGGTAAGATTTCATTCAATTTAAAGCATTTCTACTGATTTGACGAGGGTACCGCTTAAGAAATGATTTTCTGATATATAACTCTTTAAATTATTAGGCCGATAAGTACAAAATTAAGACAAGATTTTGTGTTATACTCAAGAACTTGCCACTTAGTACCTGAAAATTTCGAGGTCGATCGTCCTCTGTCGCCCCATTGGCAAGATATTCAACTGTTTTTCATTATTTTTCTAGACACTTTTTTAGATTATTATAGTGTGGCATCATATTTACTGAAATTTGTTGTCAAAATGATGGTTTTAAAGAATATACACCATAAAAAATAAAGTCTAGGGTACGGCAACTTGCTCGTGTTGACAAATTTACTGTATGGCAACTTTTCAACTGTATGGCAACTTGCTAATTTCAAAATATTTATTTGCCGTCTTTTCAAAGAAAATAAAGTATTAGGTTCAAATATCTAATTATGCATTTGATAAAAATACAATTCGCTTGACACCATTTAAGATGTATGCACAATATAAGGCTTGAACACAGTCCTATTTCATCTTTTTACATACCTGATGTATACAATATGAATACGGCATATATAAAAGCTGGCAAATATTGTTACTTTCGGAAAGGCATGTCACTGTTTTACTGACCCGTTGTTATGCCCCTGACATAGCGTTAAATGTTACCCATGTCCGTCCAACCCGTCTGTCCCGTCCGTCCAGAAAGTCCCAAAAATTGGTTTCCGTTCTCTAACTTTAGTACGCCTTAACCAAATGTTTTAAAACTTACACGAAATGCTTATCACCACAAACACAGATCAAGTTATAAATTGGGTAGCGTCACTGTTACCGTTCTTGAGTTATGCCTTTTTATAAATGAAAAAAAAAAAGCTAAAACGGTCGTTTCTGTTCTCAAACTTTAGATTGCCTCAACCAAATGTTTTAACCATACAACATTAGTCAGCATTTGCATATAAGTGATGAACATTTCGGGGATGGGTTGTGGGTGGAGGGAAGGAAGGAGGTAAGGGCAGGAGAATTTTTCCGCATTGAATATTTAGAACCATTAAGTGAATGAATTCTCCTTCAACTTTCAGATAAAATGAAATATAAATGAATTATCATTCTCTGCAAAAAAAAAAAAAAAAAAATGTTGTATTGCTACACCACGGCACCATGTTAAGGGAGGTTTGAGTGCTCACAAACATGTTTAACCCCGCCTCATTATATATGCGTCTGTCCGTGGTCAGGAACATGTAATATAGCGGCTGTCGTAAGTTGCTGCCTGACATATTTGTTTATGATTTTGTCATTAATCAGGCAATTTTGATACGGTATCGGTTTTGTTCATTGTGAAGTGTATAGTGACCAATAGTTGGTCAAATCTATTTAATTTGGACTTTGTTTGAAAGTCCTCTCAGTGAAAACAATTCCACGTCTCCTTTTTCAATTAATGTTATTGTCTTATTTGTAAAAGGAAGATACAGCCAATACATTGTATATTAGAATAAAGAACATTAATTTCCTAAAAAAAAAAAAAAAAAATTAAATGAACAAGCTCGGTGGCTAACACTGTTTGAATTTAGAAAATATTAACCTTAGATTAATCATTTTTGGAAAGAATGAAAGAAGAATCCGATACAAGGGATACAAATCCGGCTGTGGCTACGGCATAAACTATTTATGTAAACTTTCTACTTGAGAATAAAGATGACCTTGTATGAAGTTTTTTTGGTTGTCATCTTAATATTATATACTTATTGATACAATTCACAAAAGCTAGCATCTTCGACTTGTAAGTTTAAAGAATTATAATGAAATAACATCTAATAAGGACAGGTTGAAATATTTTTGAATCCTGATGGTGCATACTCATAAATTCTTTTGGAAAAATCCACACAAATTTAAATGTTGATTTGATAGCGTTCATTTATTTATTTGCCCTCGTAAACAGTTTTGTTAAAATACCGAAATCGGTAAATTCTTATCGTGAAATAATAAGTCGGGTACACCTTTTTTACATTCAGGCGTGCTTAAGTTGCACTTTTTTCTTCTTATTAAGAAAAATGATTTTAATTTTAGCATCTATCTAAAGATTAGATTATTTACACACACACACAAAAATAGGGCTAACTGTTGATTTTGAAACTCTATGAATTCACATTTATATTCAACCAAACAGATAGGCCGAGATCCATACCTTTATAAGTTTCAAAACAGAGAAGGTGTGTTTGAAAACAAATAATCACGTACTGCTATATCTTTTAAGGCAAATGAAAGTCTTACTTGTATTATTTATATAATTTTAATTGGCACAATATCACATTAAAATTTACTGAGAAATATTATACATAGTAATCATGAAACAATGAAAATTCGGACGAATACACTCCTTTTCATTACCCCTCCATCTACTCCTTTTTTTTCCCCTGTAAATAAAAAGATTGATTGAATTTACTTAAACTAAAAAAAAAAAAAAAAAAACAAAATACAATCTTATTTTCAATAAGAAACAAGAAAATTAATTCGAAACACAATTCATGATTTATTTCTCCTAATTTTCAATGAAAACAAAGTATTTTCTTCACTTTTCTTTTAACAAATTATTCATTTCAGAAATTAAAAAAATAAACAATAAACAATGTTGAAGACCGTACCTTGACCTATAATGATATAGGAAGATGTGGTGTGAGTGCCAATGAGACAACTCTCCATCCAAATAACAATTTATAAAAGTAAACCATTATAGGTCAATGTACGGCCTTCAACACGGAGCCTTGGCTCACACCGAACAACAAGCTATAAAGGGCCCCAAAAGTACTAGTGTAAAACCATTCAAACGGTAAAACCAACGGTCTAGTATATATAAAAAACGAGAAACGAGAAACACGTATAAATTACATAAACAATAATGGTTTACTTTTATAAATTGTGACTTGCATGGAGAGTTGTCTCATTGGCACTCATACCACATCTTCCTGTATCTATTTAACCCAGCACATTCTTTATGTGTCTGTCCGAAGTCAGGAGCCTGTAGTTGGGTGGTTGTCGTTGGTTCATCTCTATCATATTTGTTGTTTTTCGTAAATTGTTTTGTTATGAGTTAGGCCATTAGTTTTCTTGTTGAATCCTCCCACAATTTTCATGTCGGGGCTTTTATAGCCGACTATAAGGTACGATTTTTCGTTGTTAGAGGCCAAACGATAGCATATAATTGCTTACATACACTTTATTTGACCCTGGTGGATAGTTATCTTATTTGCAATCATACAACATCTCCACTGTTTATATTTAAAAAAAAAAGCACTAACAAAAGATGAATGGTCGGGTTTTTTATTGAACTTACAAAATTTTACCCTGACAACAAATAAGAGAACAGTCGTTAGTATTATAACGATATATGAATGTATTTAGGATAATATGGTTGAAAAAAACCTTTTTGTCTTTAAAACACAAAGTCAAATAGAGGTACGCAACGACGACTTCTGAACGAAATTAACGGCATATATTTTATAATATTTGATAAGTAGTTTATTTTGTAAATTTGTAAGCCGGGAAAGCTTTGATACAGCCAAAATATCGTCACTTGATATTATCTAAACAGTGATTAATTTCATCTAAATTACAATATATTGCAAGACGCCGTACAGACAAAAGTTGTTATTTTGCAATTCGCCGTACAACGTCCTGCAAATCGCCGTACAATAAACAAACAATGTTTTGGTCCATATTCTTTAAAAACATCTTTATGACAACAAATTTCAGTCAATATGATGTCACACTATCATAATCTGAAAACGTGCCTGGAAAAATAATGAAAACCAGTTGAATATCTTGCCAATGGGGCGACAGAGGACAATCGACCTCGAAATTTTCAGGTACTAAGTGGCAAGCTTTGGAGTATAACTGAAAATATTGTCTTAATTTTGTACTTATCGGCCTAATAATTTAAAGAATTATATATCAGAAAATCATTTCTTAACCGGTACCCTCGTCAAATCAGTAGAAATGCTTTAAATTGAATGAATTCTTACCTTGTTTACTCTTTTTTCCATTTCTCTCCGCTTAGTTAGTACCCGATTTCTGGTGGCGATGATACACAGTGAACAATACATGTAACTAATTATATGAGTCAGTGATAGTGTTTCTGTAACTTGTATAGAACACATCACATCGAAAGAACTTTTATGAATTAAATTCAATATTTTGTACTGGTTCATCCTTTCCATTGTAATCGGTATTAGTGTAGAGCCTACATGTATTTACATGTATATTTAGTCTTTTCATTTCATAAGACAACTGGTAGTGGTACACTGGTACGTAACCAAAATACATGTACATGTATATCTGTTTTAACCTTCATGATATTTGTTTTTATCTATAGATATAAGAAAATGTGGTATGAGATCCAATGAGACAACTCTCCATCCAAGTCACAATTTGTAAAAGTAAACCATTATAGGTCAAAGTATCGCCTTCAACACGGAGCCTTGGCTCACACCGAACAGCAAGCTATAAAGGGCCCCAACGAAGACTAGTGTAAAACCATTCAAACAGGAAAACAAACGGCCTACTCTATATAAAAAACGAGAAACGAGAAACACTTATGAACCACATCAACAGACTTTTTCTCTTCTTCAATGGCAGATGACAACTTCCTTCTATCAGTAATTGATTTCATTCTCAATCATCTGGTTTGTGTTCTGTTGAAGAATAGACAAACAAACTTAACAGAGTCTTTTGGTAAATATTCATGTAATATGTTTTCCATAATTTACATCTTAATCCATGTACAATGTGAGTATAAATTATCTTCCTTCTTTGAATAACACCTTTACATTGATCTTAAATGACTGAACAAGTGTATATGATTTTGAAAAGTTGTATGGTTTTTTTTTCGCATTTCGATTATAAATTTTCTTCATGTTTCCATAACCGTGACTTTTTTAAATATAGCATATCCATATCGTTGAGGTAAAAAATACTCTACATTTTGTAAGTTTGTGATGAAGAACTGGTGAACAAACGCCTCTAAGTTTTCGATTTGGAAACGGGACCATAAATTAAAAAGCCATCTCCAACTTTAATGTTGGATCCTTGTTGGAACAAATGTGGACCAATTTGAAAATTGGTCTAAAAATTAAAAAAAACTAAATACATGGGGCCCCATCCCCAACATTGATTTGAACCCTTTGGACATCAATGTGGACCAATTTGAAAATGGGGCCCAAAACTAAAAATCCCTCTCCCAACATTAATTTTGGATCCCTTTAGCCTCCATTTGGACCAATTTGAAAACGGGGCCCAAAATTAAAAAGCCACCATCCAACATTAATTTTGGTCCCTTGTTAGACCTCAATGTGGACCAATCTGAAAACGGAACCCAAAATTAAAAAGCCCCTCCAAACACTAATTTAAGACCACTTGGACTTCAATATTGACCAATTTAAAAACGGTGCACAATATCCAAAATCAAAATAGTGTTTGTGTGTCTTTAGACAGTTGTAGTGAACACTATTTGTGATCATTTCTGTTCATGCTATTGAAAAACACTATTCCTATTGTTATGAATAACAATGGACTTTGGTTTTGGGACGTAGAAGCAGGGGTTTCCAGAAACACCGCTCGTCACACCCTGTGGTCAAAATCTATTGTTTTCGTAACAATAAATCTATTCAATTTACACTTGATTCAGATATAGAAACTATGAGGTATAACAATAGAACTGGGGTGTAAAATTGAGTTCCTTCACACATGCAGGGTTCAAACTCACAACCTAACTATTTACCGACATTGATACTCAGCCACCATGGCCCCTTATTCGAAGCTAGGGGCCATCTTGACCTTGTTGAAGGGTATGAATGATTCGTTCATTGTTGAAGACCCTATAGCAGCTGTCAAGATGAAGAACAGGAATAAAAGCCTTGTTCATTGATAATTTGTATTTTTTTCTATGTATTGTGTGCGATTTTGTCCTATGCACATTTACTCCGTATCCCTTTATTTTCTTATAAAGATTTTGATGGTGCTATTGTATGTACAGTTTTGTTCAGAATTGGTAACTCAATATTTCTTTCAAATCCTCTTTCTATCTGACTGTAGTTTGTTTACCTGCGACATAGTAGGTGAATCCATAGATACTAATTTCGATGAGGTGGGCAAGACCATTTCCACTTACAATGGAACCCCAAACAGCTCTAACATTAATATGTCTTGTTCCATCAGTTTTTAGTTTTGGACTTATTTCCATATGAACTTTGTGTTTACATCCTTGACATCTAGCCAAAATCATGACTGCTAAACGATAATGAACAACTTGCGATTCAAGAACAATAGGATTCCTTCCAGCAGCTACCAATTGTTCGGCTTTTTCTCATGTAACGGCATGCATTGTGAGTTCTGATATATGTTTCTGTAGACAATTCAAGTTTATAATCCTGTGAAAATGAAAGGATATGGAGTAAATGTACATGGGACAAAATCGCACACAATACATAGAAAACATAGAAAATTATCAATGAACAGGGCTTTTATTCCTGTTCTTCATCTTGACAGTTGATGTAGTGTATTCATTTGCAGCCACATTGTGAACCTCAAAAGTTTTTAACTCTTCATCAATTGTTCTATACACTTGATATTGTTTCCTGGTGCATTTCCTCAGAAGGCTTATTCGTAACCTGTTATAGGCACTTCTCTTACGCTGTGTACGTATACAAATTTTAGGCATGTTAGTCCCTCCTTTTAATTCACTTTGGTACATATTCTTTACAATTCCTGAATTCAGCCTTATACTTCTCCGTCCTGCTCTGTACCTTCCAGATGATAATTCAAACCAGTGAGAATTCTGAATTTTTCTAGCCATTTCAAATTATCCTATCTTATTATATGTATGTTGTCTAACCTTGCATTTTGATATTCAACTGCTTTCCATAATTTTCCTTACTTACAAACTTACTTTACAATAGAAAACAAAGGATATGGGGTATCCATTCATGACACAAAATCAGTACATGCACAGCAAAAAAAAAAAAAAACTCAAACAAAATACACACACACAAAAGCAAAGGAACAGCGCTTGTATTGCTGTTCTTAATCTCAAAGTCACAGTGAGGCCTTCAACGCGGAGCAAAAAAGCTCTCACCACGGCCCCTAGCACTGGCTAGAGCGGAATTCTTTGCAAGACTGTTTTTATATAAATATATACCCAATATATCATTATTATCATATTCAACTACGACACACAGCAAAAAAAAAAAAAACAAAAAAAAAAAAAAAAAAAAAACAAACAAACAAAAAAAAAAAAAAACCGCAATTTTATTAAAAAATTGTTGTTGATGTTGATATACTTGATCGTAGAGATCAAACCCATTTCAGGTGTTTTACAGGAGATCAAAACATGTGTCCGGGAATCGGAAGTGAGGCTATATAAATGGGGACACATCTTACCACTATTCATTATCAATTAGTTGATATCTTGTGTGATTTCGTGTGAATAACTTGCTTTCTGTTTGTGTGGACTAAAAGTCAGCCGAACATCGTTTCCGGTTAAACCGGATATGTGTACAATAAAAAATAGTTCCCTGAAATAATGATAACAATTAGTTTATTCACGATCAGACTGGTACAAAACGATAGCATTCTATTCAAAACATTGTGCTTATTTCTTATAAATGTTGAGATATATAAACATTGTAAGTTTAAAATCTGCGGATAAATTTGGATAACGAAAGCGAAAGAATACCTGGAAAGGAAATTAAACAAACATGTTTTTCAAAAGTGATTATTTTCTAAGGGTTTAATATTTCGCGGTAGTGTTTTGCCATGGCTTTATTTGGACTTGTTTGTTTGCTTTTTGGCCTTGAATGTTTGTCCCTAATATTTTATTAACTATGTATTTACTTTCAGGTATCACAGATCGAATTTATTCGTTCATAGTGTGTTAATTTACGTTTTGATTGAGTTAAGCCTTCCAATTGATGTTTTATCGTGTGTTTTTCTATGTTGTGATGTTATACTATTGTTTCAGAAAAAGGAGAAGGTTTGGTACCATTAAAACGTTTAATCCCGCTGCAAATGTTTGCACCTGTCCTAAGTCAGGAATCTGATGTACAGTAGTTGTCGTTTGTTTATGTAATTTATACGTGTTTCTCGTTTCTCGTTTTTAATATATACTAGACCGTTGGTTTTACCGTTTGAATGGTTTTACACTAGTACTTTTGGGGCCCTTTATAGCTTGTTGTTCGGTGTGAGCCAAGGTTCCGTGTTGAAGGCCGTACATTGACCTATAATGGTTTACTTTTATAAATTGTTATTTGGATGGAGAGTTGTCTCATTGGCACTCACACCACATCTTCCTATATCTATGTAACATGTGAAACTAAATAGATGGTAAATGTTAAATGAGAGCTTTGATTACACACTTATTAAGTTATAAACGTTCCCAATGTCATTTATTTTTAAATCATATCTTTTCTGCCTGCTAGTAGACGTGTTACGAAATGGTATAAACTCGACACAAATTAGACTTTAAATGCGGGTATCGTATCAAAACACAAAAGTAATTTAAAGAATTAAATTACCTGTGTATCAATTGAATCTTGTGTTTAACTGGATAGTACTGATGTCCATGTATATTTGTTCCTTATAACAGACGTCCCTTTGATTTCCTTATTATAGACAATTCATGAAAACTATTCCTTATGGAACAAAAATTCCATAACAATTATTCCGTGCGGAAAAAAAAAGATAAATCCCATAATTTTCCTTCCTTTATGAACACTGACAGGAGGCAAGGGGTATTGAAGAAAAGATATAAAATCAAGAAGAAAAGATAGAAGGAAAGCAGAGAAAAAGAAGAAATGGACGAGAGGAAACAACCCCCCCCCGGCCGACTCATAAATTAAATCAATGTGCACTTTTTTTGATTTTTGCGTTTTCGAAATCAACAGTAACGGACCACTAAACTTAAAGGGATGTTTTACTCGAGGTCAGAGCTGATATGCATAAAACTACTTAAGATAATATTTGTTCCGAACGGACGGATTTTTCTGCATGTCCTACGATAATTGGATATCTTATTACATGTGTAAGTGGTTTTATGCATATCAACCCATAACTTTTGGATGGGTTACACACAATGCAGATCCGACTTATTTTATAATATGAATGAAAGTCCAACTGGCGGGAGGGCGGACGTGCAGTCGAGCGGGAGAAGAGGGTACCCGTTTTGAGTGATAAACTCCTAATCTAGAAACTTTAAAACTTTGTACCATATATTTATTACATAGAAAATGTGGAACTCCTTTTATGGATTAATTTTGGATATAGTTTGCCGTTTTTTTTTTGAAGGGTGAATTTTTTGCAATTGTACATATGACCAACATGATTTCTCTATGGCCTCGCTAGCCCTTATTAGACATTGGAAATGATTATATATATATAATAAACTGTTAATACCTACTCAGGAAAAGCTTAATCTCCTTTATATTATTTTCATTAAAATATGACTGGTTCGACCCAGCGAAATGAGCATCTTTGGGAAAAGACATCCTATACATATTCATACAAAGTTTCAAAACATTTCACATTGTAGGTTGCACTTTGTAAATACAGCTGCTTTTCAAACCACGCCTCTTTTGGGAGATATAGAATATTCATAGACAATTAATTTTGTTTACGTACTGGTTCCCGGATATGATCTCTATGTTTCATCTCGTAGAGACATAACTTGGGAATGTTACCAGTAAATATACATATTCATAGTGATCAAGTTGAAGTCTGTGGAAATCCTTAAGTCAAGGTTGGGGTAGTATAGAAATTTAATGTAAGTTTAAACTCTTAGAAGTTCGGGGCATATAAACGTTGAAAATATGCCGCAAAGCCCTATATGTTGACCTTTGAAAAAAATAGTAGTGCATATGAACTTTCCATTCTAGGATATAATTTTTTTCAAAATTTCATAGTAAAAGTGGTACAGTTTTAGCCGTGAAAGGAGTTCCTATGGGAAATTACATTGTTGATATTTACAGAAATGCAATCTATATTGGGTAAAAAAGGAACATACAGAATTTCACCAAATCTGGTTTATCTCAGAGATTTTAATGAAATAAAATCAAATATGAAGTTTTATAAATGTTTCATGAAGATTGAGAAAATCCTGGGCCTTAACTATGATGACTCAGCATAAATTCACAGTTTACAGTATGCATAGTTTAGTTAAAGCCCTGAATGAAAAAAAAATCATTATATGTGCATATTAGTAATATAAATTGTTTAGAAGTGCTTATATTTACTCTTCGCAGTCATTGAAACTCATAGATCCTTCATGAATATTATTGGTGGGGTGTTTTATTCTGTCGATAACCCAAAAGTAAGCCGTAGCACCTAAATTAGCTTTTTGTGATCACGGCATAAAAAATACAAGCTAGAAATAAAAAATACCTCAATAAAACTTACAATAGTGTGTTCTATCCTAAATATGCACTAAATATTCCATATTGCTAGAAACAGCAGAATAATTTAGGAAATTTGAGGCCCCAGGGGCAAAAAACCAAGAAAAATGCCTACCCCCTGGTCATAAAACAAATAATTTAACTTGTAAATGCTATGACTTTATTATTTTAAAGGTCTTTTATATAGAAACCAATAACTGTACTTGGAAGTTATGCAAAATCAGATGTTAGCAGTCATTTCTATAAAACTTTTAGTTAATTCATACATCAGACTGATATCTTCATTCATACAACTTTTGCAAATATGGCTGTGTTTAAACACTTCTAGTTCATATATTAGCTAAATTATGTTAGATATATGGTAAGAGATGAAACTGTTGTGACAAGATTTCTTAACTGACCATTTGAGGCAGTAATTGTGAACTTTCATTGACAAATAGGCATACAGTAAGATGTGGACTGGAGACAGAGGCAGGATTGGACACTTTATATAATCTTGAATGTTGGAATGATTAGCTGCTAAACATTACATTTATAGTGTTCTGAAATGCTTTCAATTTGTTATCAAAATAGTTTCAAACAGGTTCTAGACATTTCATGTCAGAAAACATGCTCATAGGGTAAGCTGGCAATAATTAAAGTCTTGTTTTCAAATTCTGTAAAAAATTGATACAGGGGTGGGGGTATAAAATGTACTGTAAAAGAAAACTTAGAGTATATGCAGTGATTTCTTTCAGGCTATAATTCTGAGATATAAGTATTGTTGTGAGAAAAAGTGTTTTTAGAAAGTTTTCTATTGGAATAAATGTTAGTATAGGTTGCACTTTGTAAATACAGCTGCTTTTCAAACCACGCCTCTTTTGGGGAGATATAGAATATTCATAGACAATTAATTTTGTTTACGTACTGGTTCCCGGATATGATCTCTATGTTTCATCTCGTAGAGACATAACTTGGGAATGTTACCAGTAAATATACATATTCATAGTGATCAAGTTGAAGTCTGTGGAAATCCTGAAGTCAAGGTTGGGGTAGTATAGAAATTTAATGTAAGTTTAAACTCTTAGAAGTTCGGGGCATATAAACGTTGAAAATATGCCGCACAGCCCTATATTTTGACCTTTGAAAAAAATAGTAGTGCATATGAACTTTCCATTCTAGGATATATTTTTTCAAAACTTCATAGTAAAAGTGGTACAGTTTTAGCCGTGAAAGGAGTTCCTATGGGAAATTGCATTGTTGATATTTACAGAAATGCAACCTATATTGGGTAAAAAAGGAACATACAGAATTCCACCAAATCTGGTTTATCTCAGAGATTTTAATGAAATTAACTCAAATATGAAGTTTTATAAATGTTTCATGAAGATTGAGAAAATCCTGGGCCTTAACTATGATGACTCAGCATAAATTCACAGTTTACAGTATGCATAGTTTAGTTAAAGCCCTGAATGCAAAATAAATTCATTATATGTGCATATTAGTAATATAAATTGTTTAGAAGTGCTTATATTTACTCTTCGCAGTCATTGAAACTCATAGATCCTTCATGAATATTATTGGTGGGGTGTTTTTATTCTGTCGATAACCCAAAAGTAAGCCGTAGCACCTAAATTAGCTTTTTTGTGATCACGGCATAAAAAAATACAAGCTAGAAATAAAAAAATACCTCAATAAAACTTACAATAGTGTGTTCTATCCTAAATATGCACTAAATATTCCATATTGCTAGAAACAGCAGAATAATTTAGGAAATTTGAGGCCCCAGGGCAAAAACCAAGAAAATGCCTACCCCTGGTCATAAAACAAATAATTTAACTTGTAAATGCTATGACTTTATTATTTTAAAGGTCTTTGTATAGAAACCAATAACTGTACTTGGAAGTTATGCAAATTCAGATGTTAGCAGTCATTTCTATAAAACTTTTAGTTAATTCATACATCAGACTGATATCTTCATTCATACAACTTTTGCAAATATGGCTGTGTTTAAACACTTCTAGTTCATATATTAGCTAAATTATGTTAGATATATGGTAAGAGATGAAACTGTTGTGACAAGATTTCTTAACTGACCATTTGAGGCAGTAATTGTGAACTTTCATTGACAAATAGGCATACAGTAAGATGTGGACTGGAGACAGAGGCAGGATTGGACACTTTATATAATCTTGAATGTTGGAATGATTAGCTGCTAAACATTACATTTATAGTGTTCTGAAATGCTTTCAATTTGTTATCAAAATAGTTTCAAACAGGTTCTAGACATTTCATGTCAGAAAACATGCTCATAGGGTAAGCTGGCAATAATTAAAGTCTTGTTTTCAAATTCTGTAAAAATTGATACAGGGATGGGGTATAAAATGTACTGTAAAAGAAAACTTAGAGTATATGCAGTGATTTCTTTCAGGCTATAATTCTGAGATATAAGTATTGTTGTGAGAAAAGTGTTTTAGAAAGTTTTCTATTGGAATAAATGTTAGTATAGGTTGCACTTTGTAAATACAGCTGCTTTTCAAACCACGCCTCTTTGGGGAGATATAGAATATTCATAGACAATTAATTTTGTTTACGTACTGGTTCCCGGATATGATCTCTATGTTTCATCTCGTAGAGACATAACTTGGGAATGTTACCAGTAAATATACATATTCATAGTGATCAAGTTGAAGTCTGTGGAAATCCTGAAGTCAAGGTTGGGGTAGTATAGAAATTTAATGTAAGTTTAAACTCTTAGAAGTTCGGGGCATATAAACGTTGAAAATATGCCGCACAGCCCTATATTTTGACCTTTGAAAAATAGTAGTGCATATGAACTTTCCATTCTAGGATATATTTTTTCAAAACTTCATAGTAAAAGTGGTACAGTTTTAGCCGTGAAAGGAGTTCCTATGGGAAATTGCATTGTTGATATTTACAGAAATGCAACCTATATTGGGTAAAAAAGGAACATACAGAATTCCACCAAATCTGGTTTATCTCAGAGATTTTAATGAAATTAACTCAAATATGAAGTTTTATAAATGTTTCATGAAGATTGAGAAAATCCTGGGCCTTAACTATGATGACTCAGCATAAATTCACAGTTTACAGTATGCATAGTTTAGTTAAAGCCCTGAATGCAAAATAAATTCATTATATGTGCATATTAGTAATATAAATTGTTTAGAAGTGCTTATATTTACTCTTCGCAGTCATTGAAACTCATAGATCCTTCATGAATATTATTGGTGGGGTGTTTTATTCTGTCGATAACCCAAAAGTAAGCCGTAGCACCTAAATTAGCTTTTTGTGATCACGGCATAAAAATACAAGCTAGAAATAAAAAATACCTCAATAAAACTTACAATTGTGTGTTCTATCCTAAATATGCACTAAATATTCCATATTGCTAGAAACAGCAGAATAATTTAGGAAATTTGAGGCCCCAGGGCAAAAACCAAGAAAATGCCTACCCCTGGTCATAAAACAAATAATTTAACTTGTAAATGCTATGACTTTATTATTTTAAAGGTCTTTTGTATAGAAACCAATAACTGTACTTGGAAGTTATGCAAATTCAGATGTTAGCAGTCATTTCTATAAAACTTTTAGTTAATTCATACATCAGACTGATATCTTCATTCATACAACTTTTGCAAATATGGCTGTGTTTAAACACTTCTAGTTCATATATTAGCTAAATTATGTTAGATATATGGTAAGAGATGAAACTGTTGTGACAAGATTTCTTAACTGACCATTTGAGGCAGTAATTGTGAACTTTCATTGACAAATAGGCATACAGTAAGATGTGGACTGGAGACAGAGGCAGGATTGGACACTTTATATAATCTTGAATGTTGGAATGATTAGCTGCTAAACATTACATTTATAGTGTTCTGAAATGCTTTCAATTTGTTATCAAAATAGTTTCAAACAGGTTCTAGACATTTCATGTCAGAAAACATGCTCATAGGGTAAGCTGGCAATAATTAAAGTCTTGTTTTCAAATTCTGTAAAAATTGATACAGGGATGGGGTATAAAATGTACTGTAAAAGAAAACTTAGAGTATATGCAGTGATTTCTTTCAGGCTATAATTCTGAGATATAAGTATTGTTGTGAGAAAAGTGTTTTCAGAAAGTTTTCTATTGGAATAAATGTTAGTATAGGTTGCACTTTGTAAATACAGCTGCTTTTCAAACCACGCCTCTTTTGGGGAGATATAGAATATTCATAGACAATTAATTTTGTTTACGTACTGGTTCCCGGATATGATCTCTATGTTTCATCTCGTAGAGACATAACTTGGGAATGTTACCAGTAAATATACATATTCATAGTGATCAAGTTGAAGTCTGTGGAAATCCTGAAGTCAAGGTTGGGGTAGTATAGAAATTTAATGTAAGTTTAAACTCTTAGAAGTTCGGGGCATATAAACGTTGAAAATATGCCGCACAGCCCTATATTTTGACCTTTGAAAAAAATAGTAGTGCATATGAACTTTCCATTCTAGGATATATTTTTTCAAAACTTCATAGTAAAAGTGGTACAGTTTTAGCCGTGAAAGGAGTTCCTATGGGAAATTGCATTGTTGATATTTACAGAAATGCAACCTATATTGGGTAAAAAGGAACATACAGAATTTCACCAAATCTGGTTTATCTCAGAGATTTTAATGAAATTAACTCAAATATGAAGTTTTATAAATGTTTCATGAAGATTGAGAAAATCCTGGGCCTTAACTATGATGACTCAGCATAAATTCACAGTTTACAGTATGCATAGTTTAGTTAAAGCCCTGAATGCAAAATAAATTCATTATATGTGCATATTAGTAATATAAATTGTTTAGAAGTGCTTATATTTACTCTTCGCAGTCATTGAAACTCATAGATCCTTCATGAATATTATTGGTGGGGTGTTTTTATTCTGTCGATAACCCAAAAGTAAGCCGTAGCACCTAAATTAGCTTTTTTGTGATCACGGCATAAAAAAATACAAGCTAGAAATAAAAAAATACCTCAATAAAACTTACAATAGTGTGTTCTATCCTAAATATGCACTAAATATTCCATATTGCTAGAAACAGCAGAATAATTTAGGAAATTTGAGGCCCCAGGGCAAAAACCAAGAAAATGCCTACCCCTGGTCATAAAACAAATAATTTAACTTGTAAATGCTATGACTTTATTATTTTAAAGGTCTTTTGTATAGAAACCAATAACTGTACTTGGAAGTTATGCAAATTCAGATGTTAGCAGTCATTTCTATAAAACTTTTAGTTAATTCATACATCAGACTGATATCTTCATTCATACAACTTTTGCAAATATGGCTGTGTTTAAACACTTCTAGTTCATATATTAGCTAAATTATGTTAGATATATGGTAAGAGATGAAACTGTTGTGACAAGATTTCTTAACTGACCATTTGAGGCAGTAATTGTGAACTTTCATTGACAAATAGGCATACAGTAAGATGTGGACTGGAGACAGAGGCAGGATTGGACACTTTATATAATCTTGAATGTTGGAATGATTAGCTGCTAAACATTACATTTATAGTGTTCTGAAATGCTTTCAATTTGTTATCAAAATAGTTTCAAACAGGTTCTAGACATTTCATGTCAGAAAACATGCTCATAGGGTAAGCTGGCAATAATTAAAGTCTTGTTTTCAAATTCTGTAAAAATTGATACAGGGATGGGGTATAAAATGTACTGTAAAAGAAAACTTAGAGTATATGCAGTGATTTCTTTCAGGCTATAATTCTGAGATATAAGTATTGTTGTGAGAAAAGTGTTTTCAGAAAGTTTTCTATTGGAATAAATGTTAGTATAGGTTGCACTTTGTAAATACAGCTGCTTTTCAAACCACGCCTCTTTTGGGGAGATATAGAATATTCATAGACAATTAATTTTGTTTACGTACTGGTTCCCGGATATGATCTCTATGTTTCATCTCGTAGAGACATAACTTGGGAATGTTACCAGTAAATATACATATTCATAGTGATCAAGTTGAAGTCTGTGGAAATCCTGAAGTCAAGGTTGGGGTAGTATAGAAATTTAATGTAAGTTTAAACTCTTAGAAGTTCGGGGCATATAAACGTTGAAAATATGCCGCACAGCCCTATATTTTGACCTTTGAAAAAAATAGTAGTGCATATGAACTTTCCATTCTAGGATATATTTTTTCAAAACTTCATAGTAAAAGTGGTACAGTTTTAGCCGTGAAAGGAGTTCCTATGGGAAATTGCATTGTTGATATTTACAGAAATGCAACCTATATTGGGTAAAAAAGGAACATACAGAATTCCACCAAATCTGGTTTATCTCAGAGATTTTAATGAAATTAACTCAAATATGAAGTTTTATAAATGTTTCATGAAGATTGAGAAAATCCTGGGCCTTAACTATGATGACTCAGCATAAATTCACAGTTTACAGTATGCATAGTTTAGTTAAAGCCCTGAATGCAAAATAAATTCATTATATGTGCATATTAGTAATATAAATTGTTTAGAAGTGCTTATATTTACTCTTCGCAGTCATTGAAACTCATAGATCCTTCATGAATATTATTGGTGGGGTGTTTTTATTCTGTCGATAACCCAAAAGTAAGCCGTAGCACCTAAATTAGCTTTTTTGTGATCACGGCATAAAAAAATACAAGCTAGAAATAAAAAAATACCTCAATAAAACTTACAATAGTGTGTTCTATCCTAAATATGCACTAAATATTCCATATTGCTAGAAACAGCAGAATAATTTAGGAAATTTGAGGCCCCAGGGCAAAAACCAAGAAAATGCCTACCCCTGGTCATAAAACAAATAATTTAACTTGTAAATGCTATGACTTTATTATTTTAAAGGTCTTTTGTATAGAAACCAATAACTGTACTTGGAAGTTATGCAAATTCAGATGTTAGCAGTCATTTCTATAAAACTTTTAGTTAATTCATACATCAGACTGATATCTTCATTCATACAACTTTTGCAAATATGGCTGTGTTTAAACACTTCTAGTTCATATATTAGCTAAATTATGTTAGATATATGGTAAGAGATGAAACTGTTGTGACAAGATTTCTTAACTGACCATTTGAGGCAGTAATTGTGAACTTTCATTGACAAATAGGCATACAGTAAGATGTGGACTGGAGACAGAGGCAGGATTGGACACTTTATATAATCTTGAATGTTGGAATGATTAGCTGCTAAACATTACATTTATAGTGTTCTGAAATGCTTTCAATTTGTTATCAAAATAGTTTCAAACAGGTTCTAGACATTTCATGTCAGAAAACATGCTCATAGGGTAAGCTGGCAATAATTAAAGTCTTGTTTTCAAATTCTGTAAAAAATTGATACAGGGGTGGGGGTATAAAATGTACTGTAAAAGAAAACTTAGAGTATATGCAGTGATTTCTTTCAGGCTATAATTCTGAGATATAAGTATTGTTGTGAGAAAAGTGTTTTAGAAAGTTTTCTATTGGAATAAATGTTAGTATAGGTTGCACTTTGTAAATACAGCTGCTTTTCAAACCACGCCTCTTTTGGGGAGATATAGAATATTCATAGACAATTAATTTTGTTTACGTACTGGTTCCCGGATATGATCTCTATGTTTCATCTCGTAGAGACATAACTTGGGAATGTTACCAGTAAATATACATATTCATAGTGATCAAGTTGAAGTCTGTGGAAATCCTGAAGTCAAGGTTGGGGTAGTATAGAAATTTAATGTAAGTTTAAACTCTTAGAAGTTCGGGGCATATAAACGTTGAAAATATGCCGCACAGCCCTATATTTTGACCTTTGAAAAAAATAGTAGTGCATATGAACTTTCCATTCTAGGATATATTTTTTCAAAACTTCATAGTAAAAGTGGTACAGTTTTAGCCGTGAAAGGAGTTCCTATGGGAAATTGCATTGTTGATATTTACAGAAATGCAACCTATATTGGGTAAAAAAGGAACATACAGAATTCCACCAAATCTGGTTTATCTCAGAGATTTTAATGAAATTAACTCAAATATGAAGTTTTATAAATGTTTCATGAAGATTGAGAAAATCCTGGGCCTTAACTATGATGACTCAGCATAAATTCACAGTTTACAGTATGCATAGTTTAGTTAAAGCCCTGAATGCAAAATAAATTCATTATATGTGCATATTAGTAATATAAATTGTTTAGAAGTGCTTATATTTACTCTTCGCAGTCATTGAAACTCATAGATCCTTCATGAATATTATTGGTGGGGTTTTTATTCTGTCGATAACCCAAAAGTAAGCCGTAGCACCTAAATTAGCTTTTTGTGATCACGGCATAAAAAATACAAGCTAGAAATAAAAATACCTCAATAAAACTTACAATAGTGTGTTCTATCCTAAATATGCACTAAATATTCCATATTGCTAGAAACAGCAGAATAATTTAGGAAATTTGAGGCCCCAGGGCAAAAACCAAGAAAATGCCTACCCCTGGTCATAAAACAAATAATTTAACTTGTAAATGCTATGACTTTATTATTTTAAAGGTCTTTTGTATAGAAACCAATAACTGTACTTGGAAGTTATGCAAATTCAGATGTTAGCAGTCATTTCTATAAAACTTTTAGTTAATTCATACATCAGACTGATATCTTCATTCATACAACTTTTGCAAATATGGCTGTGTTTAAACACTTCTAGTTCATATATTAGCTAAATTATGTTAGATATATGGTAAGAGATGAAACTGTTGTGACAAGATTTCTTAACTGACCATTTGAGGCAGTAATTGTGAACTTTCATTGACAAATAGGCATACAGTAAGATGTGGACTGGAGACAGAGGCAGGATTGGACACTTTATATAATCTTGAATGTTGGAATGATTAGCTGCTAAACATTACATTTATAGTGTTCTGAAATGCTTTCAATTTGTTATCAAAATAGTTTCAAACAGGTTCTAGACATTTCATGTCAGAAAACATGCTCATAGGGTAAGCTGGCAATAATTAAAGTCTTGTTTTCAAATTCTGTAAAAATTGATACAGGGTGGGGTATAAAATGTACTGTAAAAGAAAACTTAGAGTATATGCAGTGATTTCTTTCAGGCTATAATTCTGAGATATAAGTATTGTTGTGAGAAAAAGTGTTTTTAGAAAGTTTTCTATTGGAATAAATGTTAGTATAGGTTGCACTTTGTAAATACAGCTGCTTTTCAAACCACGCCTCTTTTGGGGAGATATAGAATATTCATAGACAATTAATTTTGTTTACGTACTGGTTCCCGGATATGATCTCTATGTTTCATCTCGTAGAGACATAACTTGGGAATGTTACCAGTAAATATACATATTCATAGTGATCAAGTTGAAGTCTGTGGAAATCCTGAAGTCAAGGTTGGGGTAGTATAGAAATTTAATGTAAGTTTAAACTCTTAGAAGTTCGGGGCATATAAACGTTGAAAATATGCCGCACAGCCCTATATTTTGACCTTTGAAAAAAATAGTAGTGCATATGAACTTTCCATTCTAGGATATATTTTTTTTCAAAACTTCATAGTAAAAGTGGTACAGTTTTAGCCGTGAAAGGAGTTCCTATGGGAAATTGCATTGTTGATATTTACAGAAATGCAACCTATATTGGGTAAAAAAAGGGAACATACAGAATTCCACCAAATCTGGTTTATCTCAGAGATTTTAATGAAATTAACTCAAATATGAAGTTTTATAAATGTTTCATGAAGATTGAGAAAATCCTGGGCCTTAACTATGATGACTCAGCATAAATTCACAGTTTACAGTATGCATAGTTAAGTTAAAGCCCTGAATGCAAAATAAATTCATTTAATGTGCATATTAGTAATATAAATTGTTTAGAAGTGCTTATATTTACTCTTCGCAGTCATTGAAACTCATAGATCCTTCATGAATATTATTGGTGGGGTGTTTTATTCTGTCGATAACCCAAAAGTAAGCCGTAGCACCTAAATTAGCTTTTTGTGATCACGGCATAAAAAATACAAGCTAGAAATAAAAAATACCTCAATAAAACTTACAATAGTGTGTTCTATCCTAAATATGCACTAAATATTCCATATTGCTAGAAACAGCAGAATAATTTAGGAAATTTGAGGCCCCAGGGCAAAAACCAAGAAAATGCCTACCCCTGGTCATAAAACAAATAATTTAACTTGTAAATGCTATGACTTTATTATTTTAAAGGTCTTTTGTATAGAAACCAATAACTGTACTTGGAAGTTATGCAAATTCAGATGTTAGCAGTCATTTCTATAAAACTTTTAGTTAATTCATACATCAGACTGATATCTTCATTCATACAACTTTTGCAAATATGGCTGTGTTTAAACACTTCTAGTTCATATATTAGCTAAATTATGTTAGATATATGGTAAGAGATGAAACTGTTGTGACAAGATTTCTTAACTGACCATTTGAGGCAGTAATTGTGAACTTTCATTGACAAATAGGCATACAGTAAGATGTGGACTGGAGACAGAGGCAGGATTGGACACTTTATATAATCTTGAATGTTGGAATGATTAGCTGCTAAACATTACATTTATAGTGTTCTGAAATGCTTTCAATTTGTTATCAAAATAGTTTCAAACAGGTTCTAGACATTTCATGTCAGAAAACATGCTCATAGGGTAAGCTGGCAATAATTAAAGTCTTGTTTTCAAATTCTGTAAAAATTGATACAGGGTGGGGTATAAAATGTACTGTAAAAGAAAACTTAGAGTATATGCAGTGATTTCTTTCAGGCTATAATTCTGAGATATAAGTATTGTTGTGAGAAAAGTGTTTTCAGAAAGTTTTCTATTGGAATAAATGTTAGTATAGGTTGCACTTTGTAAATACAGCTGCTTTTCAAACCACGCCTCTTTTGGGGAGATATAGAATATTCATAGACAATTAATTTTGTTTACGTACTGGTTCCCGGATATGATCTCTATGTTTCATCTCGTAGAGACATAACTTGGGAATGTTACCAGTAAATATACATATTCATAGTGATCAAGTTGAAGTCTGTGGAAATCCTGAAGTCAAGGTTGGGGTAGTATAGAAATTTAATGTAAGTTTAAACTCTTAGAAGTTCGGGGCATATAAACGTTGAAAATATGCCGCACAGCCCTATATTTTGACCTTTGAAAAAAATAGTAGTGCATATGAACTTTCCATTCTAGGATATATTTTTTTTCAAAACTTCATAGTAAAAGTGGTACAGTTTTAGCCGTGAAAGGAGTTCCTATGGGAAATTGCATTGTTGATATTTACAGAAATGCAACCTATATTGGGTAAAAAAAGGGAACATACAGAATTTCACCAAATCTGGTTTATCTCAGAGATTTTAATGAAATTAACTCAAATATGAAGTTTTATAAATGTTTCATGAAGATTGAGAAAATCCTGGGCCTTAACTATGATGACTCAGCATAAATTCACAGTTTACAGTATGCATAGTTTAGTTAAAGCCCTGAATGCAAACTAAATTCATTATATGTGCATATTAGTAATATAAATTGTTTAGAAGTGCTTATATTTACTCTTCTCAGTCATTGAAACTCATAGATCCTTCATGAATATTATTGGTGGGGTGTTTTATTCTGTCGATAACCCAAAAGTAAGCCGTAGCACCTAAATTAGCTTTTTTGTGATCACGGCATAAAAAATACAAGCTAGAAATAAAAAAATACCTC
Organism: Mytilus coruscus; assembly: GCA_017311375.1. Taxonomy (NCBI): domain Eukaryota; kingdom Metazoa; phylum Mollusca; class Bivalvia; order Mytilida; family Mytilidae; genus Mytilus; species Mytilus coruscus. The sequence goes on from CM029597.1 coordinate 16,992,103, forward strand.
AATAAAACTTACAATAGTGTGTTCTATCCTAAATATGCACTAAATATTCCATATTGCTAGAAACAGCAGAATAATTGAGAAATTTGAGGCCCCAGGGGCAAAAAACCAAGAAAAATGCCTACCCCCTGGTCATAAAACAAATAATTTAACTTGTAAATGCTATGACTTTATTATTTTAAAGGTCTTTTGTATAGAAACCAATAACTGTACTTGGAAGTTATGCAAAATCAGATGTTAGCAGTCATTTCTATAAAACTTTTAGTTAATTCATACATCAGACTGATATCTTCATTCATACAACTTTTGCAAATATGGCTGTGTTTAAACACTTCTAGTTCATATATTAGCTAAATTATGTTAGATATATGGTAAGAGATGAAACTGTTGTGACAAGATTTCTTAACTGACCATTTGAGGCAGTAATTGTGAACTTTCATTGACAAATAGGCATACAGTAAGATGTGGACTGGAGACAGAGGCAGGATTGGACACTTTATATAATCTTGAATGTTGGAATGATTAGCTGCTAAACATTACATTTATAGTGTTCTGAAATGCTTTCAATTTGTTATCAAAATAGTTTCAAACAGGTTCTAGACATTTCATGTCAGAAAACATGCTCATAAGGTAAGCTGGCAATAATTAAAGTCTTGTTTTCAAATTCTGTAAAAATTGATACAGGGATGGGGTATAAAATGTACTGTAAAAGAAAACTTAGAGTATATGCAGTGATTTCTTTCAGGCTATAATTCTGAGATATAAGTATTGTTGTGAGAAAAGTGTTTTCAGAAAGTTTTCTATTGGAATAAATGTTAGTATAGGTTGCACTTTGTAAATACAGCTGCTTTTCAAACCACGCCTCTTTTGGGGAGATATAGAATATTCATAGACAATTAATTTTGTTTACGTACTGGTTCCCGGATATGATCTCTATGTTTCATCTCGTAGAGACATAACTTGGGAATGTTACCAGTAAATATACATATTCATAGTGATCAAGTTGAAGTCTGTGGAAATCCTGAAGTCAAGGTTGGGGTAGTATAGAAATTTAATGTAAGTTTAAACTCTTAGAAGTTCGGGGCATATAAACGTTGAAAATATGCCGCACAGCCCTATATTTTGACCTTTGAAAAAAATAGTAGTGCATATGAACTTTCCATTCTAGGATATATTTTTTCAAAACTTCATAGTAAAAGTGGTACAGTTTTAGCCGTGAAAGGAGTTCCTATGGGAAATTGCATTGTTGATATTTACAGAAATGCAACCTATATTGGGTAAAAAGGAACATACAGAATTTCACCAAATCTGGTTTATCTCAGAGATTTTAATGAAATAAAATCAAATATGAAGTTTTATAAATGTTTCATGAAGATTGAGAAAATCCTGGGCCTTAACTATGATGACTCAGCATAAATTCACAGTTTACAGTATGCATAGTTTAGTTAAAGCCCTGAATGAAAAAAAAATCATTATATGTGCATATTAGTAATATAAATTGTTTAGAAGTGCTTATATTTACTCTTCGCAGTCATTGAAACTCATAGATCCTTCATGAATATTATTGGTGGGGTGTTTTATTCTGTCGATAACCCAAAAGTAAGCCGTAGCACCTAAATTAGCTTTTTGTGATCACGGCATAAAAAATACAAGCTAGAAATAAAAAATACCTCAATAAAACTTACAATTGTGTGTTCTATCCTAAATATGCACTAAATATTCCATATTGCTAGAAACAGCAGAATAATTTAGAAATTTGAGGCCCCAGGGCAAAAACCAAGAAAAATGCCTACCCCCTGGTCATAAAACAAATAATTTAACTTGTAAATGCTATGACTTTATTATTTTAAAGGTCTTTTATATAGAAACCAATAACTGTACTTGGAAGTTATGCAAAATCAGATGTTAGCAGTCATTTCTATAAAACTTTTAGTTAATTCATACATCAGACTGATATCTTCATTCATACAACTTTTGCAAATATGGCTGTGTTTAAACACTTCTAGTTCATATATTAGCTAAATTATGTTAGATATATGGTAAGAGATGAAACTGTTGTGACAAGATTTCTTAACTGACCATTTGAGGCAGTAATTGTGAACTTTCATTGACAAATAGGCATACAGTAAGATGTGGACTGGAGACAGAGGCAGGATTGGACACTTTATATAATCTTGAATGTTGGAATGATTAGCTGCTAAACATTACATTTATAGTGTTCTGAAATGCTTTCAATTTGTTATCAAAATAGTTTCAAACAGGTTCTAGACATTTCATGTCAGAAAACATGCTCATAAGGTAAGCTGGCAATAATTAAAGTCTTGTTTTCAAATTCTGTAAAAAATTGATACAGGGATGGGGTATAAAATGTACTGTAAAAGAAAACTTAGAGTATATGCAGTGATTTCTTTCAGGCTATAATTCTGAGATATAAGTATTGTTGTGAGAAAAAGTGTTTTTAGAAAGTTTTCTATTGGAATAAATGTTAGTATAGGTTGCACTTTGTAAATACAGCTGTTTTTCAAACCACGCCTCTTTTGGGAGATATAGAATATTCATAGACAATTAATTTTGTTTACGTACTGGTTCCCGGATATGATCTCTATGTTTCATCTCGTAGAGACATAACTTGGGAATGTTACCAGTAAATATACATATTCATAGTGATCAAGTTGAAGTCTGTGGAAATCCTTAAGTCAAGGTTGGGGTAGTATAGAAATTTAATGTAAGTTTAAACTCTTAGAAGTTCGGGGCATATAAACGTTGAAAATATGCCGCACAGCCCTATATTTTGACCTTTGAAAAAATAGTAGTGCATATGAACTTTCCATTCTAGGATATATTTTTTCAAAACTTCATAGTAAAAGTGGTACAGTTTTAGCCGTGAAAGGAGTTCCTATGGAAATTGCATTGTTGATATTTACAGAAATGCAACCTATATTGGGTAAAAAGGAACATACAGAATTTCACCAAATCTGGTTTATCTCAGAGATTTTAATGAAATAAAATCAAATATGAAGTTTTATAAATGTTTCATGAAGATTGAGAAAATCCTGGGCCTTAACTATGATGACTCAGCATAAATTCACAGTTTACAGTATGCATAGTTTAGTTAAAGCCCTGAATGAAAAAAAATCATTTTATGTGCATATTAGTAATATAAATTGTTTAGAAGTGCTTATATTTACTCTTCGCAGTCATTGAAACTCATAGATCCTTCATGAATATTATTGGTGGGGTGTTTTATTCTGTCGATAACCCAAAAGTAAGCCGTAGCACCTAAATTAGCTTTTTGTGATCACGGCATAAAAAATACAAGCTAGAAATAAAAAATACCTCAATAAAACTTACAATTGTGTGTTCTATCCTAAATATGCACTAAATATTCCATATTGCTAGAAACAGCAGAATAATTTAGAAATTTGAGGCCCCAGGGCAAAAACCAAGAAAATGCCTACCCCTGGTCATAAAACAAATAATTTAACTTGTAAATGCTATGACTTTATTATTTTAAAGGTCTTTTATATAGAAACCAATAACTGTACTTGGAAGTTATGCAAAATCAGATGTTAGCAGTCATTTCTATAAAACTTTTAGTTAATTCATACATCAGACTGATATCTTCATTCATACAACTTTTGCAAATATGGCTGTGTTTAAACACTTCTAGTTCATATATTAGCTAAATTATGTTAGATATATGGTAAGAGATGAAACTGTTGTGACAAGATTTCTTAACTGACCATTTGAGGCAGTAATTGTGAACTTTCATTGACAAATAGGCATACAGTAAGATGTGGACTGGAGACAGAGGCAGGATTGGACACTTTATATAATCTTGAATGTTGGAATGATTAGCTGCTAAACATTACATTTATAGTGTTCTGAAATGCTTTCAATTTGTTATCAAAATAGTTTCAAACAGGTTCTAGACATTTCATGTCAGAAAACATGCTCATAAGGTAAGCTGGCAATAATTAAAGTCTTGTTTTCAAATTCTGTAAAAATTGATACAGGGATGGGGTATAAAATGTACTGTAAAAGAAAACTTAGAGTATATGCAGTGATTTCTTTCAGGCTATAATTCTGAGATATAAGTATTGTTGTGAGAAAAGTGTTTTCAGAAAGTTTTCTATTGGAATAAATGTTAGTATAGGTTGCACTTTGTAAATACAGCTGTTTTTCAAACCACGCCTCTTTTGGGAGATATAGAATATTCATAGACAATTAATTTTGTTTACGTACTGGTTCCCGGATATGATCTCTATGTTTCATCTCGTAGAGACATAACTTGGGAATGTTACCAGTAAATATACATATTCATAGTGATCAAGTTGAAGTCTGTGGAAATCCTTAAGTCAAGGTTGGGGTAGTATAGAAATTTAATGTAAGTTTAAACTCTTAGAAGTTCGGGGCATATAAACGTTGAAAATATGCCGCACAGCCCTATATTTTGACCTTTGAAAAAATAGTAGTGCATATGAACTTTCCATTCTAGGATATATTTTTTCAAAACTTCATAGTAAAAGTGGTACAGTTTTAGCCGTGAAAGGAGTTCCTATGGAAATTGCATTGTTGATATTTACAGAAATGCAACCTATAAATTGTGTGTTCTATCCTAAATATGCACTAAATATTCCATATTGCTAGAAACAGCAGAATAATTTAGGAAATTTGAGGCCCCAGGGCAAAAACCAAGAAAATGCCTACCCCTGGTCATAAAACAAATAATTTAACTTGTAAATGCTATGACTTTATTATTTTAAAGGTCTTTTATATAGAAACCAATAACTGTACTTGGAAGTTATGCAAAATCAGATGTTAGCAGTCATTTCTATAAAACTTTTAGTTAATTCATACATCAGACTGATATCTTCATTCATACAACTTTTGCAAATATGGCTGTGTTTAAACACTTCTAGTTCATATATTAGCTAAATTATGTTAGATATATGGTAAGAGATGAAACTGTTGTGACAAGATTTCTTAACTGACCATTTGAGGCAGTAATTGTGAACTTTCATTGACAAATAGGCATACAGTAAGATGTGGACTGGAGACAGAGGCAGGATTGGACACTTTATATAATCTTGAATGTTGGAATGATTAGCTGCTAAACATTACATTTATAGTGTTCTGAAATGCTTTCAATTTGTTATCAAAATAGTTTCAAACAGGTTCTAGACATTTCATGTCAGAAAACATGCTCATAAGGTAAGCTGGCAATAATTAAAGTCTTGTTTTCAAATTCTGTAAAAAATTGATACAGGGATGGGGGTATAAAATGTACTGTAAAAGAAAACTTAGAGTATATGCAGTGATTTCTTTCAGGCTATAATTCTGAGATATAAGTATTGTTGTGAGAAAAAGTGTTTTTAGAAAGTTTTCTGTTGGAATAAATGTTAGTATAGGTTGCACTTTGTAAATACAGCTGTTTTTCAAACCACGCCTCTTTTGGGGAGATATAGAATATTCATAGACAATTAATTTTGTTTACGTACTGGTTCCCGGATATGATCTCTATGTTTCATCTCGTAGAGACATAACTTGGGAATGTTACCAGTAAATATACATATTCATAGTGATCAAGTTGAAGTCTGTGGAAATCCTTAAGTCAAGGTTGGGGTAGTATAGAAATTTAATGTAAGTTTAAACTCTTAGAAGTTCGGGGCATATAAACGTTGAAAATATGCCGCACAGCCCTATATTTTGACCTTTGAAAAAAATAGTAGTGCATATGAACTTTCCATTCTAGGATATATTTTTTTTCAAAACTTCATAGTAAAAGTGGTACAGTTTTAGCCGTGAAAGGAGTTCCTATGGAAATTGCATTGTTGATATTTACAGAAATGCAACCTGTAATATCTGAGGTCGAAAATTGTTTTATCCGTTCGACCAGCTTTTCAAATAGTCCGAAAAGTACTCCCTGTCATATACCCTCTAATGCATGTATTTTCTTTGTTTATTGTTTATTTCTTTAACTCTAACTTCAACTAAATCTTAAAAAACAAAAAAAGTTTGAACTGAAATTGTAATTCCTCTTGTAAGGGTTATATGTAAAATGTGACTCATTTTTCGCCTGTTTGACATCCTAAATACATATTCCTGCATATCTCTATTCGAACTTTCTGTTCATGCTGCGAGTGCACAAATACATGCTTAGATTCCGATTATTTGTGATATATATGCACTAAATACTTCTTAGTCGACCGTAGAAAATTGGCGACAACTGCGTGGCGGGTGGCATAAATACCCACAGCACTAGCGGCAATTGACAACAAATTTCATGGCATTATAGACCACACAATGAGCTTCGGGCATAATTTTATTCAAGATACCGGCATTTCATACATACGCAGGTTTTTGTGGACTGTAGGAATCATATAAGATTCACATGCAGTAGTTTTCTATGACAACATGATGATGCTCAACAGTTTTATTTACTGCCTTCGATTGTCCAGGTATGGAATTAGATTCCCCCCAACATTTTGTCATTTTATGTAATAAAATATACCGTATGTCGTTCTCCGCTCGTTGCCCTCTATAGGCGTCATCATAAACTTAGAGCTACATGTAGACCAAGAGCAGAAAGAATATAATGTAAAAATTGAACTTGCGATTATCGTTCGGGTATCGGGTATATGTGGAACACGCTATTAGGCGCTTAAAACTTTCAAAGTCAGTGGAAACCTATGGAGACTTCCGAAAAAAAAAAAATCAACCAGTCCAGACTTTAGAGCTTTGTGCGGGTTTAGTAGAGATTGATTGATTTTTGTTTGTTTTTCGTCCAGTGACAGAAAATTCATGAATTTTCAGGATGAGATTTAGTAATGGAGTGACAGATTGATATGCTCGATGAACAATAATTAATATATAAAAAATAAAACTGGCTTATTATGTGAATTTTTTTTCAAGTCTAAAAGTGCATACTTGAATTACCATCAACCCCATCCCCCTTCAAACGCGTACACCTTTCCCGTCCTATAATCACAAGCAATGATATTAGAAAATGATTATTATTAAATTATTAATATATAATTTTAAATGAACCAAGAAGTGTGTAGGATACCTGGTTAACATCACGCACATTGAGTTTTACCGGTTTTAATTGATAATCAATGTTTTGACACAGTCCCCACATTTAAAGTTTAATTTGTCAACCTCAGCGTCGAGTATATACCTTTTCGTAACATGTCTAATATTGTTTAGAAAATAAATTTCATCAATCCAGCCAGGGAACTCATTGAAAAAATGGCTGCTCCACGTTTTCACTCATGTTTTAACTTCTCCGGACGAGATATAAATATTTCGAATTGGAATCTTATTTTAATTTCTAGCATCCACTAGATATGATCACAATTTATCGATTTAACATAGATATGACAAGAAATAGTGTTCCATTCTCTTCAATCAGATTTTTTTCCTAGGATGAAAAACACAGGTATTTCAATTAATGTAGACATTTAATCAAAACAAGTTATTTTGTACTCTTCATATAATCTGTATAATTCAAATCCTCAATTTAACTATATTTTATAAATTTTTGATAATAGTTTAGATAAATTGGTCTCCAACAGGTTCAATCAATCCACCATTTTGACGCTATTGAAAAAGTTTGTTATGATGAACCTTAAGATCTCAAAAATAAAATTGATTGAATACAATAAATATATATTAAGCACAAAAACAAGGATATGTACACTTACAATGCTTTGTTTTGAAAGAAAAAAAGAAAACGTTGTTTGCAAAGGGAAATCGAGGGATAAAAATATATTTCGGTACTAAACATGAAAAAAAGGACAGCAATACACAAATAAACTGAAACATGAGCGATACGAACATTGCAGATAAAACCGGAAAGGGGGTCGGGGTATTCATGTGGTCAGGTTTGAGTAAACAATAACTGTCTCTTGCAAGACAACCACCGAGTCCATGTCAATTTCTGTGAACGAGGAAGAAAGAGGAGGCGGGCCTTCGTGATACGGGAAAATTACGAATCAATATATTTTTTTCATGTATAGTAGGTGAATACGTCTGATTGACTTCTTGATCTCCGGATATTTCATGGCGATGAATTTAGATATATAACTATATTAATTAATGTTTGCAAGTAAACGATATAATATTTGGATCATAATTCTCTTAAAATTCATTGAAAAGGGGGAGACTCCAATGAACAACAAAAGAATTTAAACTGCTTGCACGCTTGTTAGCTCTTCATGTGTGCTCATTCAATATATTTAAAAGTGTTGTATTTGAAATAAAAGAAATAAAATCTACTGCGGTGTACTCGATATGGTTGAACCTTTTCTGCAACGTGAACCTGTCTTCAAGCTTCATGTGTTTGTCATTTTTTTTTCTCATTCGCTTAAGGAGAAATAAAACCTAGAAGGATTAAGGAAGTAATAGGAGAGGACTACATTTTAAAATATATACATTTGTACAAAACTTACCATTATTAGCTGTTATAACCAAATCCTCCTCGCTGCCCGCACTGCAATCGGAAATATTTAAACACAGATTTGAATTTAATCCAAAGTTTGAAACAACACAATCACTATATTCGACATCGCTATCTTCTTGTCGGAAAGGAGTTTGCAATAAGAATATACTTTCATCGTCTTTATCTATTTTTAGACACAAAACGCATGTGAAGTAATTCACGGAAAATATATAATGTAGTCCTAACGCACGCAAAAAGCATGAAAAGAAAAATGCCTGTACCAAGTCAGGAATATGACAGTTGTTGTCCATTCGTTTGATGTGTTTGTGCTTTTGATTTTGCTATTTGATTAGGGACTTTCCGTTTTCAATTTTCCTCGGAGTTCAGTATTTTTGTGATTTAACTTTTTACAGACTTGATGAAAAAAATCTTAACAAAAGTTTGTATTTGTTTACTTTTTTTACATTCTTTAACAAGTTAAACAATGTTTAGGTAAGTTATAAGCCTCTAACAGTTCATTCGGGAAATATTGAACAGGTCTTCGGCTTCGACCTCAGACCTGTCCAATATTTTACAGAATGGACTGTTATCGGCTTATATCCTTCCCTAGCTGCTAAATATTTCATGCAGTTTCTTTTATCAGATGAATGTTGTTCATATTTCACCACCGCCCGGGTTAAGATGCTCAAGAAAGTGCTTTTTATCGTTCTTGTAGGTCTTGAGAAGAAATTTCGCTTTTCTTGATTTTTCTTTATAAGTAATTCTAAAAACAAAACATTTGAAATCTAGGGATGTATACATACGTAGAAAAATTAGGAGTAATTTTACCAAAAGGGGACAAAAAGAATAACCAAATTCATCTAAGGTCATTTTTGCCTTGGCCGGGGAGTTGTAATTTTAGTTTCTTCATTATTACTTAATTTATCAATGAGGGAATTGTAGAGAAAATCTGTTTAAATATGTCAGAATCGTAGCACTGATTTATCTGTTCAGCAAATACTCATTATTATAAATGTTTAATCAATGGAACTTTCCAGTGGTGCATGTATATTGTGCAAGAAGCGGATTCAAAGGGGTGTCCTTTGGGACTCATTTACACCCCGACCCAATCCCCGGGAGAAACAGTCGTACATTGCTACATATATAGAGCTGAATATAAATAAAAACCGCCTTTAATTTGAAAAAAAACACAAAATATAGGGACGATTTTGGATCATGTATCCAATCATAAAACACTATTGTTGTGTATTGAGGCAAACAAATCTTGTGTAGCTTCTCCAAACATTGGAAACCTCGATTGAACTATTTCGTTGTTCAATGTCTACTCTGTGGGTTGTATTCTGTTTTAGCAGAGATGATCTGCTAGAACGTTCAATTTCATCGCTATATGACCTTTAATGAGTGGCATGTTGCATTATTGATGTTTTCATTAGACGCTGATATGTCTCGTAACAAAGATGTACTGCATTGGTGCCTTTGCTTGTTCGGAAACTGAACTATTTGTCTGTTGTCACAGAACATTTGAAACATGTAATTGTGGTATAAAATGCTGTACGGTTTGAATTACAGCTTCAAATTCCAACAGATTCACTTTATGACAAATAATGGTGGTTTAATTTAAAATAAAACGTCTGTAGCCACCAGAAACGCATTTAGAATAGACATTTGCGAAAACCTATCTACACTGACGCTTACGCTTATTCCCAGGACGACAGGTAACCTTTTTGAAAAGGGGTCATCTCAAGGTGTACAAAGTGCACAGACATTAATAAAATAGTTATCTGATTTACATTTAAAATACTGTATAACAAAATTGTTTTGAATGATTTGCTTACTTTATTGGCAATGTTAGATAGCTGATGAATGACTGATCTTGATAATGTACTTTATTTAAGAAGAAGGGCTTTGTGTAAATAAGTATATATTTTAGGTTGGGAGGGACTGTATAATACAAATTGCAGCAATATAAGAAGAAGATGACTACAAAATTTTGTTCGCATCAATTGAGAGTGCCAGCATGTCCTCTTTTTATTCAAAATATTGAATCGTAAACAAATATCAGTAGTTTTCATACCTAAAACTGACTCGTATAACAAAATTATTTGTCCGCATCAACCAAAACTGACCATATTTGCTCTTTTTTATGTAAATCTTATAGTCGCATAGTAAATCAGTAATATTTTTATGTAAGAGTGGATTCTATAATACAAATGATAGCAATATTGGACCACAATGACTACAAGATATTGTTCGCATCAATTGAGAGTGCCAGCATGTCCTCTTTTATTCAAAATATTGAATCGTAAACAAATATCAGTAGTTTTATACCTCAGATTGACTCGTATAACAAAATTATTTGTCCGCATCAACCAAAACTGACCATATTTGCTCTTTTTATGTACATCTTATAGTCGCATAGTAAATCAGTAATATTTTATGTAAAAGTGGATTGTATAATACAAATGATAGCAATATTGGACCACAATGACTACACAATTTTGTTCCTATTAATTTATAGTGCCAGCATGTCCTTTTTAATCAAAATATTTAATCTTTAGCAAATATCAGTAGTTTTCATACCTCAGACTGACTTGTATAACAAAATTATTTTTCCACATCAATTAAAACTGACCATATTTGCTCTTTTTAATGTAAATCTTTATAGCTGCACAGTAATTCAGTTATATTTTTAGGTCAGGAGGGACTGTATATACAAATTGCAAGCAATATAAGAAGAAGATGACCACAAAATTTTGTTCTCATCAATTGAGAGTGCCAGCATGTCCTCTTTTATTCAAAATATTGAATCGTAAACAAATATCAGTAGTTTTCATACCTAAAACTGACTCGTATAACAAAATTATTTGTCCGCATCAACCAAAACTGACCATATTTGCTCTTTTTATGTAAATCTTATAGTCGCATAGTAAATCAGTAATATTTTATGTAAAATGGATTGTATAATACAAATGATAGCAATATTGGACCACAATGACTACAAATTTTGTTCGCATCAATTGAAAGTGCCAGCATGTCCTCTTTTTTTCAAAATATTTAATCGTAAACAAATATCAGTAGTTTCATACCTCAGACTGACTCGTATAACAAAATTATTTGTCCGCATCAACCAAACTGACCATATTTGCACTTTATCAAGTAAATATATATAGCTGCACAGTAATTCAGTTATATTTTTAGGTCAGGATGGACTGTATAATACAAATTACAGCAATATTAAAACACAATGACTACACAATTTTGTTCCTATTAATTTATAGTGCCAGCATGTCCTTTTTTTAATCAAAATATTTAATCTTCAGCAAATATCAGTAGTTTTCATACCTCAGACTGACTTGTATAACAAAATTATTTTTCCACATCAATTAAAACTGACCATATTTGCTCTTTTAATGTAAATCTTTATAGCTGCACAGTAATTCAGTTATATTTTAGGTTAGGAGGACTGTATAATACAAATTGCAGCAATATAAGAAGAAGATGACTACAAAAATTTTTTCTCATCAATTGAGAGTGCCAGCATGTCCTCTTTTATTCAAAATATTGAATCGTAAACAAATATCAGTAGTTTTCATACCTCAGACTGACTCGTATAACAAAATTATTTGTCCGCATCAACCAAAACTGACCATATTTGCTCTTTTTTATGTAAATCTTATAGTCGCATAGTAAATCAGTAATATTTTCATGCAAGGGTGGATTGTATAATACAAATGACAGCAATATTGGACCATAATGACTACAAAATATTGTTCGCATTAATTGAAAGTGCCAGCATGTCCTCTTTTTATTCAAAATATTGAATCGTAAAGAAATATCAGTAGTTTTCATATCTCAGACTGACTTGTATAACAAAATTAGTTGTCCGCATCAACCAAAACTGACCATATTTGCTCTTTTTTATGTAAACCTTATAGTCGCATAGTAAATAAGTAATATTTTAATGTAAGGGTGGATTGTATAATACAAATCATAGCAATACTGAACCATAATGAATACAAAATTTTGTTCGCATCAATTGAAAGTGCCAGCATGTCCTCTTTTTATTCAAAATATTGAATCGTAACGAAATATCAGTAACAAAATTATTTTTCCGCATCAACCAAAACTGACCATATTTGCTCTTTTTTATGTAAATCTTATAGACGCATAGTCATGATAGTAGATCAGTAATATTTTTATATCAGGGTGGATTGTATAATACAAATGATAGCAATATTGGAAAACAATGACAAAAAAATTTGGTTCACATCAATTTAGAGTGCCAGCATTTCCTCTTTCTATTCAAAATATTGAATTGTAAACAATTTTTAGTGTTTTCATACCTCAGCCTGACTCGTATAACAAAATTATTTGTCCACATCAACCAAAACTGACCATATTTGCACTTTATTATGGAAAACTTGATAGTTGCATAATGAACTGTCACTAAAGTGAGTAGTTCGGGATGGTTTGTATTTAAAACAAAACTAGTTAACGGCATCATCCAACACTCACATGACTGACTCATGTAATTTATAATGAAAAGTATGAGAAGTTCCCATCTTGGAATAGTGAAATGTTAATATATTATGTCGGTTGATCGATTTCGTTTGTAGCCTAACGTCCAGGGGCAAATATTTTATTCATGTTCAGAACGAGTATATTTTTCGGACGTCCCAGATGGGTGCAGGTCGTTTCGTACGTAGTCGATTCGTAACTAACAGATATCATTTATAATCGTTATGGATACGTCTGTCTAAATTGACGAGATGGTACAAATGTACAAACTTATACAACACCCTATATATATACACTGTACAATTTTCGTTTGAACATTTGGGAAAACAGAATCTTAAATCATGTACATCCAAGGCAAACAAGGTGACTTACGATTAAAAATTCATGTATTAAATGCATGAGTAATTATATTTAGGAAGAGACTGTTAAAACGGGGAGCGAAGCAACGTAAACCATGAGGTTTATATCCCATCATATAAAAATATTTTTCCGATGTGTTGGATAACCTTTCTATCCACCTTGATATTTGTACATGTAACTTTTGAAAAGAAAATATAGAAAATATATTACCCAGTAAAGTTATTGGAACTGATTTTTGTAATTAATAAAAGTTAATATTTCGAATTAAAAGTGTTTTGAATTGTTCTGGTTTGAAACACATATACGTAAAATATTAAGATACCAGTACTAGTCGTTCTAATAAAATAAATGTACAAATGAACACGAAGTTTATTTCTTAATTTACACAATCAGTTAATGCGAAAAGTAAACGCGCGTTTACTTTCAAGCACGTAAAAATACACTTTTGAAATTCAGTAAACGCCCGTTTACTTTAAGTGCACGTAAAAATAAACTTGTGAAATCTGAAGTAAACGCCCGTTTACTACTGACTAAACGGACACAGAGTAAACGCCCGTTTACTCGGGTAGACATTAGAAATTTCCATTTTGACCGCGTTAACGTAATTTTAGTAAACGGGCGTTTACTAGTAAACGCGAAAATTAAAGTTAACTAACGAAATATGTGCACGCGGCGTTAACTTGCGTTTACTTTATGTAATGGTTGGTCTGCACCCAACTGTATTGGGTGTCTCCAAAGGCTTTATAACACTTCATTCGGCAATTGCATGTTCTACCGTATCACCGTATTCCGTTGAAAGTCTTGAATTTCGTGCATTATCCCTTGAAATTGGCAGATTTCGAGCGATTGGTTGTGATGTACGTGGCGTCATTATAGATACCTATTTGGATAAGTTTGGTCTGCTAACAATAAACAGCCATCTGGAAAAGCCAATTAA